>CM035138.1:2090000-2492500 GCA_020205605.1 Panax ginseng
AAATTGAATCATTTTCAAACTCAAAATTGATGAGATTCATTAAAAATTACAAAACTATAATCAATTGTATTAATGTCATTTTTGAGTTTGAATATGACTGAAATTTATTTCAAAAAATCAATAAAGATATTATATTTTGGAATGGAGGGAATATGTTTTACAGAACATCTTAATTTGAAATTAAACAAGCATTTTAAAAAATTATTTTTCAAGCCTCCATTTCTTGAAAATATTGTGTAATGGGCTCATTGTCCATAATATCAAATTAGATCATATTGAACGTAAGTCAAATGTAAGTATTAGACCAAAAATTAATCATCCATTTAGTTACGTAACTTATAATCAACATAACTCATTGTGAAAAATACTCCTTTAACTGAATTACATCCGGTAAATTTATGTAAACTTTACTAACAAAATCCGTTTGATAAGTAATACCTTTTTACTTCTCAACCATCTTTTAAGTAAAAATAATAATTTCTTTTTTCTTTGTAAAGATGAAACAAAAATCATGGATCAACTAAACTAAGCTCTCTTGGGGGATTTCTTAAGAATAAGAACTAGGAAACTCGAAGATCAGCTACGCTTACGATCAAAATCTTTGCAATTTTCATTTCTTCACCGGGTACCAATAGGCTAAAATTTTTTTTTATAAAAAAGTGGCGTCAAGTGACTCCACTTGACCCTATGGTCCGCTTATGATTTGTTTTTGTGCTTGTACAATTTCATTTTATGGTTGGAGATGTGTCATGTTTTTCTTGGACATTCACAAAGTGAGTCAGCTTGCTAATCTTACTCGTTAAGGTTGAGACTTCGATAAAATATTACGACGACTTTGTCTCCTTTTGATGTGGTTGATATGAGATTGATGCTCTTACATTTAGAAGTTAATGTACTAGAAAAGCAGGAAGATGTGAAAAGTGCTAAATCAATAACGTGTCAGTTTTACAATTTCCTTTGTTATTTGAACTTTCTTTTACAGTCTAATATAGTGCAAAAATTGTAAGGTTTATAGCGAAATGTACAGTGTACTATTGCTCATCACAAGCTGATTTTGTATACTTTTAGGGTGTATATATATATATATATATATTATTTCTTTGTAGCTTGGAATTCATATCGCAATACAATGTGTCAACAATCAATGTTCAATGATGATTTTATTAATTTTTTTAATAGAAAAGTTCAGTATCAAATACTTATTTAAACGTCAAAGATACACCTAGATGGTGCTATAAGTTTTTATAACTTCCAAGAGTATTGGAAATTTTACTTGTGTGATTTAGAAGGCATATTTACAAGCTTTCATGCCTTTCTGGACTCTAGGCTCGTGGAACTTTCCAAAATTTAGGTGATGTTTGTTTACCTCTTAATATCTCTTAATAGTTCCACATTTGATTCGCTAAGAGGGTAAAGTTGTTTGATAGAATTTTGTTTGCCTCTTATCATCTCTTAATCAGTAAGAGGAAGATATAAATTCAAATTATCAAGAGTTGTCTCTTAATGAAAAATTTAAATCTATAGTGCCTCTATTCCAAATTTTAATCTATTCCAAATTTTAAGATCATTATTGATTTTTGAAAAATCAATTTGAGATATTTTTAGATTTAAAATTGATATTTTTAAATTTAAAAGTCATTCAAATATTTTATATTTTTTAGTTACCAAATCACTCAGATGATCTAATTAATTTATTAAGATATACTAATCATTCAGATCTTAATTACTCAATTTTATTAAACACCACCTTAGTCTAATAGAATCATGCCTACATTTATGGCCTCATACCATAAGCTGAAATAGTATATTTTCACCCAATATATGATATAAATGTGCAATTGTACGACGTACGTGTACTTTTTGTAATTATCTTACATATTTCTTCCGCACTAAATCTGCGAAGTTTAAAACTATACGAGTTGTTTCTGATTTAAGAGAATATTGAACTGGAAAGTAATATTTACCCCTCGCTTTCACTCGGTAAGAGTATCTATCACATGAGATGTGAGCCTCTTGTAAGATGACACAAAACACAATAAAGAATTTAGTTCTTTGTGATTCAAGTGGTTTTGAAAGTTCCGGTATTAAAGAGATCCGGGTTGGGTGGTTTATGCGTATTGCTAATCAAAGATTTGAGGGAGGGGCAAACTGGTACGATTAAGGAGGGAGGGATAATTCGAAATGTCAAGGTCCAAACAGTGGCATCCCTTGAAATTTCACCCTGGAGTCATTATAATGTACTTGTGTCTTGAATATGGTTCTTGTAATGAAGTACAAGTAAGGACATTAGAAAGAAGGGTGTGTCTTTTGAGTATTCAATTTCAGTAATAATCATAGTTAATTAATAAAAGACCAATATTCTAATGAAACTCCTATTCTTCATAGGTTCTTTACAAGGAGAATCTTCTCTCAATTCGAAAATCCAGGATTTGAATTGATGTCCTTTCATTGATTCCTCCTAAATTGCATTGATTTATTCTAAAGATTTCGTTTCAATTGGAATTTGGTTATTCACCATGTACGAGGATCCCCGCTAAGCATCCATGGCTGAATGGTTAAAGCGCCCAACTCATAATTGGCGAAAAGCTGCACATTTCCTGGTGGGATGAAGATTGGAATTGTTGGACGTACAGGAAGTGGTAAATCCACTTTGATCCAGGCACTGTTTCGATTGATTGAACCAGAAGGCGGCAGAATAATTATAGACAATATTGATATATCAACAATCGGTCTTCATGATCTTCGTAGTCGTCTGAGCATAATACCCCAAGATCCTACCTTATTTGAAGGGACAATTAGGGGCAACCTCGATCCGCTAGGCGAGCATTCAGATCCAGAAATTTGGCAGGTTACTCTCAATTTCTATAAACCTTTTTCCTTTTGTTTTAATTTGTGGGTCACATGCATGGGATCAGATATTCCTGCTTAAAAAGTTTCCAAAATAATGTTCAACGCAAAAAGAAATATTTCCCGTTTCCACGCTTATATGAACCTGTTAATTTGATAGATATAGCTTATTAAAGTTATTCTCAAGAAATGGCAGGTGTGTACAATATTTTGTACCTCAATTGCTTTTCCCTTGCTTCGCCAGAATCCAACTTTTTTTAATTTCCTTTTAATCCGTGCTACTCTTTGTTATTAAATTTGGCTTTCCAGTCTTTTTGTTAAATTTGTCTTTCCGGTTTCCGGTCTTGTTGTAAACATTGTCCACATTGTCCTTTTCAATGTATGAATACGGTATCGTTGTTTTGCTCCTCACATGGACCTTTTTGAGATGTTCTAAAAATGTTTGATGCTTTTATAAAACCAATGCCTCTTTAAGATAAATAGACTGTTTTGTCGTGTTCCAGATTAGAGATAAAATTTGAACCCATGATAACATTCCTTTGTACATTTACACAATTGGTTTCCATTGTCTTAGTACACAAATTGGTTTCCTTAGTCTTAAACTCTGCATCATGTTGACCATAGTATTTGGGCCTTTAAATGACTAAACTTGTAACCAGTTATAAGTTATAACATTGTTGCATATTAATTTTTCTATTATGTTCTGGCTTAGGCACTTGATAAGTCTCAACTTGGAGAGATTGTTCGGCTTAAGGAGCAAAAGCTTGATTCGCCAGGTATATCTGCTGCATACTACTTTACCTTTTTGAAAAGTCTGCTACATGATAATTTTTTCCAGGAGCTTTCATTTGGGTAACATGTGTTCCATTTTATCAGTATTAGAAAATGTAGAAAATTGGAGCGTAGGGCAGCGTCAGCTTGTTTCCCTGGGTCGAGCTTTATTAAAGCAGGCGAGAATTCTGGTGCTTGATGAAGCGACAGCTTCATTTGATTCAGCCGCAGATAATCTTATCCAAAAGATCATTTGGAAGGAGTTTAAGGAGTGTACAGTGTGTACTATTGCTCATCGTATCCCAATTGTTATTGACAGTGATTTGGTCCTGGTGCTCAGTGATGGTCCGTATTTTCCTTCAATATAGTAGGCACAAGTTACAAACAACAATATTATGTTTGCAAAAATTGTCTGAAGAACTTTGACTTGTTAGCATATTCTCACAAAGGAAGTTTTAGTCTATCAAGTGTTTCCATATGGAGTCTCACCAACTGGGTTTTTGGTTATGTTTTGCAGGTCGGGTTGCAGAGTTTGATACTCCCTCGCGACTATTAGAGGATCTCTCAAGTTGGTATCAGAATATTCAACTAGATCGAGTGGAATACCTGATTTTTGATTTAAAGTAGGAAGAGCCGAGGACTATTGGGGATGCTGCTTCTTCATTCGGCTAATTGGAAAAGCAAATGGGATGTGGGATGTTGTCAAATCAAACCCTACAAGAGGATTGTAGTTTCAGTCTAGAACAAACAGTGAGATATGTCTTTCCCATTTTAAGTGTCACAGTTGGGGAATTCATGCCATGCTGCTGCATACAATGTAAAAGTCTGAATCAAATTGTATTTGAGATTTGTGAAATAAATTAGGTTTAATTAAGGCTAGTTTGGATTTTTGGTAAAATTTTGTAGAGCTTGCAACTCCAAATTCTGTGCTTTCTTTCTTTCTTTCTTTCTTTCTCACTTTTACTCTGATTTGTGAGTTGCTTTTGGCAATCTTGCTACAATTAATCCCAAAAGGAGAAGAAGATTGTTGGGTGTGCAACAAAATGGAGAAATCTAACTGTTTTTGCTCTTAAATTTGGGTGTGATTGGTATCTAAATTCTTGCATATGACGTTTGCTTGTGTTTAATGGGTTGAAAAATGAACGATCAATAATACTTCCTTTCACCGGTGGTAAATTTTGTAAAGTATTATTACTATATTTTTTCAACAATTAATTCAGAAAAGAGTTGGTCAAATTTTACTAGTCAAATGTATTGTTTTCTCCACTTCAAAATATGATGATAATTTATATATATTTAAAGTCATCTTTAGGAAAAATAGTCCAAGATAATGTTATTCATTTACTCCATATTGATCAAAACAATAAAGTTTGTAATCATTAATAACTTTTAAATAATTTATAATATTCATAAATTTATTAACTACTAATTATTTTTACTTCTAAGAGATACACTAGTATCGATAAGGGATTACACATTTAAATTATCAATAATGTAGTATAATAAATTGCCAAAAAAAAAAAACTCATATTATTTTCAATTTATTTTTTCGGCTTTCCTTCGTTTTTCTTGTATTTTCAAGTTGTAATATAGCTTAATCACCCCTTCCCGGCTTCCCCTCCTTATAAATCATCAATTAAGAAAGAGAGTAAAAAAAAATTAAAGCATAAAAGGAGAGGAACTAAACACGACGTCGTATGAAGTGTATTGGGAGTTTGGGGCCAAAAACTTTCCGATCATTCACTATAAATTACACCCACGCTGAAATTGTAAACCTTTTCCCAAACAAATCGACACTTCTCTCTCTGTGAAGATGCAGACCATTTCGAGGCGATTAGGGCATCAATGCTCCAAGCCCTCCCCTACAATCTCATCTTTCAAATGCTTTTACCCACTCTCTGATCAATGCAAGTTATTCACCCTCAACTCAACTCACATATTCACAGACAATACATATACATATAGTCATATACATGTATCCCTAATTTTATTGGTCTTAATGTAAATATGAATGCAGATAATGGCTCTGAAAATCCGAGGTACGCATCTACCCTTGCCACCAGAGGTGTGGGACATCTAGTCCGCAAGGGGACTGGTGGAAGATCATCCGTTAGGTATCCTTAACTTTGAAATTCCACAATTTAACATCTCTTGCTGCAATTAACTGTTAGTTTTCTTTTTCCACTTTGATATGATTTCAGTTAACAAATTACTATAATTTGGACACTAATCAAGCTTGAGCTAGTTTTTGGTTTTAGCTAGATCATAAAAATGATGTTTTTTTCCCAGTGGGTTGCTGCTATTTTGGGTTGTCTTTGACATCTAGTATTTAGTTTTGGCAGACTTTTTGAGTTATTTTTTCCTGGATTTTGTTTGGATTCATTGTTTCTCAGCATTTTTCAGTAATTGTGTTATTGTGTAAGGAATACTCCCCATGTCCCAATTTAGTTGTTTCCTTTTGACTTTCCCACTATATAAGAAAGTAACGAAATTAATATAAAAAATCTTAGCAGGTTCTAAATTTTCCCTTTACTAAACCCTCTACCCCAAATCTCTCTTTTTTGCAAAGTAAGGGTAACATGATAATCATAGCATAAGTTAAAGATTAAGATGACAAGGTTTTGGGACATCCACAAATGGACACACCAAGTACTTCAGGAAGGAATAAGTATGTTAAACATCTGAGATAGAGCTCATGTCCGCTTATTGTGTTATCTATGTTAATTGATATTGTTGTGCATTGTAGTGGAATAGTTGCTACAGTGTTTGGGGCGACAGGGTTTCTTGGGCGTTATCTTGTGCAACAACTTGGTGAGTTGAATATTAAATTCATTTAATTTGTTCTTTGTATCATCAGTCTCTCTATGTTTTTAACCTGGAAACTTTTTTATTCTGACTGAAAGAACATTTTATGCCAAAGTTGGTTGGGTGAAAAAATCTGTTTTGTGATCCACATTTATACTCATTCTGTACTCTTCCTCAGCTAAAATGGGCTCTCAGGTGTTGGTCCCTTTCCGAGGTTCTGAGGATTCTCCTCGTCATCTTAAATTAATGGGAGATTTGGGACAGGTAATTCAGAAGATAAATTCTGTACTTCTACGAATGTGATTAACTTTTAGCTGGTTGGATTTGTTTGCACTCTTTATGATGATTTGCCTAAATTTATACCTTTTCCATTTTATTCCTTGCAGATTGTTCCCATGAAATACAACCCGAGAGATGAAGATTCAATCAAGGCAGTGATGGCAAAGGCAAACGTTGTTATAAATCTTATTGGTATTATTTCAGTTGAACTTTTTTGGGGAATGCTCCTTATATAGTTGTAACGTTGGTATGTGGTTTATTTACCATGTATAAATTTTGCAGGAAGGGAATATGAGACTAGAAATTATAGTTTTGAGGAAGTGAACCATTATATGGCTGAACAGCTTGCAACTGTAGGTTACTGCACTTTTCTGTTTTTGAAATTATAGCTTTGTGTGTTATATTGCATCTTGGTTTAATTCTGCATGTGCAAGCAATGGGACAAACACATAAGAGAGCATGATATACATTACAACTCTTATTATCCCTTTTTTTTATTTATGAGTGTTTTTATAATTTTTCCTCTAGCGGCTTATGCTCTTGAAATAACCGCCAATTTTACATACCTACTTTTTAATAAGCGAGTTATTTACTTATTTTTAATAAGTGAGTTAAATATGTACCTCTACTTGGGAAAGGATCAAATAGCTTTCTATGTAGAATGCTTGTTAATGCCGAATCAACTGATTTTAATATCTGTTCAATTAGCAATCGATATCCAATGGCAGCCAAAAACTTGGAATATTCGCTGTGGACCAAATTTCGAAGTTACTTTTTAAACCGGATTTGACATGGTCCAGTATACTTATTTGTTCATACATGTTATGCTTGCAGATTTCCAAAGAACATGGTGGTATCATGAGATTCATACAAGTTTCATCCTTAGGAGCATCTTCATCATCACCATCCAGAATGCTTAGAGCTAAAGCTGCTGCTGAGGAAGCTCTATTACGTGAATTACCTGAGGTGATTGTATTTTTTGCATTTAAACTATTATTTACCCTTTTCCATGTTGATATGATCCGATTGTTCTGATCTTGTTGATCCTTAGAATAGCTGTCACGCCTATTTATTATTTACCCTTAATTTTTAAGCTGAATATGATAATTTATGATTACAATGACGTATATGCTATCTTTTGTCAGTTCAATAATAATAATCGTAGAAACAAGCAAGCAGCTTAGCTTTATATAAATTTACGGCTCCTAAATATTTTGAGTTCTTCTTGCCCAATTCAGAATGTATCGAGTTAAATTGGTGATCTCTAGCTTTATTACTTGGGACATGGGAAGTGTTTTTTTTTTTGGTTGAAAAATCTTAAATACCGAAATGGCTGTGATTGACTCTCATATGCTACGTCCAAGTTATAGTTCCATTCTCTTCTTGTTTTGGTAACTGAATTTATTTTTGGCCAGTTCTTGTTATTCATACCATTTAAAGTTTTATAATTTTATCCTTGTCACTGTTGTCTATGTCAGAAACTTGGTGAGGGAAGTTTTATAATATTGCAAAAACATGAATATTTTAGCAGCTTTCGTGGTATTGTAATTTTTAATTCTTTTGTCTTTTTATTGTAGTTTCATTGAAGTTTTAATGTATAGTCACATCAACATAGTAGTTTGGTTTCTTGGAAAAAGATGGGATTTTTTGTTGTCAATAGTCTTGGATGGCAGCTTTATCGAGTATTCTGATAAACTCTTAGCCTCTTAGGTGATAAACCGTTAGCAACTACGTATTGAGTCGGTGTCTCTTAGTAAATCTCTAGTAAAAGTTGATTTGCTTGTATGATGAAGCACACATCTTTTCTTCACATTCACATTTGGATGGGTGATATTGGTGTTCTAAAGTAAAGTTGTTGATAAAATATATTTGCCTCCAGGCCACAATAATGAAACCTGCTGCGATGGTTGGTACAGAAGATAGGATTCTAAACCCGTGGGCTCATTATGTGAAAAAATATGGCTTTCTCCCACTTTTTGGTGATGGATCTACCAAGTACTATTCCAACTGAAACCTTGTTGATTTCTAAAATACTATTGGAAAATGTGAATTATACTCCAAACTTTTTGTTAGATTTGGTTCTTAACAGTGTGTTTGCAGAATTCAACCCGTGTATGTTGTTGATGTTGCTTCTGCCATTGTTGCGGCCTTGAAAGATGATGGCACCAGCATGGGAAAAGTTTATGAACTGGGTGGGCCAGAAATTTATACCATGCATCAGTTGGTAACTTCTCTGCTTATTTTCTCTTTTATTTTCATTCTCAGTCTTTTCAGCTGGTATCAGATTTCCACTGAATTCAAAGTGTGATGCAGGCAGAGCTTATGTTTGAAACAATTCGTGAATGGCCTCGCTATGTGAATATTCCTTTCCCAGTCGCTAAGGTAAATTACATGGACTGCTGGTTCATGCAAATTTAATTTTTTATTCTAACCGAATTTATTTGTTCCCTTAGATCGACTCTGCAAATCCACAATATCATTCTCAACTGGACTACTGGAGTAATAATTATGTGTCTTCTCTTTAGTTTTTGTTCTAGCAAGGGTCATATCCTATGTTGTAACATAGGCTACCAGCTATCAGGTCTTAGATTAGTACAACCAATTTGTGTTTAACTAGTTCTAACTTCTGAATTAGTTACCCTGGTTTTTAACGCAACGACAAGAACTTCATCTTGGTTAGTGAAAATAGATTTTCTGGAATCCTCCGTGAGCAAAAAGAAAGCTGCGACACCTTTTCAAAAAAGAACAGAATATATCAATTTGTATGCGGAAATATTACAGATTTGGACTTTAAGCATTGCGAAATCGTATCTAAAGGTCTCATTTATTAGAACTAGATTGCTGGGATGTATACTCATGTAGCAAGCTTGTAACGTCAAGACCTGTTTACCTTTTTTCTATGCACATCAAGTTTTTTATCTACACACAAGATAATGATTAATCCACTTGTTAAAAGAAATTATTATACTCTTTTACTTTATTGAATTTCTTATCAATTTGAGTGCGCCTTTGATCTAGTCCATTTGCAAAATTGAAAGAGTTTTCTCTGCCCACCCTCCACCAAAAAAAGAAGAAGTCCATTTTGCCTTTCCGTCCGTGTGCATGCTAAATATTCCAGAGGAACTATTGGATGTGAACTGAATTGACATTTTGAATCATATTATAACCGTGTCAGTGTCTTAATTTCAGGCCATTGCAACTCCTCGTGAAATATTGCTCAATAAAGTTCCCTTTCCATTGCCAAATCCTACTATGTTCAATCTTGATATGATTAAATCCCTTACAGCAGATACGGTCGTATCAGAAGATGGTTAGTGCAAGAAGTTCAATAACTAAGTTTGTCCTTTTATAAAATATATATTTTCTTCTCGTCTCTTGTCATGAAATGTTTACAATATATCCAACCTTCAATATTCTGGTGGTTGTAGCTTTAACGTTCAATGATCTCGGGCTTGTGCCACGGAAACTGAAGGGATATCCTATTGAGTTTCTTACCCAGTACCGTAAAGGTGGACCACAATATGGTTCTACAGCAAGTGAGAGAGAATCTCCAGATTATAATCCCTGAGGTCTATCTGATTTCGAATCTAAGCTCTCTTATGCATCCAACTGGAAGCTCTTTAACAGGTAATTTTCAATGCACTAAGATTTCAAGTACCGTACTTATTCATCATAATCTATATAGTCATCTGTGTACGGGGATTTAATGGTATTAAGATAAGTTCTGATTAAACTATCATTATACTCCGTATTTGGCACTAGTTTCTCTAATCTCTTCTAATCAGTTTAACCTGCCTCTTTTAACATAGGTTTTGAAGGATCACTCTTTTCTCTGAGAAGAAGCTAGCAAAGATAATAATTTGGAGGATTGTTCCAACATAATTGCATGATTGTATAATTTTGAGAAATATTTTGATCACTTGTTAATTCCCGGAAAAGGGGCCAGTGATCATTTTTGGCTGGTTCTCAAGCCTTGGGATTGTACATTGAAGGAGCTATTTTATTGTTTTCTATGACATTTCTCTCGTCTGCATTTTCACTATCCTTGGTTTTCTTGATCCATTTTTTTTCTGTTGAAATTCTCTTTCTCTCTCTCTTTCATTTCATGTGGAGAAAGCCAATAGTTGGCATAAGTTAGAAAGCTACAGCTGTTGATCTACAAGCACCAATCAATCCCATTATGTCCCCGGAGAGCATCCATGGCTGGTTTGAAGGCATAAACTTGGTAGGAAGGAATAATGGGGCTGCTGCAATGATCACAAGGCGCAACTCTTGTCTTCTGGTGAGTCAAGCGAGTGTTGTGGCGTAAACATTTATATAAACAACAATGTTGAGGGGGTAAACAATTCGATATTGGTTGGTAGTGAGATAAATATGGGAGACCCTGGCGTGTGTTTGTCTTTGAAATTTGGTAGAGGCTCTTTAGGAGCAAAAAAGATGTACAATAATTCAGCTTCTTGGGTTCTTATTGTTATAAAAAATTAATATTACTAAAATCAAGAACAAAGATGATGATTAAGGGAGAAGAGCATTCTCATTTCATATATTGTAATTGTATGTCTCTAACTCATCCTCTTTACAATGCTACTATTATGGTACAAGGATATCAATACTAAGAGGTTACAAAACTCAAATGTCATGAGTTTCAAACTTTAAAGGATATGAGAGTTACAAAGCTTAAAGTTCATTACAATAAAGAGGGGTAAGAATGTATCTATACATGGGTAAGAATGTATCTAAACATCCACACACTATGTATAATTTTATAACACTCCCCCTTGAATGTCTATTGTATAGCCATACGCATTGAAAGCTGCTTCATTAAAAACCTTACCAGGAAAAATTCAATCGGAAAAAATCTTGGTTAAGGGAAAAAAAGTGCAGCGCGTAATAGCTCCCCCTCATGAATATATTCTTAAGTCCTTCAGCTGTCGCATTCCAATATTGTGACGCAATCCTTCAAACGTTGCAGTTAGGAATGCTTTGGTGAACAAATCTGCTAGATTATCTTTTGAGCAAATTTGTTGAACATCAATGTTACCACACTTTTCAATGTCATGTGTGAAAAAGAATTTCGCTGAGATGTGCTTTGTTCTATCTCCTTTGATGTATACTCTTTTTAATTGAGCTATACATGCATCATTGTCTTTATATAGAAGGGATGGAGTTCTTTTGTAGCAATTTTCTAAGAATATGCCTCGTTAAAAACCTTACCAAATAAAAACCCAGTGGAAAAAAATTTGGCGAAGGAAAAGAGTACAATATTCTTATATAACTTCTAGTGCTTTGGAATTGCCTCATTAAAACCTTGCAAAGGAAAACCCAGTGGGAAAAAACCTTAGCGAAGGAAAAAGAGTACAATCAGCACATATCCTTTTTACTCCCCTTCATA
Source organism: Panax ginseng (assembly GCA_020205605.1). NCBI lineage: Eukaryota > Viridiplantae > Streptophyta > Magnoliopsida > Apiales > Araliaceae > Panax > Panax ginseng. Next base: position 2,102,095 of record CM035138.1, read on the forward strand.
AGTACATAGAATTTTCATTGTTCGTGGTAAAAATATCATTAAGTCGAAATATGTCAATATTGTGCACCATCTTTTTCAAAATCATAGTTGGTAATGACTTAATAAATATATCAACCAAATTATCACATGATCAATATTGCCATTCTTCTGGGGCTCATGTGTATAAAATAATTTTGGTGCAATATGCTTGGTTCTATCATCATTTGGATTAAATAATCCCAAATCAATAATCTCACAAAGAGAACGTAAAATATGTTTAATTTCATTACAATATCTTCGAGTTGATACATAACTATACATTGCTAGTAAGTTAACTGCAAATGTTATATCAAGTCTTGTAAAATTTACAAGATACATCAAAATATTAATTGCACTAAGATATGGTACTTCAGGACCTAATATATGGTACTTCAGGACCAAAAGTTTCTTTATTATTTTTTTTTTGTGGTCAAAATGGATCTTTCTTGATATCAAGTGACCAACCCATCATTGGAGTACTCAAAAGATTAACATTATCCATGTAAAGTTACTTCAGGACTTTTTCTGTGTATGTTGATTGATGAGCAAGAATTCTATAGTTCAATTTGTAGGCCAAGACAAAAATTTGGCTTACCAATATCTTTCATCTTTATTTTTGTCGACTCTTCTGGAGCAAGATCTTTCATCAATAAATAAAATAACACATCCAGATTATGATCTTTTGATAAAAATGCATGCACAAATTGGATTATTCTCAAATCCTTCTTTCAAAAGATATCCACTTAGGCGATTATACCACAATATGCTTTTGGATTGCTTTAACCTATATAAAGATCTTTGTAGCTTAATAGAATATATATTTTGAGATGTAGAATTATATGCTTCAGGCATTTTATATCCTTCAGGGATTTTTATGTATATATAATTATATAATAATCCATACAGATATGATGTAACAACATCCATTAATTTCTCTTTCTACCAAGCTAATTAAAAATCTGAATGTAATTGTGTCCATTACAGGCTAGGAGCATATGTTTCTTCATAATTAATACCATGTCTCTACGAAGAAACCTTATGCTACAAGTTGCGCTTTGTACCATATAATTTTATTTTTCTTATTTTCATACAAATACCCATTTGTATCTAACAGGCATTACACCTTCAGGTGTTCGGACTACAGGTCCAAAAACTTCACGTTTACTTTGTGAATTTAATTCTACTTGAATCGCCTCTTTTCACATTGGCCAAATATTTCTACATTCATCAACAATTTATGGTTCATATTCATGATCATTACTTCTGGTAATATAAAGAACAACTTTATATAAGAATATGTTGTCGACAACAATTTTATTTCTATCCAATATATTCGTCTCCTATAATGTATCGAGATCTCGTTATTTTCAGGTACCTGATCCTTTGCAGGGGATAACTCATCCTCTTCAGGAGATAACTCTTCAAGAGTTTTATTTACAGGAGATTTTGTTCATAAGTTTTGGATAGATCAATAAATTTTGTAGCCTGTTTCATGGGTATAGCCTCTTTATAATTCTGCAACTTGTTTTTCTTATAATTTCTTCTTCTGGGAAATTTTATCTTTAACACCGATCATTCTTCCATGTTTCAAGTATGACTTTGATTCAATTTGCTGCTGTATTAACTGATTGTCCTACAGGGACTTCAATTTTCTTTTAGAGTATTAGCAACTAAAATAAGAGATATCACACTTTTCTTATTATCGGTGAATAATTCTGGTAATTGATTTGCAATTTATTGCAAATGAATAATCATTTGAACTTCTAGTTCATATTGATTTGTATAAGAATCAGGATTAAATAACGTTGAAATATTTCAATTAATCTCTGTCGTCTTGTCAGTAATGATCTCACGTCGTGATTCAAAGTAACGACTTTTCTCCCCCTAATGGTGGGAAGACTATTAAAATAACAATCCTCAAAATATACCTTAAAAATATCACTCTGAATTCTTTCTTAGAAGATGAACACCAAATAACAATAATTAAACGTGATAATTTGGTAATTAATTTACTTTGATATAATCAACAGGTAAAAGAATCTTCTGGCTCTTTAAAGAATGTTCATGAGAGTTTTCAATAATTCAATGCATCATTATTGATCCTAGATGATCATGCCAAATCATAAAAATATTTGGATCCAAACACTTCTGGTGTATTGCACACTTCTGGTGTATTACAACATTTGTTTCAACTATTCTCATTTTAGTATAATACATCCCAGAAGAGAAAATATACAGTTTTTCTAATATGAGCTTCTGACCCGATACTATTGAAGTAATATAAAGAAATTCTTCACTGCCTTCAATATTGGTTTCAATATGATAACTATTATAACGTATATCCTTAAAGCTGAGCAAATTTCTGCTTGTCTCAGAAGAATATAAAGAATCATCAATACAAAATTTTGTTTTGACAACATTATAATCGCTCTTCGAGAGCCTTTAATTAAGTTTGATGAGCTTCTGGCCCATACATCTTTATATATGCAAAAACATATATTTAACTTTATTACTTGAAACATAAATAAAACATATAATAAAAATACTTATTATAATGTCATAATATAATGAAATAAAAATAATTAATTGGTATGAACATTTCTATCAACATATCATCAAGGAAATCATAGATATCAAAATTAGTTATATCCACTCCATTTGAAAAGTTAAAATAATTCATGGGATCTTCAGGATCATTCCATTTTCTTTTCTTTTATGGAGTCTTGGTACAAATCTACCAAATGTTTAGGAGTACGACGGGTATATTCCCTTTTATGTATTAATTGTTCTTTTCAAGTCCACTACACAACTACAACTATAATTTCCTCTATGATTATCAAATGAGGTTCCATTCACTTCAGGGAATGTAATAGAATCGGTCGAGCGAGATTGTTGATTTTTCAGCAAAAACTCATTATTTTGTACAACCACTAGAAGAAATGATATCACTTCTAGGAATATAATTTCCTTTATCGCTTCAGGGAATATATTATGAACTTACAATCACAATATTGCTACTACTGGAGCATATTCGAGGAATGAAATATAGTAAATATTTTTTTTTCTAACATGTCTTTATCAATATTTTTTTTCATAGAGATGATAGCGAATAAAAATAATTAATTTACATGATCCTGCAGGGATGCATGATTGTCAACTTTAATTGTATCTCCAAGGTTCTTTGCCTTTATATGAATCTCAGCATCAAGATTCCATTACAAATAATCAAATGCAGACTAAATATACATTGGATCAATTTTTAAAAATCCTTACAAGTGTTTTTTTTTATATATAAATAAAGAAACTCTAAAATGCATAAAAACAATTCCAATTTTTTTTCTTTTATGTTCTTTAAAAATTTGGGAGAGACGCACTTGTAGTAGATGAAGGCATGCCGGATCAATAACAAAACAAGATCGCCACACCTTCATCGTGACCTCGATGAAAATATTTACCATCGCCTGATCTTATTCCATTTGATCCAGAAAATAATTCCGCTTAGAATAAGGAAAGAGAAGAAATGAGAAGTTTCACATCTCTTTTTCCTCTTAGTAAGTGTACAAGAAGGAACCTACTCTTGCCAATAGAGCAACTAGATGTGCGAAGATATAAGAAAAACAGCTTAGGTGTTTATCGTGCTGATAACGTGTTATAAAAGATTAATATTACTAAAATCAAGAACAAAGATGATGATTAAGGGAGAAGAGCATTCTCATTTTATATATTGTAATTGTATATGTCTCTAACCCATCCTCTTTACAATGCTACTATTTATGGTACAAGGATATCAATACTAAGAGGTTACAAAACTCAAAGGTCATGAGTTTCAAACCTTAAAGGATATGAGAGTTACAAAACTTAAAGTTCATTACAATAAAGAGGGGTAAGAATGTATCTATACATGGGTAAAAATGTATCTAGACATCCACACACTATGTATAATTTTATAACACTTATAACTGTTTTAGCCATGCAGCGCTCTTGTTGTTTTTGTTAGTCTATTGTCTAAAACTTTAGGATTTATATCAAATAATAACCCCTTTTAATTCTCTCATTTTATATTCGGAATAATCGAAAAATGCTTGGCTTTACATAGACATGAAGAAAATGGGTGTATGAATGAATGTTTCTGTGCTATATATAGAGTTTTCAACTTTAACGACGAATAAAACAATCGTTAAATCTGTCCTAGGGTCTGACTGGATTGTAACGACGATTCTAGTTCTAGGCTATCGCAACGGTTCAGACCTTATGACGACGTGTTTAGCGATGATTTTATCTGTCGCTAAAAGTAGTCGCATGCGAACCACTCGGAAGGGAACTATATATATATATATATATATATATAGGGAATTATCCATAGCATCTATTTGTTATACATCAAAAATGAGCAAATACCATCTTTACCTTCCATTACATTTATGAATGGTTAAGATTAAAAATTCAATCTCGCCATCCACTAGTTATAATAGTGGACTGGAATAATATTTTCCATTTTCGATTATGCCCCCATCTTCTAGCGGATGTATATCATCAGTGAAAAGAAACTGGTGAGAAGGAAAAAAAATTGGGCGATGTATATCATCAGTGAAAAGCCCCCATCTTCTAGTGGATGTATATCATCAGTGAAAAGAAACTGGTGAGAAAAAGGAATTGGGTGAGCTGCGATGCGATTTCTCCCTGCGAATTAGGGTTGTGTAAGTAAAAAGGAATTCGGAATTGGGGAATTATGGCTGCTGTGAATGAGAAAAAGAAATTGATGAAAAGGAATTGATCGAGGTTTTCAATTTTGGGGTGCTGATTGATCCTATAAACAGCAAATTCAACGCTAACAGAAACCAACTCTATTTTTATCTCTCTCTGTTTCTCTCTCTCTCCCTATGTGCACACTCCTTCCTTCTTCGTGGATTCGTACATCTCCCATCATCCCACTCAAATCTTAGCTACTTTACTTTCCTTTACTCCACCCATAGTTAAGTTCTTCCCTTCCCCTTTAAAACCCACCCAACACTTTCACTCCCCTTTTCAAGTCATTGAATTTTCGGCCTTCAAATCTTCTCCCTCTCTTCTTTTAAGCCTATCTAGCTTCGCTTTGTTAAAAGCCTTTCCCCTCCTTATATCATCGGTGCTACTGTGGCACCATTTGTTCAGGTTCTAGTTTGGATCTATTCACCTGTTGCGGATCCAATAAGCAAAGTAACAATTGTCGTGCTATTTTTTGCTTCCTTCATCGTCGTCAACTTGGCTTAGTGGGGGTATAATTGTTCGAAATAATTTTATCCCGTCCGCTAGAATAACTAAGGCGGACGCCGGGTTGCATTTTTTAATCCGGACTCTTAATTATTACTATGAATGGTTTAGATGTTATTTGCTATTTTTTTAATCCATAGCAAATAGATGCTATGGATCATTCCCTATATATATATATATATATATATGTTGACAAATTTAGATTGTAAGATGGGTAATTGAAAGATCTACAAACTTGCAAGTTGTAATCATCTCTAGAATTAATTTGTAATTTCAATTTTTCACTAAATATATAACAAAAGTTAAAAAGGACTTTTCAAGAAACAAGTGATATTTAAAATTAATTAGATTTATTTAAATTTTAAAATTAATAAATCTCATACTTCTAGTCGCAAGGGAGTGTAGCTGGTGGTAGCTCTCCTCCGATCTCGTCTAATCGGACATTGGGCCGACGTTGGCACTTGGGAGCTAAATTTGGGCCCATGTTGTTGCTGCTATGGTGAATCTGGTTAGCATGAAGTTATTTTTTGGTAAGTTGGTCAATTGACCAATAGAATCTTGACGATGATGTCGATTCTATTAGTCAATTGACCAACTTATCCCAAAATAAACTTCATACTAACCACTTTCGCTCTTATGGTGATTCTTAATGATGGTGTTATTATCGGTTTTGGTGAGGCTATTGGTGTTGGGTTGGTGGTGACGGCGTTTATTTGGGACTTGAGTGTGGGTACGTGACTCTCGCTTATTAAAATACTAAAATTAGTAATAGGTGAAGACTCGACTCAAGATGGGAAAATTATTAGTGGCGTGAGAGATGGAAAATCTAGTGATATATTTTTCGACTCAAGATGGGGCTTAATTTAGATCGATCAATTGTATATGATCTGATATATGGATATATTTTAAGTTAATGTTTGTTTTGTATTAATTTGTTGTTGGATCATTTTACCCTCTATTAAATTAGATTTGTTTAATTCATAATAAAAAAACTTTTTTTTTGCCACACCAGCTTCCTATGACCCCACAAAAGTAGTCACGTCAGCAATTTCTGACGTGGCAGGTTCAATTTGTTGCAATTAAAAAAAATAAATAGTTCAATCATCTAATTGACAAAATTAAAAGGTAGATCATCGAAGTGGAATATGACCAATAGTTTAGGATACTAATTAATATTTAAGCCTATATATATATGTCTAATAAAATACAAATAATTTTAAATTTTTCGCTCATTCTAATAAATCATCTGGATCGTCCAAAGTTTGGGATAAATTCCACCGTCGATAGTGCCGGAGGCACGGGACGGTTGCTAATATATATATATGGGTTCCATCCACAACAACTAGTTGCTGTGGAGGAACTCTTTTTTGGCTTGTTGTTATAGCGACCGAAGAATTTTTTTTTTTATAACAAGCCAAAAAAGGTTGCTCCACATTAATTCGTTGTTGTGGATGGAACCTTATATATATATATATATATATACACTCATTACACTCATTATCCTACATCATCCCTATCCTCTGCTCTGCGTCACTGCGGGTTTAGTGAGAGAAACATGTATTTCCCTTTCGAACTTTCTCTCTCTACAAATTTGCGCTTTAAGTAAGTACAAAATTGTGCAAAATTAATGTGCTGCATCATTTGATTACGTTATGTTGATTTTACTTTCCAATGAGATCCAGGGAAATTTAGTTCAGTATATCTTGCGATTCGTGCCAGCTTAATCAATCTTTACACTTTCATCTCAAAAATCATATTCGTTACTCCGTGATTATTAGGTTGATTATGAATTGCTGTTGAATCATTATCTCAATTCATATCTGGGGTTTGGGTTTTGCTGGGGTTGCTGATAGTTTAGTGATAAAGTTCGGTTTTTTATTCATTCTGAGCAGTGATATTAGAGTTTTAAGGGTATTGAATCTATATGACTTGGGTTGTATATGAGATTTTTGTTGAAAATTAATTGGGTTTTATCGATTGATTTGATTGAAATCTGGTGAGACGGAGGCTTCAGGTTACGTCTCCCTTGGACCCTATGGAGAAGTGTTCTGGAAAGAATCAACAATCTCTTTGTTTTTTAGCTGCATTATCTGCCTTTTTCTGGATTTTGTTATTTTACTTCCATTTTGTTGACTTAGGAGGTAATACAGTCGATGAATCTGTAGAATTGATTTCTGTTTCTTCCCTTCCAACCAATCCCCAATCAGTTCTTATTAGTCATCCGGTGACCACTAGTCGTCCATCCATTAATATTCCCGATGAACCAATAAATTCTAGTAATATTAATTCGGTTATTACTCAACCCGCCTGTCAGTCATCCCATGGTTGATACTCCTCGCGAACCAAAGATTTCTGATGATTCTCATTCGAGTATCACTCAAATAATCATATGTTAGTAGAAAAACAGAAAATTTCCCATTTATGAAGGTGTTGAAGACTGTAGAAAACAAGAGTGATCCATGTGGTGGGAGGTATATATATGTGCACGACCTTCCCCCGAGGTTCAATGAGTGTAGGAGTCTTAGCCTATGGACCAACATGTGTAAATTTACTACTGATGCTGGCCTTGGTCCTCCTCTTGAGAATGCTGAAAGAGTGTTCTCGAATACAGGAAACAGGATGGTACGCAACAAATCAGTTTGCAGCTGATGTGATCTTCAGTAACAGAATGAAGCAATATGAGTACTTGACTCATGATTCCATTTTATGCAGGGTTTGATATTGCCCGGTATCTATGGGGGTACAATATATCGATGTGAGATGCTGCATCTCTTGATTTGGTTAATTGGCTTGCAAAGAGGCCACTGTGGGGCATTATGGGTGGAAAGGATCATTTTCTTGTTGCTGGTAGGATAACATGGGATTTTAGGAGACTACAAATTATAACTTTACAACTTTATTACAACAATTGTCTTGCAAAATACAACAACACATATGTTGTGAGTTTGGATACAAATATATATCAATTTGTGACTCATGTCCCCCGTAGTGACATGACTCGTAATGACACCTTACGTAAAGGTATAGTCGAAAAGCTGTTTTAAAATTAGAATCTTTGGGAAGTCTTTCGAGAAACCCGTGCATGGGAGGCCGTGCGTATAGGTTATGATAGATATCATATGGCCGCGAGAATTATCCTTGGTTGATTGATAGACCCCAAAGAAAAAGCGAGAAGATTCTATCATATTCTTCCCGATGGTGAGTCTTCTCTTGACATATCATTATCTCTCTTTGTCTCAATTGGGTATTATACTCAAACAAACACCAAGATTATATAGGTAGTCTTTGGTAGATATACTCGTGAGTGGATGAAACACAATCTGTCTTATGATGACTCGAGGTTGTATGTCATTAAACATCTTGTATAATAGTGACAAAACACCCTTCAAAGTTGAATTCACCTCACCCTCGACATCTATAGACCATAGATTCATTCCCTGTTATTCCCAACTTGTCCCGAAATTTACACTTTTATTACACGAAAGGAATTGTGAAGCAAAAGGGTGAAACCTGACTAGCTCGATAAAAAATATCATGACTAAAGATAATTAAATTATCAATAGCCTTCATCGATAATAAATCGGAGATTTAGAACATATGGTAGATGATAAAAAAAAATTTCAACCATAGTTGCGGTGAACGAAGCGATCCATTAGAAGAGTCGAATAGGTATAAAGTCTATTATCTTCTCCGTGTTAAAAGTCCACTGACAATGTTTTATCCTGTAACATCAATCAACAATTCACATCACGATCACATGTATAACTTCATAATCGTAATTGTTGTTCTAAATTCCTTTTCTCATTCGGAACGAAGATAATTTTCATCACTTGTCTTTACGAAATATCAAAGATCATGGTTATACCAAATCACGAGTTCACATTCATAATCATACTAATAAATTCATCTTTGCACTACGGGCCAAAGATATTCATCAACGATTCATCTTTTTGCCTTCTGAGGCCAAAGATATTCATCAACAGATTCATCTTTTGCCTTCTGGGCGAAGATATTCAACTCTGAGTTCATTTTTTTCTCGACCCAAAGATATTCATCAACAATTCATCTTTTTGCTACTGGGCGAAGATATTCATCAACAAGTCATCTTTGCACTTCGGACCAAAGATATTCATATCTCAAAAGAAATACATAATCATTTGAATTTATATAAACCATAATTATAACCATATATGTTGATCGATTCACCTTTTTTTGGCAAAATTTAAAGATATTCGATTATAAATTGATGGTAAGTGATCATACCGATCGACAATTTGACTTTTGCTTTCTTGGCGAAAGAGAACCTATAGTCGCGATCGTACCAATAATCTATCCATCTTTACACTCAAGTCGAAGAAATATCATCATTAGGGTTATAAGAATGTTATATAAAAACAATATAATCAACGTATAGATTTAATCTCAAGAGTAAGATTCATAAATCAATGATTTCATAACAACTTAATCAAAATGTTATAAATCACTTAATAATCTCATAATCTAATATTATTAATACTACCACAATATTTTAATCATTTCTTAAACTTATAAACAATTTATTTTAATTGTTTACACTTTACTAATAAATGTATTTAATCATCTTAAAATGCCAACCTCATAAGATCTCATCACCAATAGCCAAAACCCTCTCAAAAATCTGCATATATCTCATATATAATTCTCAAGCCATAAAATCATATTTTCCAATTTTCTTAATTCACATAACATATTTAATTCATTTACTCATAACTAGAACATTTTCATGAAAAATACCAAATCAGTTTAAAAATATTTCTTTTCTGGGATTTAGAAGAATATAGTCCCATATTGAATATATATTTTTCTCAAAATTTTTAAAATTCATTTACTATTTTTCACATGGCCAAAACCACCGAATATTCAGACATTTATCATAAATTGTACTTTTATCCAAAAATTCTAAAATTTACACGGTATACTGATATTATATAGATGTACTCACAATAAAAATTTCATCAATTTTGGAGTTAATCTGAGGAGTTATAAGCGAGTTACTTTTAAAATAGTCTTTTCTCATAAAATCCATAACTCTAATCTATACATCCAAAAATCGCCATTTTGGACACAATCAACAAAACTCATCAAATTATCATTTCAAATTTTTCCAGAATTTTTGAAGGTTCAGAAAAATTTGAAATAATAACCCTTAAAATCCTTATTATCCACTTACCTCGAAAAGCGGTACTTACATTTGGAATAATATTTGAACGAACTTGCATAGTATAGCAATACTCAAAGTATACTCAAAATACTCACAAGAATAAACTCGATAATATAGAGAGAAAACTTGGTTTACGGTGTGATTTTCAATTATAACCTAAGCACCTATTTATAGGAAATTGCTTTAAAACGAAAGCGAAAATTTAGAAAAAAATATATATATATATATATATATATATATATATATATATATATATATATAATCTTCTACGCATGCCTAGAATCAAATTTTCAGCCATCAAACACATGTTAAAGATGCCCCCAAACATGTCAAAAACGTTTTTCTTAATTAATTAATTAAAAACTCCAAAAAAAATGATAATTAATTAATCCGAAACTTCAATAATTCATAATAAATAGCCCTTTTATCAGAAAATTTGAATCTCGCTAGTTTTTATAGGAAATTCAATTCTCTACAACTTTTCAGAAGAAAGTTTTTCAAATTCCAAACAAAAATTGGCCAAGAAATCCAAAGCGAAGCGATTTCAAATTTATAATCAAATTCGATCGAGAAATGGGGTCCGCAAACATGTTTAACATGTTTTAAACATTTTGGTAACAAAAATACTCCTCCTCCTCATATACTCATATATCCCACATTCTTTGTAAAAAAAAAATATCACCATTATTATATTATTAAAAAATATAATAATATATTTAAATGAATTATTTTATCAGAAAAAGATAAAATATTAATTTTCAATAATTTTCACATTAAAAATTTTCTCCATCTATATCCACATAAAATGAATATTTTCCTCATCATAAAAATCAATAATTAATTATTCACAAATAATATTATATAATCCTGATATTAATGATGAGGCGGTTCAGGAAAGAGGGGCTTTCGATAAAATTTCTCTCTTCTTGGTAGCTTGATTAGGTGACCAAACCTCTCCTTGAGCAGAACTTTCTAGACATTGCCAATAATGTTATCAATAATATTATTAGGATAATATGAATTATTGCTCAGATAATGGAAAATCTTTGTGTAATGACAATTTATTGAAACAACGATAATATAAAATATCAATGCGACAATTATTGAATCAATAAAATAAAATATTGAGCGGTAATTAATTTGTAACAATTATTGAGTAGTGTCTTCTTACGTAAGAATCAATAATTGGTGCAATCTACAAGTGTCTTCTTGTGTTTTAACCGCAAAGTATTTTAACGGTATTACTTGGTACAACTTCTGTAAAGTCATTTATAAACAACTTATATTTGTCGTTTTTCTTCATCGATCGCTTTACGTTATGGGGCCCCAAAAAAAAAGGCTGCTTGGCAAATCGTACGAATATTTCCCAAGCAATGAGAATATTCCCGACGACAAACGAATATTCCAAACAATGATGAATATTTTATAGCAACTTTGCGTATTTTGTAAAATTTGCATAATTCACCCATAACTTTAAACTTTTATCAATTTAACCATTTCTTGAATAATAATTATAAGAAAAAATTGAATAATTTTATTTCATAAAATTAGGGTCTTCAATGAATCGAGGCAAATCCATTAAGAGCCATTAAGAGGTAATCAAACAGAATCTAAGGGAGTGTTTGATAAAAACTGAATAAATCTGAATCTGAATCTAAATAAAAAAAATTGTTTGATAATTGACATGTCTGAAACATCTGAATGACAAAACTTTATTATTTTACCCCTCTGAAAAATTCAAAATTGTTGTAAATTTATTTAATATTACTTAATATAATAGTTAATATATTTTTTTAATTTTTTTTTATTTCATTCAGCTGCTCATTTAGCTAAAAAAATCTGACTTATGTAAGACCCCGAATTTTATGAAATAAAATTATTCATTTTTTTTATAATTATTATTCAGTAAATGGTTAAATTGATAAAAGTTTAAAGTTATGGGTGAATTATGCAAATTTTATACAATACGCAAGTGGCTATAAAATATTCATTGTTGTCGGAGAATATTCGTTTGGTCGTGGAATATTCTTTCTATTGGGGAATATTCGTATGACGGTATGCCAAAATGCATTTCAGGGGCCCATAATGTAATAATTGTCGGATGAAGAAAAGACAAATTAAAATTTTTATAAATAATTGGTATGTAGTGGTTACAGATTAACATCATTGTTGGAATACCTATTGGGTAAAATAAAGTAATGGCGTTGTTGTCGCACAGTGGGATTACGGTATTACACCAATTATTGATTCTTACGTAAGAAGACACTACTCAATAATTATTACGGTAATTCTTATTCAATATTTTATTTTATTGATTCAATAATTACGCATTGATATTTTATATTATTGTTGTTTTGATAAATTGTCATTTACGGTATTTTCCATTATCGAGCAATAATTCATATTATCTCGAATAATATTATTGGATAACATTATTGGCAATGTCTAGAAAGTTACATCTAAGGAGAGGTTTGGTCACCTAATCATGCTTGGCCAAAGAAGGAAAAATTCTTATTAGAAAGCCCCCTCTTTCACAGGAGGCTGCACGGTTGTCAATATTGTGATTACGTAATATTATTTGTGAATAATTAATTATTGATTCATATGATGAGGAAAATATTAATTTTATGTGGATATAGATGGAGAAAATTTTTAATGTGATAATTGTTGAAAATTGAAATTTTAGCTTTTTCTGATAAAATAATTCATTTAAATATATTATTATATTTTTAAAATATAATAATGGTGATATTTTTACAACGAATGTGGGATATATGAGTATACGAGGAGGAAGAGTATTTTTGTTGCAATAAATGTTTAAAACATGTTAAACATGTTGGTGGACCCCATTTCTTGATTGAAATTTGATTATAGCCTGTAAAGTCGCTCATTTATGGATTTCGGTCAATTTTTGTTTGGAATTTGGAAAAACTTTCTTCTGCAAAGTTGTAGAGAATTGAATTTCCTATAAAAACTCGTGTGATTCGAATTTTATGATAAAAGGGCTATTTATTATGAATTAGTAAAGTTCTGAAGCTCCGAAAGAATTGATTTTTGAAAGTTTTAATTATTTATTATATAAAAAATGTTTTTTTATTACTTTTTCTAGAAGGTGGCATGTGAGAAATGCTAAGTGGCTGAAATCAAACTCTAGAATGAGTGCGTAGGAATTGTTATATAATATATTAATATTATAATAAATTTTCGCTTTTGGTGTTCTAAGCAATTTTCTATAAATAGGTGCTTAGGTTATAATTGAAAATCACACCGTAAACTAAAGTTTTCTCTCTATATTATCGAAGCGTATTCTTGTGAGTATTTTGAGTATACTTTGAGTATTGTTATACGGTGCAAGTTCTAGATTGACGTTATTCCAATCAATCATCGCTTCTTTTGAGTAAAAAGGATAGTAAAGGATTTAAAGGGTTATTATTTCGAAATTCTTCTGAACCTTTAAAAATTCTAGAAAAATTTGAAATGATATTTTGATGAGTTTTATAGATTGTGTCCAAAAATGACGATTTTTGGATGTATAGATTGGGAGTTATGAATTTTACGAGAAAAAACTATTTTAAAAGTAACCGCTTATAACTCCTTGTGGTTAACTCCAAAATTGATGAAATTTTTATTGGGAGTACATCTATATAATATCAGTATACCCTGTGAATTTCAAAATTTTTTGGATAAAAGTACAATTTATGATAAATGTCTGAATATTCTATGGTTTTGGCCATGTGAAAAAAATAGTAAATGAATTTTAAAATTTTGAGAAAATATATATTCAATATATATTCTTCTAAATCTCGTAAAAGAAATATTTTTGGAACTGATTTGATATTTTTCATGAAAATATTCTAGTTATGAGTAAATGAATTAAATATGTTTTGTGAAGTAAGAAAATTAGAAAATAGGATTTTATGGCTTGAGAATCATATATGAGGTATATGCAGATTTTTGATAAGGGTTTTGGTTATTGATGATGAGATCTTATGAGTTTGGTATTTTAAGATGATTAAATGCATTTATTAGTAAAGTGTAAACAATTAAAATAAATTGTTTATAAGTTTAAGAAATGACTAAAATATTATGGTAGTATTAATAATATTAGATTATGAGATTATTAAGTGATTTATAACATTTTGATTAAGTTGTTATGAAATCATTGATTTATGAATCTTACTCTTGAGATTAAATCTATATGTTGATTATATTATTTTTATATAACATTCTTATAACCCTAATGATGATATTTCTCTTTTACTTGAGTGTAAAGATGGATAGATTATTGGTATGATCGTGACTATAGGTTCTCTTTGGCCAGTAGTGCAAAGTTAAATTGTTGACTAGTATGATCATGACCATTGAATTTATAATTGAATATCTTTAGCTTAAGTGCAAATGTGAATTGATCAACATATATGGTTATAATTATGGTTTATATAAATTCTGAAATGATTATGTATTTCCTTGAGATATGAATATCTTTGGTCCGAAGTAGTGCAAAGATGACTTGTTGATGAATATCTTTGCTGCAGTGTAGAAAAGATGAATTGTTGATGAATATCTTTGGGTCGTAAAGCAAAGATGACTCAGTAGTTGAATATCTTTGGCCCGTAGAAAGCAAAAAGATGGGCTGTTGATGAATATCTTTGGCCAGAAGTGCAAAAGATGAATTTATTAGTATGATTATGAGCAGGAATCGTGATTTGGTATAACCATGATCTTTGATATTTCAAGTAAAGACAAGTGATGAAAATTATCTTCATTCCGAATGAGAAAAGGAATTTAGAACAACAATTACGATTATGAGTTATACATGTGATTGTGGACATGAATTGTTGATTGATGTTACAGGATAAAATATTGTTGGTGGATTTTTAACATGGAGAAGATAATAGACTTTATAGTCTATTTGACTCTTCTAATGGATTGCTTCGTTCAACAGCAACTATGGTTGAAATTTTTATCATCTACCATATGTTCTAAATCTCCGATTTATTATTGATGAAGGCTATTGATAATTTAATTATCTTTAGTCATGATATTTTTATCGAGCTAGTTGTGCTCACCCTTTTGCTTCACAATTCCTTTCGTGTAATAAGAGTGTATTTACCGGGACAAGCGGAGAATAACAGAGGAATAGAACGGTTGTCTATAGATGTTGAGGGTGAGGTGAATTCAACTTTGGAAGGGTGTTTTGTCACTATTATACAAGATGTTTAATGACATACAACCTCGAGTCATCATAAGATAGGATTGTGCTCATCCACTTGCTGAGTACATCTACTAGCACTATCTATATAATCTTGGAGTCTATTTGAAATATAACTCTCAATTAGAGACAGTGGAGATAATGATATGTCAAGAGAAGACTCACTATTGGGAAGAATATGATAGTAATCTTCTAGTTTTTCTTTGGGGTCTATTAGGTCAACCAAGGATAATTCTCCAACATATGATATCTATCATAACCTAGACGCATGGCCTCCCTCAGACGAAGGTTTCTTGAGCACTTCCCAAAGATTCTAATTTTTAAAACAGGTTTTCAACTATACCTTTACGTAAGGTGTCATTGTGACGTCTTCTGAGTTGGTATATATTTGTATCCAAACTCACAAAGATATGTGTTGTTGTATTTTGCACGACAATTGTTGTATTAAAGTTGTAGTTATTTTTCGCATCATGTATTTGGCGACTCGAGAATGGGTTGGATGGAATGGACCTATTTTGGGGTTGTCAAAACTTAGCTATTCACTTGCTCATTTACCGATTCATTGATGAATTTGCATCAAAAAACAAACGACTTAATTAATTCGAATTGATTCAAATTCGGGCCCATTCGTGACCAGAAGCAACACTTGCATTGATTAAGGTTCCGGTAGCAACATATGCATACACGGTGGAATCTGATTGCCAAAGCTAAAGGTGATACTTTTTGATAATCAAAGTAGCAGCCTGATAGTATGAGCACTCTCCGGGTCTTATTAAAGAAAACAGCTTAAATATACACAGTTTTTTTGAATTTGTAAGACAGAAATTATATATTTGTTCATGATATAAATTGGTTTTCACGCTCTTCATTACCTACTTATTTTTACTGATTCTTTTTAACCGATTATGTACACATGATTTTTATAAATGACTTCAGATTTGTGACTGTTATTCTTATTCATGGATAAATAATGATTGTTAAGATAATGCTACTACTATAATTTACTAAGGGGAAAAATTTATGGGTCAATGGAACTGGGACAGGGCAATGTTCTTACGAGGTATCTTTGGTACAGTGTGTTACTGTGTTATTACTTTGCGTAAATTTTTTGTCCCTTCTAAGTTTTACTTGTGTTTCATCTTTTTGGTAGAGAAATTTTTGCAATCCTCCTCCTTTATTTATTGCTCACTACATTTATGAAAGTTTTATGGACAGCTTGTCTATAATTTATAATGGAAGTTTAAACGTAGGGTCTGTTTAATTCAAGTTATGGTTTAGTGTTTCATATTTCAATACCACTTCATTTATAAATTATAAAGAGAGGAGTACCATTTTTTTCATAATATATATATGAAGAAGACTCTTTTTGCTTTTGTTTATTTATATATTTATTTTTGTTTTTAAGACAGAGGGAGTATAATTCAAAAACTCAATTCGTGTCCTTTCTTCAGTTTGCCTATTTTTATCAACTCATTAATTTTTAAGTAATTTAACATATGTTATTATGTATGTAAGAATGGGAAGTGGTCAACATGAAGTTTGTTTTTGAGTAAGTTGGTCAATTGGCTAATAGAATGTTGACACGCAGGCGAGTATCTATGTGTGTCAGTATTCTATTGGTCAATTGACCAACTTACCAAAAAATAAACTCCATGCTAACCGGATCCGTAAGAATGATACTAGTAATTGCAGTAATTGATAAATGCTAAAAATATACTCCCTCCGTTCCTTAATATAAGTCGTTTTAGAGAAATATTTTTGTTCCTAAATATAAGTCGTTTGAGAATTTCAAATAAGCATTAATTGCTTAGTTTCCAATATTACCCCAAGTAATAAATATAACTTTGGTTCTCTCACTATTTTTACTATTTTTTGTCTAATAAATAACATTCTCTTCTTCCAATACAAGGACAATATAGACAATTGATATTATATTTAATGTTATACAATTATTTCCTTAATACTTGTACATAGCTAAAACGACATATATTAAGGATCGGAGGGAAGTATAATTGATTATTAATAGTACTGAAAACAAAATTCAATTTAGATAGAGACCGAACTTGGAACAGTGACACTGATTCATCATTCAACACAAGTTAAGGAGATAGATAGACTATACTGAAAAACAAGAGCGAGTGTATAAATGCCCTCCCCTGCCCTGCGGGAGTGAATACATTGAGATTACCTATATCATACTTCTTCACTCCCAGTCGAGTTCAATTTAATTTGCTCAACATATATTCCATATTCTTCTAATTAATCTATGTTTTTAAAAGTTAATTTGTTAAATTTAAAATATTTTATTTTGATTACTTAAAAAATATATTATTAAATACAAACTTGTTATTTCAAAAACTGAAATAAATTTTCATTATAATTATAATTATAATTTAAATTTAAATTTTAAATGAGAAACAAAGATTCATGTAAATTTGTTCGAGTCAAAGGCTGCAACACCAACACATGTAGTAGTAGTATGTTTGAAAGTTGAAACTCAACTTATTATATTAAACCCAACCAAAAGACATCTCGTGAAAAACTAAAACCCCCCACTGCATTTCAGCTCCTCCTCCTCAAGAACCCTCTCTCTCTTACAAAGGAGAATACTCGTGATGAAGAGCCCTTCGAGTTTCACGAGTTTCATCATCTTCTCCCTCAGAAGCAACATGCCTCCTAAACCCATTTTTGAATTCACTTCTCCACCTTCAAATACCCCCTCCCTCCACTACTCTTTCTCAACACAATTCAACACGTCATATTTCAATGGAATTCAATTCCACTCGACTTTTCTTTTCAGCACTTTTTCTCTGCTTCATTTCGCTCCATGCTAGTAATCTCAAAACCTACATTATTCAACTCCATCCGCAAGGAATAACCACTTCTTTGTTTGCCTCCAAATCCCATTGGCACCTTTCATTCCTTGAGAAAACCGTTTCTTCCGAAGAAGACCCCTCTTCTCGCCTTCTTTACTCTTACCACTATGCCATGGAAGGTTTTGCAGCTCAGCTTTCCGTGTCCGAGGTTGATACTATACGAAAGTTGCATGATGTCATTGCCATAAGACCCGACAGGCAGCTTCAAGTCCACACCACTTACTCTTACAAGTTTTTGGGGCTAAGCCCTGCAAGAGATGGCGCTTGGTTTAACTCCAAATTTGGTAGAGGCGCTATAATTGGGGTACTTGACACCGGAGTTTGGCCTGAAAGTCCAAGCTTTAGTGATCATGGGATGCCTCCGGTTCCCCAGAAATGGAAAGGGATTTGCCAAGAAGGGCAGAAATTCAGTTCTTTAAATTGTAATCGCAAAATAATTGGAGCTAGGTACTTCAGTAAAGGCTATCGTGTGGCTTCACTGTATCCATCACCGGATGTTGTTGAGGAATATGTATCAGCTCGGGATTCACATGGACATGGGACTCACACTGCATCTACCGCTGGGGGTGCTCCAGTTCCCATGGCGAATGTGCTTGGGAATGGGGCTGGCGAGGCTCGAGGGATGGCCCCGGGTGCCCACATTGCCGTATATAAAGTTTGCTGGTTCAGTGGTTGTTACAGCTCAGATATACTAGCTGCAATGGACGTCGCGATTAGAGATGGAGTTGACATCCTCTCCCTCTCCCTAGGCGGCTTCCCAGTACCTCTTTCTGAGGACAGCATTGCCATTGGCAGTTTTCGAGCTATGGAGCACGGAATATCAGTCATATGTGCGGCTGGAAACGATGGACCAATCCCGAGCTCGGTTGCCAATGAGGCTCCTTGGATTGCCACCATTGGTGCTAGCACACTTGACCGGAGATTTCCTGCCATAGTTCGCCTGAGCAATGGAAAATTCCTTTATGGGGAATCCATGTACCCAGGGAAGCATGTTGTAAGTGCTGAGAGAGAGCTCAAGCTCGTTTATCTAACTGACGGGGAAAGGGGAGGTGAGCACTGCATGAAGGGTTCTCTTCCAAGAGTAAAAGTTCGTGGAAAAATGGTAGTTTGTGATCGAGGTATCAATGGGAGAGCAGAAAAAGGTCAGGTTGTGAAGGAAGCTGGTGGCGCTGCCATGATTCTAGCAAATACAGAAATAAATATGGAGGAAGATTCTGTTGACGTCCATGTTCTGCCAGCAACATCAATTGGATTCACAGAATCACTTCAGTTGAAGAGATATATTAATTCTACAAGAAGGCCCAAAGCTCAGATCATTTTTGGAGGAACTAGCATTGGAAAAGCAAGAGCACCAACTGTAGCTCAGTTTTCATCGAGAGGACCAAGTTTCGTAGACCCTTCAATCCTCAAACCGGACCTGATCGCTCCAGGGGTCAACATCATTGCAGCTTGGCCTCAAAACTTGGGTCCTGCCGGCATCCCAGAAGATTCTAGGATAGTGAACTTTACTGTAATGTCAGGGACTTCCATGGCTTGCCCCCATGTAAGTGGAATTGCAGCTCTGATCCACTCAGCTCATCCGAAATGGACACCAGCTGCAATCAAATCTGCACTTATGACAACTGCATATATAACTGACCATTCAGGAAAACAAATTATGGATGGGGACAAACCTGCCGGTATTTTTGCAATTGGAGCTGGGCACGTAAACCCTGTAAGAGCCATTAGTCCTGGATTGATATATGATATCAGGGCCGATGAATATGTGACTCACTTGTGTACTCTTGGGTACACAAGATCCGATATTTTCACAATTACTCACAGGAATGTGAGTTGCCATGATATAATGCGGAAGAGTAGGGGTTTCAGCCTCAATTACCCCTCTATTTCTGTAATTTTCAGGTCTGGGATGAAGAGTAAGATGATTAAAAGGCGATTGACAAATGTGGGGAATCCTAATTCCATTTACTCTCTGGAAGTTAAGCCGCCTGAGGGAGTCAAAGTGAGAGTTGAACCACAACGGCTGATATTCAAACATATAAACCAAAGTTTGAGTTACAGAGTTTGGTTTATATCAAGGAACATGATAAGGTCAGAAAGGATGAGCTTTGGTCAAGGGCATCTGTCATGGGTGGACTCGCGCAATAGTTATTATAGGATCAGGAGTCCTATCTCAGTGGCATGGGCATCTAAGAAGGAAGGATAACTAATAATGAATGTTGTAGCAGTAATAGTGATAGGTTTTATCAGCTTTTGATTTGCCTTAAGCTTATTTATCATATTGATAAAGATGATAAACTTCAATAGAGAAAAACAAAGATTATAAAGCATTTTTAGCATTTGCTGTAAGATATCTTTCTTCTAAGATGATAGAGGAATTCCATGGCTCACTTTTGAGGATATCAGCTTCAATGAAACCACAGATTTTGAAAATTATCCCACAAACCATTCTTATGCTTCAAGTAATGTATCCTCATAATAAGAATGAAAGAGCACTATGTGAGAGAGTTTAAGTTGAGGCTTATTACAATGGGTTTATCAGCAGTAGTTTCCGATAAGGTTTAATTCTATTTCACACCCAAGAGAGCATGGAAAAATGTCGAACAGCTTAATAAAATGAACTGCGACTATATTTAGGAATAAAAATGTTCCAACCATGAAAACTGTCAGCTCAATCTTTCATATATATAATGAATGGAAAGCAAGCACTGTGTCAGAATATTAGTGATCGCGCTCATTACCCTCGAAATACACAAGTAGCAACAAATCTAAGAAGAGAAGTTCATGAATCACAAGCAATAGTAACCTATCTGTGTAAGACTCCAGAGTAAGCGATTAAAATATCAAGAAACATCAAAGCCTTATAATCGAAAGGGAATATATAATACTCATATCAGGTCCGCCTAGGAAACAAAGAGATTTTTCAAGTGTACACTTACTTGATCTAATTTTAAAGATCAACATAGCGGCACAGAAACGCCAGATGGTGGAAAGGGAAAGGATATACATTGCCTCAACTTTTTACTTAACTGCAAGCCGCTTAAGATTAGCATATCGCTCCATGAACCCTCATGAACCTGTCCCAGTCTCGTGGAGTTCGTGATGATGTACTTAGCTTCAATCCCTGCAGGCTTTCCATTAACAAACCTGGCATTAACATCAACTGACTGAAGAACCCCTTCTTCATCAATCATGTAGAAGCCAGTGATATCGCCAACTTCACCTGATGAGTCAAAAACAGATGGTTCATCAAACTTGAATATAGCCATACCATTAGTTCCATCCCTTGATTTAGTTAGCCTCACATCTGGAACAGTCTGTTCATCAGTTCCTTGAATGAATTGAATTGCTGGTTTAACCATCATTATACTAAGTCTAGACATTTGAGAAATTCTTCTTTGAGGGGCTTGTCGTGAACAGGATAGGTACAAAGGTTGTCCATAAAATGAGGAGCGTACACTACGATGAATAGCTCCTGATGTAATGCCTGCAATAGAAAAAAAAAACATGCATTACTGATCATGAATCATATTTTCATTCATTTCAAGTCCATTCTCAACTCTGCAAGCGACACTGCTTATGCATGTTAGACTGTTAACCAGTAGTTTCGCTCAACAGATCACAAGGAAGCCTGAAGGGCTCTAGGTATCAGAAGGAGGAAGTTACAACACTTAATTCTATGTTTGTACTTGGTAATCTTTCATGGTGGACACTCACTAGCCCACATCTCGGCCAATGGACCTAACAACCACCTAAAAAACTATAATTTGTTTTGTTGAGTTATTATACCCTGAGCATCATTTTCTCTCAAGATATAGACCCCAGGATCGTATATAACTCATACAATGTCCCAGCACAATGAATATACAACAAGGAAAAATCTAAAATTTTATTGGTGAAGATAATCCGTCAATATTTTTAGTGGCTTTCCGTTCGCCACGCAGACACTCCCATTAAAAACCAAAAGATTTTTGTTTACAATCTGAGCAACCTAGGAGCAAGACATAATTGATTAAAAATCAAGCCAAAGAAAACCCTCATCTTCACTAATGATGCTTCTGTGAAGCATGCTTGAAATACACGTCATTTATTCACATTGTCGAATTATAATCACTGTGATTCACTTTATTCTTAAGTCACTAATATGCTCCATTTCACCCCTTCATTTTCAAAATTCAGGATAGTGGAAATTGTAGCAATGGAATTGGATCAACACAATGTGCTATAAAAGAAGTAGAAGAATGGTTCATATTTGATTATCTACATTTGGGTACACCAATAGCACATTAATATTCCAATGAATTCAGTGGGGGGACATAGCTCAAATAAAGAGCTGCATCAAAGAACTTTGCAACAACTTATGCGAGGAAAGAAGTCCAATTTTACGTAATAACCCTGATGCATGCCGAATAAGATTATTGCTGGCAATGTCGGATGATCTTTGCAGATTTGAAGGAATCCAAACTATTACTCCTATTCTCTGTGAAGCATAGTTGGATACATTCAGTATATCCTGAGTTAAGCATATGCATTAAGGGAAATCATACATTTGAAACTTTTTGTGACTTAAGTACCAACAAAGCTTTTATATCTCCTAGGCCAAGTATGTTAGTTTCAAAAACCGCTATGCTAATAAATGGGATAAACTAAACCATGATAAATCTTCCCTCCCCATACTAGAGCTTTTTGTCAATTAAATGATTGTTAATCAATATATGCAAATATTATATGGAAGGTTTAAATCAAGCAATTAACTAACCAAATGTGAGTATGTTTATCTAGTTGAAGGAGGAAAAGGGAGAGGAAAAGGTTATAAATAAGTACAACACATGGAGTATTCCTATAAGTTGGAATTTGGAAACAAAGGTTTTGTTAAGTTTAATCGTGTGTTACATCCACTGAATTTTCTGGAAGATTAGATCATCGCTATTCACTACCACCAGAGTGAAATTTTCTTTTATCTACAATTCCTAGATGTGAGGACCTTAATTTATATTGAATATATACAATGACTACTCATAAGGCTCGAGTGCTCGAGTGCATGAGATCTTGTATCCGTTATTGCCTTTTGGCAAGAATGTTAGATTTCAGTAGAATATAGCAACAAAAAAAAAAAAAACACCTCTTTACTAATGAAAAAGAATAAAGAAACAACTTGGAACGCTTATATAGTTCTATTAAAGAAAAACATTATCATCAACTAACAACAAGCACATTGCCCAAGAATTTAAAGCAAAATCAAAGACCCAATGCAACCCCACTGCAATCAGGGTCCCTAATAGTAGACATAATTACATTTGAAAAAAAGAAAAATTAGAAAGGAAAAAAAAGGGTACCTGCAAGAGAGGGAGCTTGGTGTGAAAATTGAGAGATTGGGGAAGAAAATGCAAGAGATTGCAGAGTTGCCATTGTTTTGTTGTGGTGGAACAAGAGAGAGAAAGTACTAGAAGAGAGATACATATGAGGAATTTGGACGTGGGTGTGGTAGGGAGAGCTGGAGGGTGTGTAACAACGACAGCCATTCGCTTTCTTTTTCCAAATCGATTGATCAAATGAGAGATGGATATACACTTGACTTGCTTTTACCCGCCATTTCCATTTGGGCTATACACCTGGCAGGACTAAAGATATTTGGACCGACCAACCACTGAAAAAAGCCTTTTTTGATTTGAAGAGTCTATACGGGCCCACCGTCAATTGAATAGACCCAAATTACCATATGGGATGAGTCCATTCTGTGATCCATTGGGCCGACGCATTGCTATAGCCTCAATTGTTAGTCCTGCATTTTATTCAGAATGATCAAACGTAAAAAGGCTGACCCAGTAATAACGGATCGACCCAACTATCTACTATTATATTTATATCTCAGATTCTGTAAAAATATTTTCTATAATTGATAAGAATGATAAGGCTATAAGCCTATAAACAATTTTTTTTAAAAAAGGGCTGGTTATGGTTCCCTAATAGTAGACATAGAAAAATGATATTTCTACATTATTTCTCTCAAATAAAATTACTTACTTATTTAATTAATCTATCGGGCCTTTATTATTGAACTGGAAAGTCATCGGGCCCAGCCACCATATTATTTCCATTTTTAACCTATAAGACCGGCCTGCTCAATGGATCACCCATTAGACATTTTAATATCTATCGCTTTGACTTGCAGAATGATGAAAAAGCATGACGGCCGACCAAAACTCCCCGCCACGCATTAATGTGGATGGGATCATAAATTTACACGGCCAGAGAAAAAAAAGGGCACAAAAGCAAAGGATGTACTATATGCGCAACAAGCAGAACCCATCGATCGGGGGATCGTGTCGATGGTGGTGGGTGGCACAAGAATCCAAAGTAAAAGAGAGTATAACCTAAAGCAAGGAAGTCTTCACAAAGAGGTACGCTCTCATACACTTTCATATTCATATTCTCACACACACACAACAAAATTATTATCTCTCTCAGACACTCAGACATTACATTCCTCCATCGTTAACCTTGTGAACACGATAATCGACTCTCACGCTCGAAGCTATCCCGACGGAAACAAAACCGCCAAGCTTTGGTGGTGTTTACCGTGTTTATCGTAAGGTGATCGTATGCTCACGTGATCGGGACGTGGCGTAAGATCTTGGCGCTAACATCAAGCGCTGTAAGGAGGGCTTTTGAGTTCTAAAATGTCATTGAAATTTTCAATCACAATCATTTAACCTACTTCGAAGATGACGAGGAGTAGGATGGTACGCCGTAAGGGCAAAGCGATGGTCATATTTCGCCACCTTCGTGTTTTGGTAAAGGATCGTCTGGTCCTTCTAAAAGCGCTCACGAGAAAGACGGCTTCTAAGATAATTCAGAGATCTCCGTTCAAGATCCATGGTGGGGCCGACGTAAGTTGGTTTTCAATGCGGATAAAGAGCGTGATCATGGTCGAGGGCGGGCGTAAGGCTCACCACCAAGACTCATCGTCAAGTGATCAGAGGACAGAGTCGCCAAGTCGGGCGAAGATGGCGATTTAAGCAGATAAAGCTCGAGGTTCTTCTTGAAACAGAGAGAAGATATAGCCAACAGATGCTTTCGCGTGATGGAATTAAGGGACGAAGCATCTAGCCATGTTCAAACCCGAAGGTGAGTAGTATAAGGAGATATCACTACGGAGGTAAGGAGCCCGAGTATTCTCACAGACGTGTTCAGGATCGCTCTCACAGAGAGAAGATCGAGGAGCAGTAACTCCCGTGGCCCCAAGAAGGCATCGATGGTCGCTGGTTCTCAAAGATCGTGACGACGACGGCATGCATTTAAGAAGGTGTCGAGGGAGATCGTGCTGTAAACCGTATCATGGAGTATCGCGCGACCATTCTCATCACGAGAGATGTAAGTGCACGCCGGAAAGTAGATCAAGAAGCCCCACAAGCGGCAATGGGACCGACAGAGGAGGTCAATCCACTTGCAGATGTAATGTCGCTCATGAGAAAGAGAGGTTCCTCGCACTCAAGGTGTTGATTTTCCGTAAAGGAGTTAAAAGAACTCGAAAAGAAACCGGCCGAGGTCCAACAACAAGTGAAGGACGCCCGGAAAGAAGGCATCCCCTTTTTCCTCGATATTCTCAAGCGAGTAGGCGATATCACCAAAAAATTGCCTCGCATGGAAAGTTACGATGGGTCCGGGATCCTATGACCATAGCCAAAGCGCTCAATTCGGTTAATGGACTATTATGATTTCACCGATGTCGCCAAGTGCCACACTTTTGTTACGACACCGAGAAAAGACGCGAGACAAAGGATGGGAACTTTGTCGCCGATTCGATATCTCTCGACCGAAGCCAGGATAAGTTCCATGCCCGCTTTTGGGAGAATCAAGAAGAGGAAAGTTTACGGTTCTTCCGGCGCAGATCCATAGCTTTACCAAATAATCTTTGGGCCAAGATGTAAAGAGGTTCAGAGAAGCAATGGCCGTGTCCGACCTCAATGACCTCCAGTCAGTAGGTTTGTTCCGTAATGGGCCGGATCCGTAAAGTCCGAGAAGTTGGTAAAGAAGTTGATGTTCCACCATCCAAGAGTTGGCCAAGCCTTTGACAAGGCGTAAGGCTATATTGTTGTGGAAGAGGCTATGAACAAACCAAGCATCCTTCTTCGACCATTTAAAGCAGATAGAAGTTCCCAAGGTCAAGTCGATCGAGGAGAATGGGGGTATAATGATCGCCGTAGGCGCTCAAGAAGACAATAACTCTCGGCGCAAGAAGGAAAGGGCCGTCTCTGCTTTCAAATTTTCAAGGTGAACAAGGTCTACACCAAATCGAACACGATAGATCGCTGATCTTAGATCGATCGTAAACCAAATTTTCTTCGAGCCACCTCGTGATAATTATAGAACAGACAGTGGTAACTCGTAAGATTGTGGCTATCATCGTCGCGGGCCGCTGACACTAACGAAAGTGTTGCAATTTAAAAGATTTCGTGGAGAAGAAGATTAAAGATGGCTTGTTCAGGCAAAAGATGTGGCCGCGAAACCATCAACGGATCGCAGTAATATCAACCGCATCGTTTCAGACGGCTCAAATGGCTCCCTCCATCCAAAATGCTCCAAGATCGCCGCCAAGGCATGTCATCGATGTAATAACCGGTGGATCCGTAGGGAAGTTGATAGGAAGAAGAGAAGGGCTTACCTCGGATTCTTGGCCATGTTCGTGATGATGCTCCCTCAAGATCGATGCATCATTCCTGTGAACCGCCATATCATTTACTTGACGCAGATTATCCTTCGAGCCCATCGAGCCACACGAGGAGCCTTTGGTGATCACAAATAAGTGGGCTTTTGTGGATTTGAAACGATGATGATAGACAATGGGTCTTTGTGGATATTTTATATGCCCATGCCTATCGTAGGATGCATCTTGATGAGCAAAAATGGAGGTTTCGGGCAGAGGCTCTTTATATACGGCTTCAAAGAACGATCCTGGCCAAAGTGCAGCACTATTGAACTCCCTTGCTATCTTTCAGACAAAGACCCCAAAGCAGTAGAAATAATGTGTAAATTTTATGTCATGCATGTGGACTCGGCTTTATAACGCTTATATCGGGAGACCTACTCGACCGCTTCTCCAAGTCGTGACCTCCATCCTCATTTCAAAATCAAGTTCCCTACACGCCGCACGGAGTAGAGAGAGGGGGGACTTAGATCCGCCCAAGATGTTATCTAATGTCGTTATTTCTCCGAGTGGGGGGCCGTAAAGCGTAAAAATGACGATGGCGATTGAGATCGAGCCCTTCACCGAGAGCAGCAGCTTCGAATCGCTGGTGATCCCCGCAGCAGTGGGACTCGAGGAGATCGAGTTGATCATAGAAAGCCCGACAAGATCAGAAGATCGGCTCGGGTCTACCGTAGCCTCTTCTGACAAACCTTATGGAACTCTTATTACCGCTATGCGGATATTTTGATGGGAACCACAGATATGCCCGAGTTAATTTAAGATACCGAGCACACCGATGTAGATCCTCAAGAAGCCAGCCTACCAAGGCAGTAAAAGGCGGATCTTTACCGAGCGATGTAAGATCATTGATGAGGAAATTGCAAAGTCATTATCGCCGACTTCATCTATGAAATTGATTATCCCGAGTGGGTGGCGAATAATGGTGTTGGTGCGTGTAATGGAAAATGCGGGTTCAGATCGACTACACCGATCTCAATAAAGCTTGTCCAAGGACTTTATCCTTTGCCCCATATCGATCAAATTTCATCGATGCCACTTTGGGGTACGATTATTAAGCTTTATGGATGCTTTTTCAGTTATCATCAAATATCCATGCGTAAGAGGATATTCCAAAGAGACATACGTTTCATTACACACCGCTCGCAGTACGCCTACAAGAAGATGACTTTTGGCCTTATAAACGCGGAGCCACCTACCGTAGAATGATGAACTTCATCTTCGATGCAAAGTACCAGGAGGAATATGGAGGTATATGTAGACGATATGATCGTGAAGAAGAGACGCAGTGTTCGTAAGCATTTGGACGATCCGAGGAATGCTTTTGATCGTCTCGACATCATCAATCGAGACTCAATCCTACCAAATGTACTTTCTACTTGCAAGGCAGAAAGTTTTTGGGATATCTCGTCACCGAGGGCATCGAGGCCAATCCGAGAAGATCTGTGCCATTCTTGATATGAAGACCTCGGCTGCTCAAAGACGCCCAACGCCCCGATCGGGTAGGATTGCAAATTTTAAGGAGGTTCGTCGCCAAATCATGAGAGATGCCTTCCTTTCTTTCGACACATCAAGGGCCCAAGAATGCAAAGACGCTCCAAAGGACTTTGGAGCGTGAAGACGCGCTTTCCAAGGCATAAAGACATATCTTTTTTCCGCTTCCTTTATTGGTGAAGCCCACCCCAAAGCAGAGACCTTATATTTATATCTCGCAAGAAGTTCGATGGCAATGGAGCAAGGCCGGTTCGGAGGTCAACTGGGAAGCAAAGATCCGGTCTATTATGTCGCCCACGTTTCACGAGATGTCAAACTGTGTAATTCGAATATTGAGAAATTTGCCTTTGCTTTAATAATTGCTAGTAGAAAGCTTCGGCAATATTTTCAAGGTCTGCTCCTGGGTCGCTCACACACGGATCAACCATCAAGAAGGTGATGGGCAAGTCGAGGTTTCTGTGGAGACTAAAGCAAGACGGACTATGGAGTTGTCCCAATTCTTCATTGAATACCATCCCCGAACGGCTATCAAGGGTCAAGCTCGCCGATTTCACGGTGGAATGTTCACATCAAGCAGATGCCGAGTCGCCAGAGGTCAATCGTCCGATCGAAAGCAGCCAAGTCTTCTTCAAACAGGTCGAATGCTTGGACGTCAGATGCAGATGGATCCTCTACAAATGATCATTAAGTAAGGTGAATTATCTCGACGAGTCCGTAGGGGTTCAAAGTTCAAGAAAGCCATCGATTCGGGTTTAAAGCGATTTAACAACGGGGCCGAGTACGGCAAAGCATTGTTAGCAGTGTTCGATCGGGCAAAGAGTCTGAAGTCCGTAAGTCGATCATCATCTACAATGACTCTCGCTTGGTCGTCAAACAACCGCTTCGGAGATTATGAAGCTCGTGGGACCCTGGATGATCAAGTATCCGTAGAATTAAAAGACCGACTTCAGATTTTGCTTCAGACGAAGTTTCGTGGCATAGAGCGAGCGACAATTCCATTGCCGATGCACCATCGAAGTCGCCACTACGGATGCGCAGATGTTTTCAATGGATCGGTTTATTTGGAAGTTTTTGCAAAGAACCGAAAGTGTTCAAAGATGAAGTTGATGTGTATCGAAAGCGATCTAACTGGCCGGATGACTCCCTACATCGAGTATTTCGCAGATGGCTTCCTTCCTTGGATCGATGTTGGCAAAGAAGATCAAGTACAAAAGTGCCAATTTTGTTCTTATCGACGGGATCTTTATCGATTGGCATTTTCCTCACCATTGTCAAGTGTCCGGTTCCATCCGAGGCCGAGTATGCTCTTCGGAGGTTCACGAGGTATTTATACGGTGATCATATGGTCGCCAAGTCTTTCGCTTATAAAGTACTTTCGACAAGGGATACTATTGGCCTACAATTTTCAAGGAAGCTACGGAAAGTATGTCAAGAGACGTGAAAATGCCACCAATAAATTCGATCTCACATCACCACCGTAAGAGCTATATTCGATTTTATCTCCTATACCCTTCACCGTCTGGGGGTAGATATATTGGGTCCGCTGCTCAAAGCTAAAGGTCGTTACTTCATTATAGTTGCTATTGATTACATGACTAAATGGGTAGAGGCGGGCCACTTCGATTAATAACTAACAAGAGTGTTTGAAATTCATAAAAGAGTCCGTAGATTTCGCTTCGGATTCCTAGAGTGTTGATATCTGACAACTGGACGCCAGTTCAGGATCAAAATTTGAAGGATTTTAAAGGAGTCGGGATTCAAAGATAAGAAGACTTTGTGGCTCACCCACAATCAAATGGGCAAGTTGAGGTGACCAACAGACGTCACCGAATCTGGATCAAGCGCAGATCGATGAAGCTAAAGGAAGATGGCCGTAAGAGTCGTCAACAGGTCGTGGGCTTTACGGACCACGCCGAGGACAACCATGTGGGATTCACCCTTTTCTATCGCCTATGGTAGATCGATGCCTTGGTCCCCGCCAAAATGGATCTCCAAGTCTTCGTCACCAATTCAAAGAGATCTATAATGACGAAGGATCAAGGCCAACTTCGATCTACTGTAAGAAGTCGAGAAGTGGCTTTACTCAAATTGGTCGCTTATCAACGTAAGAGTAGTTAAACATTACAACAAAGGAGTCAAACTTCGCAGATTCAAGTAGAGACTTCATTCCTCAGAGAAGTTCAAGCTTCTACACCTCAAAACACGGAAAGTTAATGCCAAACTGGAAGGGTCAGATGAAGTGATCAAGTATCAAAGCCGCACTTATTTGCTAAAGGCATTAGATGGTTCCGAGATCAAGAACACTTGGCACGTCGGCAGAAGCTTCTAAATACTTTCAATAAAGATCAAGTCAATTTATCGAAGTCTCAGATATGATTGTCCATTATCAATAAAAAGTCACTTTTTTCACAATCGATCCCGGTCCTATTTGTCCTAAGGTCACTATGGTGTAAGGAGGTATGGTAGACTCACGGCCATTCGATGGCAAATTTCATTTGTTGTTCTACCCCGAGTGGTAGACAAAGGTCCTTATGATCCTATATTGATTTTACCAAGGGTGGTAAGTCAATGGTCACTATCGATCCCGGTCCTATTTGTCCTAAGGTCACTATGGTGTAAGGAGGTATGGTAGACTCACCGCCATTCGATGGCAAAATTTCATTTGTTGTTCTACCCCGAGTGGTAGGTATAAAGGTCCTTATGATCCTATATTGATTTTACCAAGGGTGGTAAGTCAATGGTCACTATCGATCCCGGTCCTATTTGTCCTAAGGTCACTATGGTGTAAGGAGGTATGGTAGACTCGGCCTGGCCATTCGATGGCAACCTTTTTAGATAAAAGATCCTATATTGATTTTACCAAGGGTGGCAATGGTCACTATCGATCCCGGTCCTATTTGTCTAAGGTCTAATGAGGTTTGATTTATCGATGGCAACCTTTTTAAGAGGCGTGTGTCCCGTGACCGATAAACAAATTCCATGGTCCTTATATCTTGATCCTTATATATCTTATATATCTTGATCCTTATATCTTGGTCCTTATATACTGTTTCTACCCCCGAGTGGTAAACAAGATCTTGTTGTTGCAAAGCAAAGACTACTACCGAAGTTCACTTTTACATACGACCGATCTCACACTTCTGAACCGATGAGTATATATTACTTTATTTTATTTAAGTGTTGAGTTCACCCATTCAATTCAGCCAAGTTAAATTTCATTCCATAAAATTCAATTCACTTCATTTCATAAATTAACCGTTATATGCCTTATCCGATTCACTATTTGGGTTCAATTCATCGATACCAATTATCGACAAGAAACTAACCCAAAAGCAAAGTTCACAATCAAGGAAATTCAAGATTCATCAATAAAATAAAACATTCATTCGCTCGATTCATTCATAAACCGATCACACGTAACATAAAAACACCACAAAATCCATATATAAAGTTTCAAAATAATCCTAAAACATAAAAAGTTTAAGTAGTTAAATTTTACATAGTTGTAATAAAAGTAGTGAGGGACATTCTGTGCACCACCTTCGCCCTCGAGTTAAGAAGAAGGCCTTGATCCAAATTGAGCGACAGATAGCTTTTTCTTTGCCTCGCCTCTCTAGCCTTTTCATATCCCTCCTAATAGACCTTCATGATTTTTCTAAGATTAAGTTCGTCCGAGTCCCTCAGTAGTCCGCCCTCAATCGCTCCGCAGCTCTTTCTACGTAAGAGGACCCCGCCTCCTCAAGCTCCTTTATTTTTATGACGAAGTTTATGGTGTTTGGCCTCAGGCTTCGTTTCTTCGTCTCCGGTCTTCACCGAAGCCGCTAAGTCGATCGCCAAGCTTCGGTCATCAAGAAAACTCCTCGCTTTTGGCCTTCAAGTAAGTTTTCTTCACCAAGCCGCTGCTCATATCGCTTAAAACTTTTGGTCCGGTTTCGGACGCAGCCCAACCCATCCTCGTGGGCTCCTCAAACTCGTCGCCGACGCCTTCAAGTCCATCCCGGCCCGGCCTAAGTCTCTTTCAAGGTCGTTGATGGTACGAAGAAGCGCCTTCACGATCAAATTTCTTTCTCGATCCAGAGTCGATCTTAAAGATATCTATCTCTCGCTTCACGAAGTCCTCCTCCTGGCCCCCATTTATGTGCCTCTTGACGCAAACGTCCAAGACAAACATTGGCTCAGATATATTCAATAAAGATTCAAGTCAGTGTTCAGATATCCAAACAAGAACAGAGAAATAAAAGATAAAGAAATTGTTATTTACCTTAGCCAGATAGCTCATCCCTTCATCGAGCAGATTTCCGTCTGTATGATCACTGAACCGATGGTCGCCATTGCTCGCATTTAAAGCCCCAAGAGGTCAAAGGGAAATTTGTATCAATCTAGGCTACGAGTCTGGAGACCCCACTACCGGCAGATGATAACCCCGACCAAGGACCGGGTCGTTTCGGAGAGAGGTCTCGAATTTTCCGGAGAAGGAGTCATTGGCTGCTCAGAGGAGTAGGGTCCGTGATATATAGTCTCGGAGAAGGGGATTTATTGGGAATCGGCCTCCCGAGGAGATGGGGCCAAGCAGTAACTTGATGGTCGCTCAGTGTACGCTTCTCTTCCCCGACAAATGTTGAACTGCTTTTGGCCCCGCTTCACCTTCTTCGCTTATTTGTATTTCTACAAAGCAGACGTAAGGGTGGATGATCGAAGTTCGTGGCACCCCGAGTTCTTTGGCGGCCGTGGGTATATCTTGGTTTTTAGCTTTTTGGTTCAAGGATACTTCTTCGATCAGACGATCGAGTAAGCCTCTCTTCGAGGAATTGATGTCATGGCTTGCCTCAATTTCGGGGTGGTTTCAAGGGCAGGAGAGGAGTTGATCTGGTTTTTAATGCCTCCTCCTCTTCCGACGAGGACGAGGGTCTCTTCCGATACGTGAACCTCATTAGCTTCTCGTTTTTCGCTCGAATTTGCCAGATGTATTTGGGTCTGGTTTCGGCCGGGGTAGCTCATTGGTAGACTCTCAACAAATTCAAGACTTTCCTGACAAAAAATCTTCAAACTCCTTTATTTCTAAGGAGCTCTATTCGATCAAAGATATCGTGATAAAACAAACAAATCCTATGTTAGATTCCACCTCATAAAAGCATTTTCAAAAATTTATATACATAAAATAGACCGACACTTACATTTATGGTCATATAACCATGCTCGCGCTTCGAGAGGAGTC
Organism: Panax ginseng; assembly: GCA_020205605.1. Taxonomy (NCBI): domain Eukaryota; kingdom Viridiplantae; phylum Streptophyta; class Magnoliopsida; order Apiales; family Araliaceae; genus Panax; species Panax ginseng. The sequence goes on from CM035138.1 coordinate 2,136,067, forward strand.
CACTTCCACACCTCCTTAGGGAAATTGTCAAAAGTTCCATCATTTCAACTTCCCGCTCTTCTTAAATGTCTCTCCAAGTCACAGAGATCTTCTCGCCAAGGCCCATTCGCAGAAAGAAGAAATTTCGGACCTTTGACGAAGAACCACTTCTCGTGCCATCCCCTATTGCTCAAGGAGTGTTCACCAAATAACGCCTCTAACTTTTCTCCCGACTTCGGGGAGTGTTTGCTAAGGGCCTGAACCCTTCTCTCTAGATCGACTATCTCAGATACTGGTGAAGAAGAAGTCCAAGGAAGGCTCAACGCCCAATTCACGGGCGTAAGGCCACGAAGGCCAAAATATGAATATAAGAGTTTGGTACCAATGGGCGTAACCCCACGCCCAAGAACCCCAAAGATAGTCACTATAAAAAATGTGCAGTAGGGAAACGAACCCCTTCTCGAGTAAGGTCACAGGGACTACCGCCCAACCCTCCGCCGCTGATACATCTTTTTCACGGATCCGGGAACCCTAACCGCACGGGTATCCTAATGTGGTACCGGATCGAATCCTTCAGAACTCAAATTTCACCACGATAAGAGGGAGTATTGGCACGCGAGAAGCGATCCGTGCTCTCGTAGTATCTTGGAGGGGTTTTGGGAGTTTTGGGAGGGGGGTTCTTCGGTTTTGCCACCCCTTGGGATTCAAGGTCAAGTCCTTCTTCGAGGGTTAGGGTTTGGTGGAACGACGATGATCGGTGTTACCAAGATGGGTGAACCTTGTTCGTAGTCTGGGAAGCCATTTTTGACGGTTTGCAGAGGAAGAAAGAGAGTTCAGTAGGAGCAGTAAAATTCAAAAGGCGTCAATTTCAAACAAGGTGTAAAATGCCAAATTTGGTAAAGTTATCTTTATACCGATTTGCTATACTCTGTTCAAGGCCTCAAGACATTAAATGTTAGTAATGATTTAGAATTTGAATGGGAAGCGTCCTGCTCCGGGTCCAGATATTTAATGATATGGCCTCTTTTTCGATTTGGGCCTCCGTTTCTCTCTCATTTCATCTCGTGAACAAAGAATCGGGTACACTTCAATTATTTCTTACTATGGACCTTTAGTAAATTATCATCGATTCATTTATAGTTTTCTATTAAACATTCTGCTCAACAAAAACTAGGGGCAAATGTCGGGTCATGATATTTTCTCTTCGGGGCTTCTGTAAATTGGGCTTACTCATTTAATTAATCTATCGGGCCTTTATTATTGAATCGTGAAAGTCACCGGCCCCGCCACCATATTATTTCCATTTTTAACCTATAAGACCGGGCCTGCTCAAATGGATCTAACCCATTAGACATTTTAATATCTATTGCTTTGACTCAGAATGATGAAAAAGCATGACTAATGACCAAAACTCCCCGCCACGCATTAATGTGGATGGGATCATAATTTCGGCCAGAGAAAAAACAAAGGGCCAAAAGCAATGGATGTAACTATATGCAATTAACTCACAGAACCCATCGATCGGGGGTCGTATTGTCGATGGTATGGGGGTGGCACAAGAATCCAATGCAAAGAGAGTATATTTAAACTGAAAGCAAGGAAGTCTTCACAAAGAGGTACGCTCATACACTTTCATATTCATATTCTCACACACACACAACAGTAGAAATTATTATCTCTCTCTAGACACTAGACATTACATTCCTCCATTGTTAACCTTCTAAGCTAAAAAAGGGGTTGCTATGGATGGAACCCTATATATATATATATATATATATATATATATATATATATATATATATATAGTTCATCTCTCCAGGTGAATCTGTGGGAGTGAATTAAGAATGAAAATATTATATCTTGAAGATTTTTCCGTCATATATAGCATAAAAAACGAAAAAATCGACTTTTTATGCTATAGCGACAGAAAAAAACCATCGCTATACCATTGGATTCTGGTTTCATTACTTTCGATTATTTGGAGAAAGTTTGAATCGATATATATATATATATATAGAGAGAGAGATATATGTATATACACATCTGTGTATTACACAGTAGAGCTATAGCGATTGGTTTTTGTGCTATGGCGACGGGTTATCCGTCGCCATAGTCCAGAATAGCTATGGAGATGGATGAAACTGTCGCTATAGTTCAAAAAATCGTCGTCATAGTCTACTGTGTAATACACTATATATACAGTTTCTTTATCCAGTGAACTCAACTTACGGACCCGAGACGAATTGAAACAAAAAACACGCAACTTACATATGAGTTGGGTGGATTGTCAAAATAGGTTAACTATATAACAAAATAAAATCTATTAGGCCTCAGATGCAACTCATGTAACATATGAGTTGGGTGGGTTGTCAAAATATGTTTTATAAATTTGAAAATGAGATATGGGAATGCTTGAATTACCATTTTGAGCTTCTAAAAGAGAGTGACAATCAATGTGTGTTTCAAGTTCATACCAAAAAAATGTTCACACCTAGAGTGAGACAAAAAATTGAGTTTTGTTTCATGTATTGCCACACAGTTTGAGAGTATAGGGATACCATGTAGACATGTGCTTGGTTACTTGTCCCATTTATAAAACTTAACGAATATTTAGTATGTATTTTGTTTCATATATACCTCTAAAAATAATAAATTATTTAACTATTATTATTATTACTATAAAATGAAACGTCTTTGTGAAACAAATAAAACTCATTTTATAAAACGGAAGGAATAATATATTGGCTGGCATTGGCAGAGTAAATCAATTTCTCATTATGATTTAAGCATAATCAAAGCCTCAAATGTAAAATGAACACTCAAACCAAAAGGGCTCTGAATTAGCCATCAAACATCTTATGGCATGTTTCCTCTTGAAATGTAAGATAAAAAACAAACGAGAGGAAAATAAGCATACCAGCATAATAGGAAGAATGGAACAAAGAAACGTCTCTCAATATTTCATGTGAAACAGCACTTGAACCAACAGTGCTTTCTTGAAACCACGAGGTAAATTTGAAAATGATGAACCTAAATCACTTCTCTGCCTTGGCCAAAAAGGAAAAAATATATATAGGGTCTTGCTTAAGCAGAAGGCCATTAGTTGCTGGTTTCCCATGGCTCTTCATGTCAATATGAACCGCGTACACCGTTGCCTCTCGATCTGTAATTGTCACTGCCATCTTGATTGTTACCCCTGCCAAAAGACTGCCCACCAAAACGCCCTCTCACAGCCTCGTTTTGGTAACTTCCTCTACCTCTCCCCCTTCCTGGTGAAGACAATTGAAATGCAGCAGTTGGTCAATAAAGCACGACCTTCACTTTATATTACATAAACTTAAAGTAAGGATTATAATTTAAATTGTACTATTAATCCCAAGTCTCTTGTTTGTTTTTTAAAATACTTGGGACTATTAGTCCCGGATAATAAAACAACTTGAAAGGGGAAATATTTAATATCATGTCCAACTAGGTATTATAATCCCCTACTATTTAGGACAAAAAAAATTTGGACAAAATTAACCTTTAACTTTGTTTTAAAAGACCGATTTATCTTATAATATCTTTGTTATTAATAGTTAGGGTATGATAGTTCAAACGGTAAATTTTTTAAATAATCCTGGACAAAACAAACATAACATGGGATTACCATAAAAAACAAAAATGTGACTAACACTACTTGGTCCTAGAATTAATAGTCTTGGATTATAATCCATGAGAATATCATATAGACCCCGAATTATAATCATTCCAAACAAAAATGGCCTTACAGTATTACATTACTTCATATAGTTAGAAACCACTAAAACCTTATACCAACTGCACTTGGCATTTCATAATAACTACATCCATAATTTACGGTAACTGTAGACATTATACAATTTCATTTAAGTATAGGCATGCGCTGCATGCCACCGATAACTATACAATTACCATCCCTGACACCACCACTATCATTCACCACAAGGCTACCATGCCTCAAACCTTCCAGAGCAAATAAGAAAGAACGTCGCTCCCTTATACAACAGAACTTTCTTTCCTAATAAGAACTGAAAATTAATAATCCAAAAAAAAGGGGAACATGGCCAACTAGTGATAATATCAGGAAGCTTTTTTATCCAATAATAATAATAATATCAGAACGGGGACCCTAAACACGATAAGAATGTACTAACAAAACTTATGTTTAAGAAACAAAAGGTGGCAAAAACAACAAATCCAAACAAATATAAATGGAAAAAGATAACATGTTCTCAAAACATGTACCAAGATCATTTGAAAGAGAAGTTACTATCGAGGCATGAGTAATAAGGGAAAGGTCATATAGATAGGGACGGTACGGACCCAGGATTTATCCCTAGTGGGGCTTTGGTACAACATATATAATAAAATATACAAATATTAATATAAATTTAAAAATAATACAATGATAATTATATAAATAAATATCTTATGTCGAACAGAGTGACATAAAACCAAGAAAAAATTGTAACTCACTAAATAAAGTAGGGGACCAAACTTATATAAAATGGATAAATTCATATGGACAAAAACCTATGAAATATTGAACATTATATAAAAATCTAGTGGGGGCTCATAGATAAAAACGTACATAACCAAAAAAGAAGAAAAAAAAAACTAGTAGGGGCGGTGGCCGCTACGTGAACCCTCTGGGTCTGTCCCTGCATATAGAAATAACTACTTCGTAAATTATACATCAATGGAGAGCAGTTTGAGTACATACTTCCTCCACGTGATATGTTGCTGCTGCTGCTGCTTGGTCTTCTCTCTTCAATGTAAACCTGCCTCCCAACCAACTGTATTGGAGATGCCTGCAGAAAGAAAGAACAAGGATACAAAAGGCTGATTTTCACAAAGTTCATACCTACTAAAACATGCACTTAAGGAATATCAACTTGAACGTCCACAATATCAATTACAAACAAGAAATGCAAAATGATTCTTTTCTGCTCCATTATGTTTAACAGGAGACCCACACAACGTGATTAGAAACTAACAGTAGTACCTGCAACTAGTAAAATTTAAATCTACCAAAATTAAGAAGAGTAAAAGATTATAGTGTTCCAAGCTACTTTTTTCAAAAGGTGGAACGTCTATAAATACACTTGAATTCATATGACAGTGGTCCCCAATAATTTTAAAGGATTTTCAGCAGAAAATAAGGATACGATATCCTAGCCTGGCAGAAGGCAGAAGCAAAAGTAATGATTATACAACAAATATGTAAGACGAGCACATAGAGTAAAGGAAAGTTGCTAACAAGTTATTGCACCATACCTTAAACATGGACAAAATTAATTGATAGACTAGTGCTGTTCAAAATTTGAATTCATATGTAATTGAGCAAGTATAAGTTGACCATATTAGCTATCAAACACACAACAGATCTACTTGAAAATCACAAAAACATAGAACTAATTTAATCTAAAAGTGAGAGATCAAACCTTGATTGCATTCTGAACACTATCAACATCTTCAAACTCAACGAAAGCAAAGCAAACACCAAGTTCCTGTAAATAATTTTCACTTTAGATAACTGTATGAGATACATAGATGGGCAAGGTAGAGAAAGTAGGGCAATTGTAACCTTGCGATTCCTTATGAACACACCATCAGGCTTTATTCTCCCAAAGTGCTCAAACTCTTGCTGAATATCAAGAGTTGAAACAGTGGGGGGCAAGTTTTTAACATAGACAGATTTTGATTCTCCTGAATAGGAAAAATAATAATAGTAAGGAATTAAAATGAAGTCCCTACGTAGAAATCATCTTGTATAAGTTAAATTGTCAAACAGTAATGGAAGATGGAAAGATTGCTACTAGTAATATGACTTTCTGGGCTATTACAAAAACACACGAATAAACAATCCAAGCCATTAAACAAACAGAGAGCTAGTTTACTTATCACAAATCGAACATAGGATCAAGTCCAATCATAAAATAACTTTGATGGTTAAGATTTCTTAAATTAAGAGTGGATACAAATATGTTAGTAACAGTGTTCTTCTTGCTGTTAGCTTCATCTTTTAGTATGTCTTTAGGAGTTCGAACACAAAATTCCCACGAAAATCAAATAGAATGCAAACTTGTTCATGTGATGTCTATTTTACTCCCCCATTCCATATTATCTGTCACTAATAGAATATGCACACTTATTAAAGATAACAATTAATACCTTAGTTTTAAGAGGAAAATGACACTACTATCCTTTATTGGGAAAAGGGGAGAAAGAAAAGTAGTTGTTTGATTGTATTAAATATCCTTGAAAATAGGATATAAATATGGGTATTGTAGGAAAGAGAATTTAAGATTCTCCTAGATATATGCAAACGACAATTATTTTGGAATATAAAAAATAAGCTAAAACGCCAGTTATAATGGAATGGAGGAAGTATATCAGAAGGAAAACTGTAATTAACACTAAATAAAGCATAAGAAACAGTCACCTTCTTGAGAGAAACCTTCCTCCCCCGGTTCTACACTGGAATCAGGCACAAAAGATGACAAAGAGTTGGCCGGCTGACTAGTTGGCTCTGGTGTCTGATGCCATTCAGAAACAGTAGGTGAGGATGCCTTTTTAGGATAATGAACAGCAACTGATGGCACAATTTTCCCCTTCGGAGCTTGCAACTTCAATTTCACAACATTTAAATCGCCAAAATATAAGGAAAATCACAAGTTAGTCCAACTCGAGATAAATGATCATAATGACTCGTTCATGTCATGAATGAAGCAGAATAAGCATACTAAAATGAATGAACACTGTTGGGAAGTAGCTGTAATAGCAGAGATGCATACAATAGAGGCATATGTAAATTTCTGCGGCTCTCCAATAGCTTCCTGAACAGCAGGCGGAGGTTCTTGCTCACGGTCCACCTCATTAAGCAAAGCAGATGACTTTTCTACAGGAGTTTCTTTTACGTCCATCACAGGCTCCTCCTGTTGTTGCTGATCATGATGGCTGTAGTCATCAACCGGGTCATCTCCTTCCATATGCACTAAATCATAATATTCGCTAGTGTCCACCTCATAGTCGGGAACATCTAAAAAAAATTTAATTCAACATATATTTAAGCACAATATTCTCTTATCACAAAGCATTTGAAAACAAACTTTTCATGACGTAAATTAAGATTTCATATTCCATAGTAATTGTATATGCACACTGGTTTTTCTATAATTCTATTCTGCTGTCATCAAATTAAATAATCCAGAGAAAGGAAACAAACTCTCACATACATCCGTTAACCAAAATGAGTATTCCAATATTCATAATTAATGCAATGCATATTGAACTTCTATCTCAAATTGATTTAAATTCAAAACAATAGCATGATAGTCAGCCAGCATAAATCTAAGAGCACTGGAAATTCGTAACTGCAAATTATGTATTACCCATTTTCTTTACTATATATTGCCTGTTAAAAGCACAACATTGAATGTTGCTCCTTCTGATAATTGTGAGATGTTCAATTGAGACATAAATTTGAGTTAATAAGTAATAAGCTTTTACAATCCAATGAAGGCCAAAATACCTGGAGACTCTGAATGAGGACTAGAGGTAGTTAGTTGGGAATCAACTCTGTTTTCCATATATTCGGGCGCTGGATGCTGGTAATCAACTCTGTCCTCTTGTAATATTGGTGCTGGATTCTGGTAATCAACTCTGTTCTCAGATAATATGGGTGTTGGATGCTGGTAATCAACTTTGTTATCTGATATGGATGCTGGATGCTGGTGAATGACCTCCTCGCTGACAACGTGTAAGATATCGTTTAGGACAAAGTAACCATTCTCTTGAGGAGCAAGAAGAAAGGTCTGCATAAACTTCCTCCAGCCAGTGAATTTCTTGGATTTGACAGAACCAGAAACAACAACAAGAACACCTCCACTCCAAGATTCAAGGGAATTTATCGTCTTGATCTCAATGCCAGTGAAGTTAAGCGACATGACAAGTGTATGAATTTGCTGCACAAATATGAAATTAGTCATACTTAACAGCTGCAATTAGTCATAAAAGCTAAGAATAGTCATACTGCCGCAATTAGTTTCACATATATCTATATCTATATTATAATGAAAAAGAAATTTTAATTAACCTATCCACGTCCCTATTTTTTCTCTACTTCTATTCCTTTTTTTCTCTCTCCTCTTATCACCATTTAAAACTTCCTTCAACTACCACTCGGATTGTATTTAATTTTTGTTTTTATCACTGTATACTTTTAATTGTGATTTTTAATATTAAGTAAGTTTTAATATATTTTTAATATATTTGAGCATGATGCGGGAGACTAGTATCAATAAATGAAGATAAAGAGGGCACTTGGCTTGCACAATCAACTACTAAGGATTCACAAATCATAACCGACAGTTATGAAGTATCTGAAAAGTACGATTATACTGTTAATTCATTAATCCAATAATTATTAAAATGCTAATAAGCCCAAACATAACAAATCAATACATATCCTGTGTGTGGTCAAACTCTTGCATATATGGAACACTAGAATTTAAAAAGCAACCACTCAAAAGGCAATATAACATTTTCAGTTAAAAAAGGTAATAAAGCATTTATTAGTAAATCTCGTATATATTTCGTAAATGCATTCGATTAACAAGCTGAAAAAACACTTGACAGTCAAAAACCAAACACGTAAAGATATGAAATGATTCGCAAAAAAAACAGAACATTCGAAGTAAAGTGGAAATCAATGAATTACTAGTTACCAGTAATGCGGAAGCAGTGTCGCTCGATTCCCCATCAATCCGAATAATACTGCTGGCATCAGTGTAAAACTGATGAACAAAATCGGGTTGCTGTTGAAGAACATGATAGTATTGTTGAACAAAGAAGGAACCCACCTGCGACAAACAACCATTAATTAAGTACAGGAATATAATTGGAAGAAGTAAGACTTGGGCATTTAAAAAGATTCAATCTTGTGATTAATTTATTTCACTAATTGAATAATCATTATAATTATTACCTGAACGGCACTGACAGGGGCTGGGTACGAACTCGCCATTATCGCTCTGAATCAGACAGAGCTCTGAAAGAATCCCAAAAGTACTAAAACCCCCAACCCAAATGAAGAAGAAGTAGATTAGGGTTTACAAACAAGTAGTAGTAATTTAATTTAATACGGGGTTTTGTACTAGATCTATATCTCTATTTCTAGAGGAGAGAGAAAGAGATATGGAAAGAGAAAGAGTAGAGAGAAAGATACTAATGCTAGCTTAGTCCACTCCAGTGTTAAAAATTGCATGAATGTATGAGTTTTATGTTTAGTGATACTCCCTACAATCATAACCGTTAAGAGATTGGGTGAGGGCTTAGGTGAATAGATAGACGGTGGAGATTGGATCACATATGGTAGTCCATATGATATGGTGGAAGTGTATGTAGTGAAACATAATCAAAAGACCTAAAGAGTGCCTCTGAATCTCTAACAGAATGAATGGTAGAATTTAGGCCTTTTGAAATGATTGGGCTGTAGCACAGGGTAAGAAGACTGGCCCAATAGAGTTTGGGCTGACTTAGCCTAACCCAAAATATTTAGTGTGATTACTTATTACTCCCCGTCCCCATAGCTTATAAAATGATTTTTCATTTTCGGTATATGCCTCAATATATGCTTACTTATTATTTATAAAATTTAATTGGTTCATTGTTTTACTTTTATGCCCTTATAATAAATATTCAACCATTATTTTTTTTTTTGAAGAAACAACATTCAATGTCATTATTGTTATCATTACATTTAATGTTGTTGTATTCTCAATAAAAGAATTCAATTTTTTAGGCTCAATAAATGAATTTGGAATAACAAACATTTTGTGATTGGTTGAAAGTTTATATAGATTAAAATGATCAATTAAGTTGAGAGTTTCAATGTGATAAATAATGAGTAATTAATTTATTCATTAATTTTATATTAAGGGGTATATGTGAAAATTTTTTGTTAAAATTATTACTTAAATTGATTTTTTTAAATTATGTGTCAAAACAAATCAGCCAATAAACAGACGGAGTATATTGTATAATGATCCAATAACACTGTAAACTGTAAAATAGGGATTGAGATAAGAAAATCATTGTGAAGCTAATACTTGGGCTATCCAAAGAGGCACCAAGCAAAATCCAAATTAACGTATAAAAACCTAAGCCCTGCAACTCTCTCGCTTTGAATTCCATTCTTTATTTCTCTAGTTACAATATGTCGGCCAGAAGGGGAGGAATCTCTCTCCCTGATCGGCGAGACAGCAACAAGAGCCAAGGAATCCTATCTAGGGTTTCATCAACCATATCTGAATCTCCGATCGTTTATCGTGGCAAGCAAGCCGCTGCCGACGCCGGCTTCGTCGCCAAGAAGCTCCTCAAGAGCACTGGCAAAGCCGCTTGGATTGCCGGCACCACCTTTTTGATCCTCGCCGTACCTCTTATAATCGAGATGGATCGCGAGCAGCAACTCAACGAGCTCGACATTCAGCAGGCCAGCTTGCTCGGTACTCCTTCCGTCTCCCCCCAAAAGTGATCCGTCGTTTCGATTTCAGGTCAGAGAAAAAGTTGATTTTTTTCTCTCTCTAGGACTATTTAATTTAATGCTTCTGTATTAGTACTAAGATTTTATTTTATTTATGTTGTCACTACGTGGTTACTAAATTAATGGTTTTTGGATTTAGGATCATGTTGATTGGTGATAGCATTTTTCTATGTTAATAAATTGTTGAAATTAATCTATTTAATGCTTCATTGGAAATTAAATGATGTTGTTTATGGCACAAGATTTAATTTATTTTGTGTGTGCCCTTAATTCATTGATAGTTATCAGTTTTTGATATTCCATCATTCTTTTCTGGATAGTTTGAACAGTCTCGGTGTTAGAACTAATCAATTGGTGAAATTTATTCCCACGACCTTATTTCACTTTACAAATGGCTATTTTCTTGAAACACAAAGTAGATGAGCTGCAGCAACACCAGGAAGCTTTAAAAAAATTTACCCCCTTCCTAAAAGAAGAATCCTTTTTGTGTTTGTTGACACATTCTTTTTTTTCTTCCAAATATTAAGGTATGTAAAAGTACATATAATGGACATAATATTTTTGCCTTGTAATAAAGTTTAAGATTGAAAAAGTAATCAAAAAAAGTTACTACCTCCGTCCCACAATAAGTGCTTTTTTAGGCTTAATATTTTTTTCCAAAATAAGTGAAGTGTTAGAACTCCAATACAACAATATTTTCTCATATATGCCCTTATGCATTCAATGGTATTTATTGCATCTTACCATCACTACAATTAAATAACACTCATTAACTCTTCAACTTAAAAAAAAATATATTAAGGGTATTTTTGTCATTTTAACTTGTATATTGGTATGTGTGATTTAAGCTAAAAAAGCACTTATTATGGGACGGAGGTAGTATATATTAGTGTCTTATGCCAACCCTAATATTGGGGGAAGACAAGTCAGGCAAATAGGACCCCCATTTTTTAAGAATGAGAGAGTGTAACTTCTTAGCTCCCCAAAAGTTTTATGCCATCCATGAGGAAGTCCAAAAATTTTTTGGTAATTAAGGAAGGGCAAATAATTTGTTGCATAAGATGTGCAATTGGCTCTAGGTTGTTGCCCTAATAGGTAGTAGGACAGAGTTGTTACTTCAAAGGTGTCTTTAAATTAAGAATGTGAGAGTTTTTTGTCTTGCTCAATTCAAACGGGAGCTGAGCCACTAGGTGTTAGAGCATCTCCGGGCTAGAGATGCTCAAATCCTATACTAAATTAAGTCTAAGACTCAGAATTGCACTAGCAGGCACACTAAATATAGTTTAGGGTATTTTCCGGCAAAACAAAGAGACTATATCTAGGAACTTGGTTTGATGGACTATAAAATTTTAATATATTTAAATGGTAGTGTAGAAGAATGATTGGTGGACAATAATTCATTAAATATAATATAATCTTTTAATATTATAGAATCTTTTAATATTATAGTCCATGAGATAGTCCATCTGCCGGAAGGATTGAAAGACTATCTCATAGATTGACGTCATATGGACTAAATATAGTCAATGATATAGTCCACCTTGCTGGAAATGTTCTTAGCAAGTAATAATTAAAAACAAGTAGAAAAATAGCATATCAGCCAATTAGAAGCTTAGGAAATCATCTAAATGGGTCTCACCAAATGCAAATAATAGAACTGACCATGGTACATCTTTAAAAATCATTAATGCAGTATTATCACCTTTAATTTCATAAAATGCCATCTTATCGATATAAATGCTATTTTAAATGTGCAATTGAAATAATGGAACTCCTAAGGTTGAAGATAGATTTTGGCGTAATGTAATTACAGTTTGAATGTAAAGGAAAGGAATTGAAAGACCAGTTTATATGTTATTTTAAAGAAGAACAAACTAAGACTAGTGTAGTTACATTTAGTATGTATATTAACTTCTATAGGTCTTCAATATTTTTGAGAGATCGTTCTATCTGAGTCATATTTTGTATATTTGTTACTTGAGCTGGAATTGAAATCTTAACCAAAGTTGGATACTTGGATGTAGGGCCAGCATTTAATACCCAACCCATCAGCCCGTCCATTAAGCCCATGATTTAATGGGTAAATAGATGGGTTGGGTTAAATGGATAATTATAAATAAGTAGAATAAATGGTTATTACCCATTTAACCACATAATTAAACCTCAAAATCATCATGCTCGGTCCTCTAATTCTCTCCATCTCCTGGCGAACAAACTCTCTTCAGCGAAAAAAGAGAAGACACGGAAAACGAAAGCTAACATAAGCATCAGAAACGGAAACATGAAATTCATCAGGTGGACCCACGTCGATATTAGCTGCCTTAGTCCCTTACAATATTTCTCTCTCTTCGCGCTATATCTATATCTATATCTAATAGTTTTCCCCCCTATTTTTGATAATATAGATTGTTATAATAGTTGTATCTATATATTAATATTATTAAATGGATATATTTCTCAACCCAATTTTTTCGCCATAATCGAGCAAGATGGATTACGGTCGAGGATGAGAGGAATATGTGGTTCAAACTTTTGGGTTGTGATGGGTTTAACCCATATCCATTAAATTTTATCCATCACCCATTTAATCAACTCATTTGCCTCCTCTACTTGGATGTATTCTAGCATAGCCTCTAAAGCATGAAGAAATAGAATCAAGCTTCTTAGTTGTTTTGCTATCGTCCAATTGGAATGTGTTGAATGTTGAAAAAAAATTGTTCATATTGGTCCATTTATATCATTAAGCCCAATGTTCTAAAAGGCGCTAGGCGGGAGGCGGGCGGGCGAGGGGGGCCTAGGCGGGGCGCCTAGGCGGAATTTTTAATTTTAAGTCAATTATAATATTTATCTTACATTTATCCAAACAAAATAATAATATAAAGCAAAAACAATCTATAATAAAGGCCTTTTCTTAAAGTTCAAACACATCTATATTGCTAATGTCAAAGTTCAAACACAAACATGCAATTGTTCAAAGTTTAAAATATTTTTAACGTATTAGTTTTATTTATAAACATGATTGCTATTAAATAATAAAATTTTAATTTTTAAGAATTTAATTCAATATTAAAACTTAAGAAACTAAACATAAATTTAAGAATTATAAAATTGAATTTAACTAAATATTACAAATGTATCATCATTTATATAATTTGAAGTTGGTACAAGTTTAAAAAATTACAACTATAATAAAATTATCCATTTTGACTTGATATTGTTGACTTCTTATTATGATTTGATATGCTACAACCTGTTTGAATATGATAAATCATTAGAAAAATAAATATATCAAGATTTGGTTTGGATAGTTATTAAAATAAAAAAATCTCTCCGCCTAATTTCCTGGAGGAATTTTTTTACCGCCTTGGGCCTAGGTGAGGCGCCTGGGAGGCCTAGAGGCGCCAAGGGAAGCCTAACGCCTAGGCGGGGCGCCAAGGGGGGGCCTAGCGCCTAGGCGGACCTAGGCAAGGATTTTTAGAACAGTGATTAAGCCGGGGCAGGGGATTAGAATAAGTTGCAAAGGCAGGTCAATTAGAATCCTGCTGTGGATAAAACACCCCCCCCCCCCCTCGGGCCCACTTATATCTCTCAACACTCTGTAGGTCTGTAGATGTTGTTCCCCTATCTCTGGCTTTTAATTGCGTTTTATTATTTCTTCGTATGTATAGGTTCTCCTCTTTCTCTCACACCGTATACATGAACAGGCCCACATCATTTTGGTGTAATGTAATTACAGTTTGAATGTAAAGGAAAGGAATTGAAAGACCAGTTTATGTTATTTTAAAGAAGAACAAACTAAGACTAGTGTAGTTACATTTAGTATGTATATTAACTTCTATAGGTCTTCAATACTTTTGAGAGATCGTTCTATCCGAGTCATTTTGTATATTTGTTACTTGAGCTGGAATTGAAATCTTAACCAAAGTTGGATACTTGGATGTAGGGCCAACATTTAATACCCAACCCATCAACCCGTCCATTAAGCCCATGATTTAATGGGTAAATAGATGGGTTTTAGATGGGTTGGGTTAAATGGATAATTATAAATAAGTAGAATAAATGGTTATTACCCATTTAACCACATAATTAAACCTCAAAATCATAATGCTCAGTCCTCTAATTCTCTCAATCTCCCGGCGAACAAACTCTCTTCAGCGAAAAAAGAGAAGACACAGAAAACGAAAGCTAACATAAGCATCAGAAACGGAAACATGAAATTCATCAGGTGGACCCACGTGGAATTAAGGTCTCTACTTGCCATGTTTTCTTATCCGATATTAGCTACCTTAGTCCCTTCAATATTTTTGTCTCCTCGCTCTATATCTATATCTATATCTATATCTAATAGTTTTCCCCCCTATTTTTGATAATATAGATTGTTATAATAGTTGTATCTATATATTACATATTTTTTAATTGATTAAATAATCTAAAATATTATTAAATGGATATATTTATGAACCCAATTTTTTCGCCATAATCGAGCAAGATGGATTACGGTCGAGGATGAGAGGAATATGTGGTTCAAACTTTTGGGTTGTGATGGGTTTAACCCATAAATTTTATCCATCACCCATTTAATCAACTCATTTTCCACCTCTACTTTGATGTATTCTAGCATAGCCTCTAAAGCATGAAGAAATAGAATCAAGCTTCTTAGTTGTTTTGCTATCGTCCAATTGGAATGTGTTGAATGTTGAAAAAAAGATTGTTCATATTGCTCCATTTATATCATTAAGCCAGGGCAGGGGATTAGAATAATTTGCAAAGGCAGGTCAATTAGAATCCTGCTGTGGATAAAACACCCCCCCCTCACGCCACTTATATCTCTCAACACTCTGTATGTAGGTCTGTAGATGTTGTTCCCCTATCTCTGGCTTTTAATTGTGTTTTATTACTTCTCCGTACCGTATGTATAGCTTCTCCTCTTTCTCTCACACTGTATACATGAACAGGCCCACATCATTTAGGTTCATGCATTTCTATGTAGGCTCAAGCTATGTTCCATATTAAGTGCTTGTTATACAAAAGAATGAGCTTGAGCTTATGCAGCATCTCAATTTGTCTGGTATAGCATTTGTAGAGTTGCCAATCTTCTGTGGTTTTGTTTGGTAGGCTGGGTACTCTCTCAATCCCATTTTGTTTGAAGAGCTAGGATTTAGGAAGAGATTGCATTACATGCTTCCAGGTACGGATATAGCATAAGGGCGCAAGGCTGTTTTCTTTAAATTCTTTTTCACGGTTCATGTTAGGGGGCAGACTGCAAAACATGGCCCTCAAGGATTTGCAAACTTTATGCATTTGCTTTCTATTCTAATCCCATTTCACAAAGAGGAGGGAGAGGAAGCTATTACCAATCATATTATTTTCCGAGATTTGTGGGTTGTGGGCTGTATCCTCTTAGACTCCCTATTTTTATGATATACTATTTTAATAGTATATCTTCTTCTTTTTTTTGACTTTTTGGTAATAAGCTTAACCCGCCATAAAAAATGAGTCAAAAAAAAAATTATATAAATTAAAGACATCTGCTCTTCAATCTTGTTTTGGTCGAGCACAATTCAATTCTTCCACCAAATTCATAAATCCACACCATTCTCTCATCATTATCACACCTTCTTTTGAGACTTGATGTTTGAATTAAGCATATGTTTGTTCGTGTCTCCCTCTTTTACATGCGAGTTCAAATGTCCTACACTTAAATTATCCAGAAGTACATATGAAATACTCGTGTATCATAACTGTAATATCTGGAATTGGGAGAGTACTTTCCCATTTAATTTTACTCTATTTAAGATTCGGGTGCACTTCCTGGCAAATATGAAATATCACACCTGCAATGATCAGTGGAAATTTGTAGTATCTATGTATGTATGATATTATTGAGTGAGAGACCCCTTTTGACTAAAAAAATAATAGTAGTCCTTATAATTTAATATATACATATAATTCAGCGGAAGAAAAAAAACAGGATTACTAGTTTGAGCTAAGATGGAATATAAAGTTATACACAACAACTACTACTACTACTACTACTACTACTTAATATATATAGTTGAATCATAGCATCAGAGAGCATATTATGAATATTTTCTCTCTCAGATAATCAAATTAGAATCTACCGGTTACTTTCTTTTCTTTATCTATCTAACAAAATACAATTGATTTTTAATTTTTCGTTCACTTTAATAAATTATTTGGGTCGTTTTTAGAATAAATTCTACCGTTCATGAGGGCACAACTAGTTTTTTGATATTTTACGATTTCTTACTCACAAGTAGCAAGTGAATTTCACGTAAAAAAATAAAAATAAAAATAAAAAATAAAGAATTGGAGAATAACAATAATATGAAAAGATAATCAATCATCCACAAGCCTTCTTCCATGGTGGTATAGAATAAAAAATGAAATACGTTCCACACGATGTATTTCACTACTTGCATTTAATTACAAATTTTAGATAAAATTTAATTTTACGGTGTATAGCCGCGATAGGTAACGGTATTCTTTTCTTTGACCCGTCCATTCCATGACATGTATAAATAAATAAATGGCAAAGCCCCAATCATTTCAATGATTTGAAAAGGATTGCCAATACAATAAACAATTGAGTACAATAAACAAGTTTCTCCCCCGTTAAATGTAGTTATAATGATAAGACAATTTGATGTGAATCAACTACCAAGTCCATGTGCAGCTTCTTACTAAGTAAGTAGCAGGACTTGTAGCATAGATTTTTTATTTAAACGAAAATGTCAAAATAAGTATAAAATAAGGGTAAATTGAGATTTATACGCTTTCTCACATCACCGTCCGAGTTTCAAAAAATAACAAATTAACACTTGTAATTGTGAGGTGAAGTGAAAGATACTTTTCGGTTCTAACACCGTTAACCAATGTGGCTAAAAACAATTATGCCCTTTCTTCAACCTTCATCACTCCGTTACAACACAATACCTTCACCAACTCCATTATTCAGCCAAAAATTCATCACTTTCTACACCAAACTAGATGCAAGACTGTTGCAAATCTTTTGAGTTTCCTTATCATCCATAAACATCATTAAAATCATCAAATAAACCATGCCTCATTCCTTGGTTTCTAGAATAGGATATTTCTAACAAAAATCCATTAAACACCTTGTCTAATCCCTTCATTTGGACATAAAAACCTCTGGGATTTATTCCAAAACATTGAATTTTGATAATAAAAAAAATGCAATATATCACTCAAATTAACTTTTTCATTAGGCTGATATGATATTTTAATGTAAATAAAAGATGTTAAGGTTCATGATTTTTCCAACTATAGTAATAGGCGGTGGTACTAAGGTGGTACAGTGAGGATGTTAATGGTGAAATTGGGGTGCTAGGTTAATAGGTTGTTCAAAGTGAAGGAGAATAATATGGTGAGAGTGAGATAGTTAGGGTTTATAGGCAAGAGGATTAGGGAGTTTGGACAGAGTGAAGAAATAAAAAGGGTATTTTAGGTATTTGCTGAAAGACTAGACGATCAAAATCAAACTATTTCTTCACGTATTTTGAGAAAGTGTATTACACGCACAATAAAATTAGATGCAAAACATATCAGTTTAACTTTACCTCACAGCTACATATATTTATGTGTAAAACTTTTAAAATTGAGTTGGTGATGTGAAAAATATAGACCTCGGTGAAATTTACCCAAAAAATAATAAAAGTAAAAATCATATAGTTCTTTTGGTTGCACCATATTCTGTTTTACCTTTTTATTTTTACCATTCAATGTATGCTCTAAATTTGCACTTTTTCTCCTCCCTCCGTCATATAGTCATCCCTAGAGGTGTGTATTTTTCCGATTTTTTCGTTTTTTAGGCTAACCAAACCGTTCCGAATCGACCAATTTAGGACAAAACAAAACTGATTTGGTACCGGTACAAATTACCGGTATATACCGGTTATTCGTTACCGGTATATGTCGATTATTCGGTACCGGATTCGAGAAGATATTTTGCATGTTCGGTATGTACTGTACCGAATTGATTGTACCGGTTAAATTAAATAAATCCTTTATTTTACAATAAGCCATCCATTTATTCCCAAATCAAAACTCAGATGGAGTCCACTGCTAGTCTGCTCTCATCTCCAGTCTCGTCTCCACTGCTAGTCTACTAGTCTGCTCTCAACTCTCCAGTCTCGTGATCTCGTCTCCGCTGCTGCTAATTGACTCTCTAGTCTTATCTCCATCTCCATCTCCATCTTCTTTCTTGGTTGCAAACGGGAATCAATCTCTGCGTTGCTTCTCCTTTTTTAGGTAATTAACACTTGAATATTTGATTAGTTGATTCTTTCCTTCACTCTTTTTTAAATATTTATTGAATTAAGTTTGTTTTTATTTTTAGGGTTTGTTTTATTCACAAAATTGGAAATCTTTTGGGGTTAATTAATTGTTTGTTTGTTTATTTGTGAATTAACCGTTTGTTAACTGTTTTTTCTAAAATATAATTTTGGTTTCTGAACACCATTTGATTTTGAATTGCATATGCTACAAAGCATATGTTTGGATATGATTGTAAAACATTTTGCATATTTCTCATTTAATGATTTAACTCATATCCATGTATGGATTCTTTTGACAAATTGATTCACATATGACATACATATCCTTTACGAATAGATTACAGGCAATCCATAAAATTGTAAAACATATGAGCAACAAGGGCGATCGTGGTTGAATTTGGTAGTTGGAAGACCAGCTTTGGGCGATAAATTGTGGAACCGGGCCGTTCACTCTATCCCATCCCATCATTTGAATCTTTCCAAGCTTTTACACTCTTTATGACTTGATGGACAATTTTTCTCGGCCAATGTAATCATTATGCAAAATGAATATGCTAATTTTTGTTATTTATGCTAACAAGTTTATCAGTATGTAACATAGTTTATTGTTTCCACGATCTCTAATGGTGAGAAAATCAAACATATTTTTGTCAGGTATATGCAAAAATTAGTACCGGCTAACCGGTTCTGGACACCCGATCTAACTAGTACCGTTATCGGTACAATTTTTTGCCACTTTTGATAACCGGTTCGGGCAATTCAGACCTGTTCGATATTGTTATTTACCGACACACATTCCTGTCAAAAAATTCTGCAATCTTCTCTATGACCTACAATACATTAAATACTTAATTAGCATTTCATCTAGATTTCGAAAAACACGATCTACAATAAATCCTCCAAATTAAAGAACATTTACAAGTAACAAGAAACATTACTAGATGAAGAAGAATAGCAGAGAAATTAACCTTTGCCTCAACCTCCATAGTACTTGACCTCACGTTTCTTCTTAAAAGCTGATTTAAGAACAAGCAAGCAAACAATAAAAAGACCCAAACCCACCAGTCCTCCCACCACAATAGCCACAGTCTTCTGTGTATTTTGCCCCATCCCTTTTCCTATCCCCATCCTTGTCCCTGTTTCTACAACGACAAACAACCACAGACATTATAATTAGCTAGTCATA
Organism: Panax ginseng; assembly: GCA_020205605.1. Lineage (NCBI taxonomy): Eukaryota > Viridiplantae > Streptophyta > Magnoliopsida > Apiales > Araliaceae > Panax > Panax ginseng. The sequence goes on from CM035138.1 coordinate 2,156,117, forward strand.
GATACAAATATATATATATATATAGCAAGGATCAAGAGCATTCTTCTTAAATAGCATTCCTCTTTAAATAGCATTTTTTTAATTAAAATTACGTAATTTTGGAGTGACTTAAAAGAGAGTGGTCCCACATGTTTTCCTTTTATATACGAGACTATGAGAGAGAGAGAGCCGGTGTCTGATTTTTATTTACTTGACATTATATGTCAGACAGCTAGTATAAAATATGATCCTATATGTCGAATGTTGGTTAATAACTAACTGCAGTTATAGATCAGTCAATCTCACTATATTTCTGTATATATGAACCAAATAAAGATCACACAGTTTTACTCAATACACGTTGATAATACTAGAGGGAGACTTATTGAATGGGAGTTTATTTTTTCTTCAAACATTATTCGTTTAATATGCCAGACATACGAAAACTAACTAATTAAAAAAAAAAATTACCTGATGGTAATGTACTGCCACTGCCACTGGGCACTCCATTTGGATAATAAGTATAGGTAACATAGCACTGTTGAAGATATATTTGTCCCGAAATGGACGCACCGCAATCACTTTTAGCTCTCTGTTCAGCACTCTTCACACAATCCACACAATCCCCACCCACCAAATCACCTTCACACTGACCCAACACGTACACCGATTCATACCCACCCGTATAGAACCCATTACCACTCACCACACCCTTATCTATCTCCGCAAGAGCCGACCCCAGCCTCTCCTCAAACCCCGACCCACTTACCCGATTCGACCCGCACACCTTGTAGAGCAACTCAGTTCCTGAACCCTGCCTAAACCCAGCCACCTCATACCTCAAATAGCACCCGCCGAGCTGAATCCGAGCTGCTATGGTTTGGCCGCAGAGGCTTTTGAACATTTTTGGAAGCTTGCTCACACAGTTGCTGCAATCAGCATTGGACAGGTCGCCTCTGCACTGAAATATCCCAACAATGGCGAATTGGCCTTCACCGGCTGTAGTTTTGAAGAATTTGTTGCTGGATGATTGGGATTTCAGTGTGCTGAAAAGATTATCGAGGGTTTTTGAGTAAATCCTAGTTGGGTCTTGAAATTTTTGGTTTGCACAGCCTTTGAAGATTAAATTTGTGTTGTCTGAGGAAGAAGAAGAATACCCAAGAATGGTAAAGAAAAGTAATAAAGAGAGAAAGATGAGAGAGAATTGTAGATTTAGACCCATATGTTTGTTTTGATTTCTTTGAATCATCACTGGTTTTCCCGGAAAGTTTGAAGGGGGGTGAATTATTATTTTTTAGGCTATACTTTGAAAAGGGATTTTGCTGCTGGTTTCTTGAGCTTGGGTTTTTGGGTTTGAGAAGGATCAAGAAATGTATGTGTCTTTTGATTTGTGGGTGCATTAATGCATTATTCTCCTTTAATACTACCTTGCTCTGCCAACTATACAGTTGGCAAATAAAGTTGTACAAGTGATAATTATGAAGTTACTAAGATTAATTCAAAATTTTACCAGTAATATTCTGAGAAGGCGGTTCATAAATCTTTATTACATTAATATGTTTGTAAATATATTAGTACTAGTATTGAGCTGAATATTGTGTTCACACTGAAATTTGAAGAATTTGAGTGAAAAACGTTACGCGTGAGCAAATGGTACTAGAATACTACATGTTGAAGAAACAATAAATACTAAATAATTCCTCTACAATGTTTCATTCCCCAGAGTTCATATTATGATGTGGCCACATTTGTATTTGTATTTGTATATGTATAGGTGAGGTGACTACCGAACGCGTTTTACAAATTGGGAGAAGCCACACAATGTGGGAACCAGGATATATCAATAGCCAGCTAGCTTGAAAGCCCAAAGGAATAAGGAACCATAGAGTTTTCTTTATTTGGATTTGTGTATCATTTTGGGCTCTTGATTTGTCACCTTATTAAAAAATGAAATGGACGAGTAGCGTTGAAAATGCTATCCAAATAAAACAATCTGGGAGTGGGGGCGGGGGACAGACTGATGTACGAACCATGCAGCCGTACACACTAAGAAGTTGAGGTGACTAATAAAAAACCCGATGAGTGGGGTGCAGAGGAATTTAGAGAGAGAGAGAGAGACAAAATAGATTATAACCAGACATGAGATGTTTGTTATGGATAGAGAGATTGATTTTGGTTACACAAAAATAGTTATAAGTGGATTAAATAATTAAAATTATATTAATTATATTTAATATGAGTTATATGATTTGGATTTAAATGGTTGTGAATTAATCTATTTTTTAAACTATAATTTTATTAAAATTTTAATTTTTGTTATACTAAAATAGTCTTATTTTAATTTTTTAGACCTATGTTTGAAACTAAAAATTTTAATTGATGTGACTAATTTGAGTATTAAAAACATTCATTTTGTGATTATATGCACTTTCAAAAAAAAAATACATTAATAATTATTATGTTAATTAAAACTATTGACAATTTAATTATAATAATCAGTAAATATTATATTTTTTGGAGTTTATATATAATCAATAAATATTATTTATTTTTTTGGGATGAGAAGTGTATACATAATCAATAAATATTTTTTTTAAGAGATGTTGGGGCGGGGACAGGGGCGAAATGTGTATACATAATCAATAAATAAGAAGGGTAAGGGTAGGGGTAGGGGTAGGGGTAGGGGTAGGGGTATGGGTGGGGTGGGGGTGCGGCCCGTGCGGGTGAGGTGTGGGTTGGGGTGTACATAATCAATAAATATTATTTTTTTAGGTGGCCAGGGGTAAGGTGTGGGCTGAGGGGTGTATAAATAATCAATAAATATTATTTTTTTGAGAGAGGAGGGGTGTAAGACCCCAACTTTTTATTAATAAAGATTTAATTTTCTTTAGATATTATTTTGAATAATAAGATGTTGATTTGATATAATGATATAATTATGGGTGATATGTGCCAATTTTACAAAGTAAGCATGTTGTCATAAAATATTCGTTTTATCGGGGAATTTCCGTACATCGACACAATCATCGTTGAAACGCCACAATAGCGGAATAACCGCTTTGACATAGAAAGTAATGTAAATAACATTTTTATAAAAATAACGACAAAAACTTTTACCGTTAAACTGTTGAAATATCCGGTAATAAAAAGTCTGAGAATACGCGTTGTTACAAGCGAAGACATACGTGGTATTGCACAATATCTTTAATTATTGATGGTCACGTAATAAATCACTCAGTTTTATTCAATTATTGCAACAGTAATTGATGCATAGTATCTCATATTACTGATTCAATTATTGTCACAGTATATTCTACACAATATTTATATTATTAAATCAATAATTGACACAGTTATTCATATTATTATTTCTATTATTGACAATGTCTAGAAAATTCTGTCAAAAAAGAGGTTAGGTTATTTAATTGCGCGCTAGTAAGGAGAAATCCTTATCGAAAAGTCTTTTCTTTCCTGGGAATGATCTGGTTGTCAATATTATGAGTTATAATATTAATGATGAATAAATGTGATTAAAAATGTGTTTAGATAATGATCGGGTTGTCAATATTGTCTAGACATTATTGACTATGTCTAGAATGTTCTGTCTTTTATTTCACTTACTTGCGCTCAACGTTTAAATTTGACTCCAGAGAAATTAGACTTTGACTTATCTGTTGAAACTCTGTTGGGAGAAATTTTAATTACATCTACTGTTTATAAATCTTGTTTGATTCAAATTGGCACCCTCACATTACTTGTCGATCTCATCTCTTTGAAAATACTTGCATTTGATGTTATTGTAGGGATTGATTGGTTAACTACTCATCATGCTAAAATTGATTGTTTTCGTAAGATTGTTAGCTTTCATATTCCTAACCAACCTATAATTATGCGAATTCAAAACCAAACCATTAAAGTCAATCACTATCATATCAAGCCATAAAGCCATTCGTTTATTGAAAAACGGATGTCAAGTTTTCTTAGCCCATGTCAATGATTTAAACAAAAATACGTCAGATTTGAATGATATTTCTATTGTTAATAAATTTCATGACGTATTCCCCGAATAACTTCCTGGCCTACCCCTAGAGCGTGAAATCGAATTTTGTATTGATCTTGAACCCAGTATAAAACTCATTTTCAGAACCCCATATCGAATGGCTCCTATTGAACTTCAAGAGTTAAAAACTCAACTGCAGCAACTGTTAGATATTAGTTTCATTCGTCCTAGTACATCTCATTGGGGTGCTCATGTTCTGTTCGTAAAGAATAAAGATGGGAGTATGTGACTTTACATTGATTATCGGGAGTTGAATCATGTCACCCTAAAAAATAGGTACCCGTTGCCTCGCATTGATGACTTGTTTGACCAGTTACAAAGTGCTAAATTCTTTTCAAAGATCGATCTTCATTCCATATATCATCAATTAAAGATTAAAACTGATGACATTCCAAAGACTGCTTTCAGAACTCGGTTCGGGCATTACGAATTCCTAGCCATGTCTTTTGGATTGACTAATGTTCCTGCTGCCTTCATGGATATGATGAACGGAGTATTCAAAGAATATTTGGATCATTTTGTGGTTGTCTTTATAGATGACATCCTCATTTACTCCAAAAGCCGTGAAGATCATGAGCAACACTTGAGACGATACTCCAAAAGCTTCGTGAAAACAAGCTATATGCCAAGTTGAAGAAATGCGAGTTCTGACTTGAGGAAGTAGCATTCATTGGCCACGTGATATAAAATCACGAAATATCATTGACCCAATAAGATGAAGCAATACAAGTCCGGGAGCAACCTTAAGTCAAGAATCAAGAAAGACGTAGCTTTCTAGGCTTAGCTGGTTATTATCGGAGATTCGTGGAAGGGTTTTCTCGAATCGTCACTCCGTTAACTCAACTGACTCGAAAAGATACAAAATTCGGGTGGAGCAAGGAATGTGAGAAGAGTTTTCAAGAACTCAAGAGAAGACTCATTTCAGCACATGTTCTGACAATATCATTTGGTTCGGAGGGATTTGTCATATACAGTGATACTTCAGGCAAAAAGTTTAGGATGTGTTCTCATGCAACATGGAAAAGTCATAGCATATGCCTCACAACAACTAAAAGAATATGAGAGGAATTATCCTACTCAGTATATAGAGTTGGCAGCAGTCGTTTTTGCGCTAAAGATCTGGAGACATTACATATATGGGGAGAAGGTGGAGATTTATACAGATCATAAAAGTCTTGAATATTTTTTCACCCAAAAGGAACTCAATATGCGGGTACAAGTGCGATATTGTCAACGCAAAGACTCATTTGATATGACTTACAAAGGATGGAGATAGAGTTAAAGACTACAGGACCCACGTGATGATGTCAAATATACGAGTAGAACCGAATTTAATCGATAAAGTTAAAACTGCTCAAACTACAGACCTGGAGCTGATGCGTATAAGGAAGAAAGTGTAAGAAGGTTGTAAGACCCCGAATTTTATGAAATAAAAGTATTCAATTTTTCTTATAATTACAATTCAGTAAATGGTTAAATTGATAAAAGTTAAAGTTAAGGGTGATATATGAATTTTTTTCAAAAATAAGCAAGTGGTTATAAAATACTCATTGTTGTCGGGGAATATTCGTTTTGGTCGTGAAATATTCTTCCGCTTGTGAATATTCATACGACGACTGCGCAACCTTTATGGGCCCCATAATGTAATAATTGTCGGATGAAGAAAAGCGACAAATTAAAGTTTTTATAAATAACTTGGCGTAATCAATTTCTGAATTAACATCGTTGGAATACCCGGTGGGTAAAGTAAAATAATACGTTGTTGTCAGACAAGAATAACACAAGATTGCACAATATTTTTTGAATTATTGATTCTTACGTAAGAATGCAATAATAATTACGATGAATTATTGCTCAATATTTTATTTTTGATTCAATAATTGTTTGCGTTGATATTTTATATTATTTTGTTTTAATAATTGTCAACGCATGGTGATTTTCCATTATCAAATCAATAATTCATATTATTTGAATAATATTATTAGATAACATTATTGGCAATGTCTAGAAAATTTGCCTAAGGAGAGGTTTGGTCACCTAATTGCTACCAAGAAGGAGAAATTCTTATTGGAAAGCCCCCTCTTTCCTGGGAACGGCCTGGTTGTCATTATTGTGATTCTGTAATATTATTTGTGAATAATTAATTATTAATTTATATGATGAGAAAAATATTGATTTTATGTGGATATAGATGGAGAAAATTTTTAATGTGACAATTGTTGAAAATTAATATTTTATCTTTTTCTGATAAAATAATTCATTTTAATATATTATTATATTTTAATAATATAATAATGGTGATATTTTTACTATGAATGTGAGATATATGAGTATATGAGGATAAAGAGTATTTTTGTTGCAAAAGATGTTTAAAACATGTTAAACATGTCGGTAGACCCCATTTTTTTGACTAAAATTTGATTATAGTCTGTAAAATCGTCCGTTTATGGATTTCGTTCAATTTATGTTTGGAATTTGGAAAAACTTTCTTCTGTAAAGTTGTAGAGAATTGAATTTCCTATAAAAAGTTGCGAGATTCGAATTTTCTGATAAAAGGGCTATTTATTATGAATTATTGAAGTTCCGGATTAATTGATTATCATTTTTTGGAAGTTTTAAATATTTTTTGTTTGAAAAATGTTTTTATTGTTGGCCCATGTGTTGTTAGATGCTGAAATTTAGAAGTCAAATGTGCGTAGGAATTTAATATATATATATATATATATATATTAATATTTTATTAAATTTTCTACTTTGGTGTTCTAAAGATTTTCCATAAAAATAGGTGCTTGGGTTAGAATTGAAAATCACACCGTAAACTACTGATTTCTCTCTTTCTCTCTCTATAATATCCAACATGATATTTTTGTGAGTATTTTAGTACTTGAGTATATGCTATACTTGTGCAAAGTTCTTTTAGCACTATATCCAGATATTCAAATGTAAGTATTATTCTTTTCCGAGTAAGGAGGTTATTTTCTTCTAAAATGATATTATTTCTTCAATATCATTATGCCAGAATGTTGGTTGGAAATTTTATCAAATTTAGAACTTTTTCATGTGGAGTTACTTATTCATGAGTTCTTATTCACGAGTTACTTATTCATGAGATATTATTCATGAAAGTATTTATTCACTTAAACGTGACGATATTTTTTGTGAAATTTCTATCTTTTGGTGCCTGAGTTACTATTCACGTTATCAAGACTATTCATGAATACGACACTATATTCAACGAAAAAATAAAATTTTTTCTTTTTGTCCAAAATATCATTCGGATACTATCTTTGATTGGATCTATGTTTTGGTCTTCATTTTGAATTTTACTCCACTCGGTTATTTATGAAGTATTTTGAACGGGAATTATTTAAAGTATGAATCCTTAATATTTGTTTTTTGTTTCACTTTGGATTCGCTTTTCTTTAAAATATTTTTCATCATCCTCACCCTAAATGATGATATAAGCGAATATCTTTGGCCCGTAGTGCAAAAGATGAATGATTTCGATGAATATCTTTGGCCCGTAGTGAAAAGATGAACAGTGTTTAGATGAAATATGATTAATCGATAAATATCTTTCGGCCAGTAGTGCAAAGATGACTTGTTGATGAATATCTTTTACCAGTAGTGCAAAGATGACTTGTTGATAAATATCTTTAGTAGTAGTGCAAAGATGAATTTATTAGTAGGATTATGAACATAAATCGTGATTTGGTATAACCATAATCTTTGATGTTTCAGGTGATGAAAATTATCTTTGTCCTGAATGAGAAAAGAAATTTAGAACTACAATTACGATTATGAGTTATATATGTGATTGTGGACAGGAATTGTTGATTGATGTTACAGGGATAAAATATTGTTGCTGAACTTTTTACATGGAGAAGATAATAGACTTTATAGTCTATTTAACTCTTCTAATAGATTGCTCATTCCGCTGCAACTATGGTTGAAAAGTTTTATCATCTACCATATGTTCTAAATCTCTGATTTATTACTGTTGAAGGTTATTGATAATTTATTTATCTTTAGTCATGATATTCTTTATCGAGCTAGTTATGCTTCACCCTTTGCTTTACAATTCCTTTCGTGTAATAAAAGTGTAAATTGGGTCGAAGCGGGGATAACAAGGAATAGAGCGGTGGTCTATAGATGTTGAAGGTGAGGTGAATTTAACTTGGAAGGTGTTTTATCACTATCATACAAGATGTCTACAATGACATACAACCTCGTGTCATCATCAAAGACAGGTTGTCTTTCATCCACTTCATCGAGTATATTTACAAGCACTACCTATATAATCTTGGTGTTTGTTTGGAGTTTAATTCCCAATTAGAGACAGTGGAGATAATGATATGTCAAGAGAAGACTCACCATTGGAAAGAATATGATAGTAATCTTCTCGTTTTTCTTTGGGGTCTATTAGATCAACCAAGGATAATTTTGTGGACATATGATATCTATAATAACCTAGACGCATGGCCTCCCATGTAACGAAGGTTTCTTGAGTACTTCCAAAGGTTTTAATTTCTAAAGTTTTTTGATGTACCTTTATGTAAGGTGTCATGGTGACGTGCTATCCAAGTTGGTGTCCAGAGTCACAGTTTGTAAGACCCCAAAATTTTTTTAAATAAAAAGGAATTTCCTTTATTTATTATTTTGAAATAGTAAGGGTGAATTTGATTAATGTGGTTAGTTATGGGTAAAATGCGTAAATATTTTAAATAAGCAAGTGGTGATATAATATTCATTATTGTTTGGGAATATTCGTTTGGTCGTGGAATATTCAGACTCTTGTCGAGAATATTCGTGACGATTTGGCAAATAAATGACCGTGTGTATAACATAAAAAAGCGATTGGAGGAAGAAAACGACAAGAATAAGTTGTTTATAAATAATGGTAGCGATTATTACTGAGTATTATCTTTGTTGGAATACCAATGGTTAAAACACACCACTGGCGTTGTTGAATAAAGAAGGCACCGGTATTGCACCAATTATTGATTCTACGTAAGAACACCTTTACTCAATAATGGTTCTGATAATTATTATTCAAAGATTTTATTTTATTGATTCAATAATTCACGCATTGATATTTTATATTCTTTGTTGTGTAAAACCCCAACTTATTATAAATAAAATTGAATTTTTCTTTATTCATTATTCTAAATTAATAAGGGTTAATTTGATATAATTCTTTGGTTATGGGTGAAATGTGCAAAGTTTACAAAATAAGCAAGTGGTTATAAAATATTCATTATTGTTTGGGAATATTCGTTTGGTCGTGGAATATTCTTTTTGTAAAGGAATCTCCAAATACGACAAGTAGTGATCATTAAGTGGCCCCATAACTAAAAGCGGTTGGATGAAAGAAAGCGACAAAGATTGAGTTTTATAAATAACGAGGCGTAAATTATTACCGATTAACTTTGTTGGGTTACACGGTGGTTAAAATATCGATGTCGCATTGGTCGCACAAAGAAGACACCAGACGCACGATATTGTTGAATTATTGATCCTTACGTAGAAGGCACTACTCAATAATTGTTACAGATAATTCATCGTTCATTATTTTATCTTATTGATTCAATAATTCTTTGCATTGATATTTATATTATTATTGTTTCAATAATTGTCATTACACAAAGATTTTCCATTATCAAATCAATAATTCATATTATTTGAATAATATTATCGAGATAACATTATTGGCAATGTCTAGAAAGTTACATCAAGGAGAGGTTTGGTCACCTAATCATGGCCAAGTAAGGAGAAATCCTTATTGGAAAGCCCTCTTTCTCGGAGCGGCTTTGGTCACAAGATTGTGATTACATAATATTATTTTGAATAATTAATTATTGATTATTATGATAAAGAAAATATTTATTTTATGTGGATATAGATGGAGAAAATTTTTAATGTGACAATTGTTGAAAATTAATATTTTATCTTTTTACGATAAAATAATACATTTAAATATATTATTTTAATAATATATTAACGGTGATATTTTTATAATGATTGTGGGATATATGAGTATATGAGGAGGTAGAGTATTTTGTGGCATTAAATGTTTAACATATGTTTTGTGTGTCGATTGGACACAATTCTTAATAGAAAATTGATTATAGGCGTAAAATCGTCTGTTTATGGATTTCGGTCAATTTACATTTGGAATTTGGAAAAATTTCCTTCGCAAAGTTGTAGAGAATGGGATTTCCATGGAAATTCAGCGAGTTTAATTTTTCGATAAAGCGGGCTATTTTCTATGAATTATTGAAGTTACGGAAAATAAAATAATTTTTTATTAATTATGGTGGGACCCACTTTTTGGTGGGTGTTGAATGCACATGGGTCTTTGAAATTTTCAGCATTGAGAAATTTGAAAGCATGCGTAGAAATTTTGATTTTAATAATAATAATTTATTAATTTAGTCTCGCTTTGGCGTTCTAACATTTTCCTATAAATAGGGCTAAGTTAGAATTGAAAATCACTTTGCAGAAACTAAGTTTTTCTCTTCTCTCTCTAAATTATCGGCGTATTCTTGTGAGTATACTTTGAGTGTTTCTTTATCTGGTGCGGGTTTACAAGACCTTATCTAGAAATTCGATCCAAGACGATTATTTTGAGGTAAGGGGTATTATTTTCTTCTTAAATGATATTTTTTCTTCAATATCATTATCTTAGGAAGTATTGGTGAACTTTTTATCAAATTTGGAACTTGTTGTGTCGGGTTCTTATTCACGTATCTGAGACTTATTCACGATATCTGACCTTTATTCATTTATCACGACCTTTATTCATAGAAAAATAAAAATTTTTTCTTTTTGTCCAAAATATCTATTACGGATACTAGCTTTGATTGTATCCATGTTTTGATCATTCTTGAATTTTACACCAAAATGATTATTTTCAAGTATTTTTTGGACATGGGTAAAACAAAATACGAATCCTTAATCCTTAATCCTTGTCATTTTGTTTCCTTTGGATTCGTTTTCTTTTAAAATGTTTTTCATCATCCTCGATCTAAATGGTGATATAAATGAATATCTTTTGGCCAGTAGTGCAAAGATGAACGATTAATCGATGAATATCTTTGGCACAAGCAGTGCAAAGATGAGCAGTGTTGAGATGAACATGACTCAATTGGTGATCTAAAATGAATATCTTTGGCTCGTGAGTGCAAAGATGATTAAAGATGTATATTGATTGTTATTACGAGGGGATAAACTATTGATGATGGACTTTTAAACCTTAGAAGGCGGTAGAATTCTTTCTACGTGACTCTTCAATGGATTCTCGCTTCCATTGCATTTGTTGATCTAAAACTTGTTATCATTGTATTCTATTAGATTTTTCCTATTGAAGACTAACGATAATTTGTTGTATATTATCTTAGTCATAATATTCTTCTTTTGGGCTAGTTGAGCTCACCCTTTTCCTTTTTGTTCCATTTTTCTTCTCGGGAGGTGAGAACATGGCGAGGATCGAGTCGGGGTATGAGTGATGGTTACAGGAAGATGTTTTAGTACATCCTCACTTCTTACAGTAAAATAGTGTATGAATAATTAATGAGGACTTATTTGGGTGTGTATATTATCAGAAGACAATATTTGTATTCAAACTCACAAATTGTATTGTCGTATTCTACACCGACATCCGTATTGTCAAAGTTGTAGTTTGTTTTCATACCATGTATTTTGGCGACTCGAATGGGTGTTGTATACCTATTTTTGGGGCGTCACGTGTTGTTTCAATAATTGTCATTACACGTATATTTTCATTATCGAAGCAATAATTCATATTATCGAATAATATTATTAGATAACATTATTGGCAATGTCTAGAAAGTTCATCTAAGGAGATGTTTGGTCACCTAATTGCTACCAGTAAGGAGAAATCTTTATCGAAAGCCCCTCTTTCCAGGGAACCGCACTGGTTGTCAATATTGTGATTTCGTAATATTATTTGTGAATAATTAATTATTGATTCATATGATGAGGAAAATATTGATTTTATGTGGATATAGATGGAAATTTTTTTTAATGTGACAATTGTTGAAAATTGAAATTTTATCTTTTACTGATGAAATAATTCATTTAAATATATATATATTATTATATTTTAATAATATAATAATGGTGATATTTTTACAACGAATGTGGGATATATGAATATCGAGGAGGAAGAGTATTTTTGTTGTAATAAATGTTTAAAACATGTTAAACATGTCGGTGGACCCCATTTATTGGTGAAATTTGATTATAGCTTTATAAAATCGCCTGGTTTATGGATTTGACCAATTTTATTTGGAATTTGGAAAAACTTTCTTACGCAAAGTTGTAGAGAATTCAATAATTCATAATAAATAGCCCTTTGCTAGAAAATTCGAATCTCGCTTTTTTATAGGAAATTCAATTCTCTACAACTTGCGGAGAAGAAAGTTTTCAAATTCCAAATAAAATTGGTCAAATCCATAAAGCAGGCGATTTTATAAAGGCTATAATCAAATTTCACCAATAAATGGGGTCCATGACATGTTTAACATGTTTTAAACATTTATTGCAACAAAAATACTCTCTCCTCCTCAGATATTCATATATCCCACATTCGTTGTAAAAATATCACCATTATTATATTATTAAAATATAATAATATATATATATTTAAATGAATTATTTAAATAGTTCGAGGAAGAGGGGTATACAACACCCATTCTCGAAGTCGCCAAAATACATGGAAATAATATGTGACGCCCCCAAAATAAACAAACTACAACTTCGACAATAATACATGTATGTCGTGTAGAATACTTACAATACAATCGTGAGTTTGAATACAAATATTGTCTTTCTAATAATATACACACCCAAATAAGTCCTCATTAATTATTCATACACTATTTTTACGTAAAAAGGAGATAAACTAAAACATCTTCCTGTAACCATCACTCCATACCCCGACTCGATCCTCGCCATGTTCTCACCTCCCGAGAAGAAAAATGGAACAAAAAGGAAAAGGGTGAGCTCAACTAGCCCAAAAGAAGAATATTACGACTAAGATAATATACAACAAATTATCGTTAGTCTTCAACAGGAAAAATCTAATGTAATACAATAGACAACAAGTTTTAGATCAACAAACGCAATGGAATAAAGAATCCATTGTAAGAGTCACGTAGAGAAAGAATTCTACCGCCTTCTAAGGTTTAAAAGTCCATCATCAATAGTTTATCCTCGTAATAACAATCAATATACATCTTTAATCATCTTTGCACTACATGTGCCAAAGATATTCATTCAGATCACCCAATAAGTCATGTTCATCTCAACACTGCTCATCTTGCACCATGTGCCAAAGATATTCATCGCTTAATCGCTCATCTTTGCACTATGTGCCAAAGATATTCATTTATATCACCATTTAGATCGAGGATGATGAAAACATTTTAAAGAAACGAATCCAAATGAAACAAAAAAATGACAAGGATTAATTGATTAAGGATTCAGATTTTGTTTTACCCATGTCCAAAAATACTTCAAAATAATCATATTGGTGTAAAATTCAAGAATGATCAAAACATGGATACAATCAAAGTTTTAAGATCCGTAATAGATATTTTGGACAAAAAGAAAATTTTTATTTTTTCTATGAATAAAGGTCGATTCGTGAATAAAGGTCGATACGTGAATAAAGGTCAGATACGTGAATAAGAACTCCGACACAACAAGTTCCAAATTTGATAAAAAGTTCACCAATACTTCTAAGATAATGATATCAAGAAAAAAATATCATTTAAGAAGAAAATAATACCCTTACCTCAAAATAATCGTATTTCGATCGAATTTCTAGAGATAAGGTAATGATGTAAAACCAAGACCAGATAAAGAACACTCAAAGTATACTCACAAGAATACGCCGATAATTTAGAGAGAAAGAGAGAAAACTTAGTTTCTCGTGTGATTTTCAATTCTAACTTAGCCTCTATTTATATAGAAAATGTTGTAACGCTAAAGGAGACTAAATTAATAATTATTATTATTATTTAAAATCAAAATTTCTACGACAAGCTTTCAAATTTCAATGTCGAAAATTTCAAAAAATTTCATGTGCATTCAACACCCACCAAAAAGTGGGTCCCACCATAATTAATAAAAAAATTATTTTATTTTCCAGAACTTCAATAATTCATAGAAAATAGCCCGCTTATCGTAAAAAATTAAACTCATGAATTTTCCATGGGAAATCCCATTCTCTACAACTTTTTGCAGTATGAAATTTTTCCAAATTCCAAATGTAAATTGACCAAATCCATAAACTGGACGATTTTACAAGCCTATAATCAATTTTCTATCAAGAATCAGGTCCAACCCACACACAAAACATATGTTAAACATTTAATGCCACAAAATACTCTACCTCCTCATATACTCATATATCCCACAATCATTATAAAATATCACCGTTAATATATTATTAAAATAATATATTTAAATGTATTATTTTATCGTAAAAAGATAAAATATTAATTTTCAACAATTGTCACATTAAAAATTTTCTCCATCTATATCCACATAAAATAAATATTTTCTTTATCATAATAATCAATAATTAATTATTCAAAAATAATATTACGTAATCACAAAGATCGACAACCGTGCCGCTCCTCAGAAAGTTAGAGGGCTTTCCAATAAGGATTTCTCCTTACCTGCTGCAAGCAATTAAAGTGACCAAACCTCTCCTTAGATGTAACTTTCTAGACATTGCCAATAATGTTATCTCGATAATATTATTCAAATAATATGAATTATTGATTCGATAATGGAAAATATCGTGTAATGACAATTATCAAACAATAATAATATAAATATCAACGCAAAGAATTATCGAATCAATAAGATAAAATAATGAAAAGAATCATCGTAATAATTATCGAAAGTAAAGGCCTTCACGTAAGGATCAATAATTCAACAATATCAGGTAATACCGCGCGCCATCGCAAGAAACCACGCCAGACATCAGATTTTAACCACTGTGTAACCCAACAAAGGTTAATTCAGAATAATTTACGCCGCTATTTATAAAACTCAATCTTTGTCGCTTTTTTTCATCCAACCGCTTTCAAGCATGGGCCCACTAACGATCGCTACCGTCAGATTTGAGATTCCTTGACAAAAAGAATATTCCACCACCAAACTAATATTCCCCGACAATAATGAATATTTTATAACCACTGCTTATTTTGTAAACTTTGCACATTTCACCCATAACCAAAGAATTATATCAAATTAACCCTTATTAATTTAGAATAATGAATAAAGAAAATTCAATTTTATTTATAATAAGTTGGGGTCTTACAACCTCCCTCCTTATGAAATTTCGTCCTCTAAATCGACATACGCACTCGGTATATCGAAAAGGTAGGTACTCGCTTTCATCTCCGATTCCAACTCCCATGTCATTTCCTCAATCGCATGGTTTCTCCACAAAACCTTAACTTGTGGTATAACCTTCGTATGTAAGATATGCTCTTTTCCTATCCAAAATCTCAACAGTATCTCCTCGTAGTTAAATCTTCGTTATCTCGTCGGGTTCTAATGCAATAATGTGGTTCGGTCTTTCACATATTTACGAAGATAGATATGTGGAATACATCAGGAACACGAGAGACATACTGGAGGTAACGCGAGTCTATAAAGTTACGCTTCCCTATTCTTGGCCAAGTTAATCTCAAATGGACCAACAAACCTCGATCGAGCTTTCCTCTTTTCCCAAATCTTCAGAACTCCCTTCCATGGAGCAATACGTAATAATACATGATCTCCAATATTAAACTCCACGCCCTTTCTACGAAGATCAAGATAACTCTTTTTTGTCGATCTTGTGAAGTTTGAATACGCTGTCAATCATTTCGATCTTTTTCAGTAGTCATGCATTTTAATTTTCGTCCCCAACAATATTGTTTCTCCCACCTCGCCCCAAAGATATCGAGAATCTACATTTTCGGCCCATACAACGCCTCAAATGGAGCCACGCTTATACTTGCTTGATAACGCTGTTGTAGGAGAATTCCACCAGGGGTGTACTTATCCCAACTTCCTTTGAAATCTAGACACAGTAGTCTTAATAGATCTTCAAGGGTTCGAATAGTCCCTCTCGATCATTCGTCCGCTTCGAGGATGGTACGTCGAATCAATCAGAACTGCGCTCATAGCTTTCTTCAAAGCTAACCCAAAATCTTCGTCAATCTCGTCACGATCCCAAACTATGGATATCTGCACGCCATGCAATCGCATAATCTCATTCACGTATATACGAAAGCAAGACGCTCAAGGAATAAGTCTCGCAGACGGTAAGTTAAATGGGCGTATTTGGTTAATCTATCAACAATAACCCAAATCAGCATCACGCCGAGAAACTTTGGGAAGACTCAGAATAAAATCCATAAGAATGTGTTCCCATTTCCATTTCTAATCTCAAGTGGTTGAATGGACCTTTTGGCACTGATGTCCGCCTTTACACGCCGACAAAGTTAAACATCTCGAGATAAACTCCGCAATCTCTCTCTTCATATTGTTCCACCAAAATGTACGTCAATATCACGATACATTTTGGTACTTCCTGTGATGGATCGTAAACGCGGTGTGTGTGTGCCTCCATCATGATTTTATGCTTCAGTCGTAATCGTTAGAACGCAAAGTCTAGAATCGACTCAAGTATTCCTTCCTCATCAATTTCGCTCCTAATAGCTCCTTCGTGACTTTCTTCTTCATAACGATCACCCTGTGTCCGTCCGTAGCTTCGAAAGCAGCCTTTTAACTTTATCGATTAAAGTTTGCTCTACTTCAGATATTCGCCATCATTATGCTGGGTCCCTCAAGTCTTTAATTCTACCTCCATCCTTTGTAAGTCATACAAAATGGGCCTCATACGACAATATCGCACTCAGATTGTGATACGATCTTCTACTTAACGCGTCACCTACTACGCTCGCTTCCGTGATGATATCAATAAGGCGATCGTAATCTTTAACAAATTTCCAGCCCAACGCCGTCTGCCGCATGTCGAGTTTTTTTGGGTGAAGAAATATTCGAGGCTTTTACGGTCCGTGATAAATCTCCACTTTTCTCCATACAAGAAGGTTCCATATCTTCAACGCGAATACATCACGCTAACTCTAGATCACGAAGTAGGATAATTCCTCTCATATTCTTTCGAGTTGTCGTGGAGGCATAAAGCTATGACTTTCCCATGTTGCATGAGAACACATCCTAACCCCTTGCAAGATCATCAGAGATAACAAATCCATCCGAACCAGATGGTATCACGTAACAAAATAAACGAGTCTCCTCTCGAGCTCTGGAAGCTCTTCTCGCATTCCTCGCCCATAAGAATTTTGCATCCTTCCGAGTCACCGAGTTAATCTGAGTAATGATTCGAGAAAATCCTTCCACAAATCTCCGATAATAACCAACTAAGCCCGTAAAGTCACAGATTTTTGGCCACCGACTTCTATTGTTCTAACTTCAGATTGCTTCAATCTTCACGTCAACAGATACTCCTTGTTTTTGACACCACGCGCCCAAGGAATGCTACTTCTCGAGCGTAAACTCAGATTTCTTCAAACCGCATAAAGCTTCAGGTTTCAAGTCTTCAGAAGACCAAACTTCAAACGGTGCTCATGATCTTCACGGCTTTTTGAATAGATGAGGATGTCATCAATAAAGACAACAACGAATCGATCCAAATATTCCTTAAATACACTGGCTCATCATATCCATGAAAGAAGTTAGGAGCATTAGTCAATCCAAAAGACATGACCAAGAATTCATAATGCCCAGATCGAGTCCCCGAATGCCGCCTTTGAATATCCTCGCTTTTAATCTTCACCGATGATATCCGTAATCTAAGATCGATCTTTGAAAAGAATCAAGGCCTCAGAATCGGGTCTAACAGTCATCAACGCGAGGTAATGGATACCTATTCTCGATGGTGACATGGTTCAATTCTCGATAAATAATAAAGTCGATACTCCCGCCTTTCTTCTTTACTTAATAAAACAGAAGACCCCAAGGAGACGATTTCAGATTTAATGAAACCGATGTCTAATAACTCCTCGTAGTTGGACTTTTAACTCCTCAAGTTCAATAGAGCCATTCGATATGGGGTTTTAGAAATGGGCTTTTAATCTTGCTCAAGGTCAATAAAGAATTCAACATCACGCTCGGGGTGTAATCGAAGCTCTTCAGAAATACATCAGGAATTCTTTAACCACGTAAATATTATTCAAATCGATTTGTCTTTATTCAAATCCATAACATGGGCTAAGAAAGCTCGACATCCGCTTTTCAATAAACGAATAAATTTTGTGGCTTGATATGACAAAATGATCGATTTTAGTGGTTTAGTGGTTTGAATTGTATGACAGTTGGTTAGAATATGAAAACTAACAACCTTATTTAAAAACAATCAATTTTGGTATGATGAGTGGTTAACCAATCAATTCCTAAAATCACATCAAAAGCAAAGATCTTTAAAGAGATAAGATCAACAGTAATGCGATAAAGGCTAACTCGATCATGCAAGATTTATAAACCGTAGATGTAACGAAGGTTTCACCCAACTGAGTTTCAACAGATAAATCAAAATCTAATTTCTCCTGAGTCAAGTTTAAACGCTGAGCACAAGGTAGGAGAGATAAAAGAATGGGTAGAATCCCAGATTCAAGAAGGTATAAACTTCGCAAGAATTCAAGATTAGCTTACCTGATCACCACCGTTCGGGTTCCTCACGTTTTGTCCACCACGACAAACGCTTCTTCCAGAACCGCCGATTTCGACTTATCCGGATACCTTCGAATCACCACTCCTCGCCGAACTTGGTTTCGCGATAAGACAATCTCGAGCGATGTGGCCTTCCTTTCCACAACAGAATATACCTTGATTGTCAGGATGGGCCAATGATATGTCCCTCCTTCCCGTGATTCAGAATATCTAACTGGCTACGTTCTCCTCCCCAAGATTTGTTGTTGGTGCCGGTGTCGCCGCTGATATCTTCCCGCCATTGTTGAATCTTCTTCTTCAAATTTCCACTGAGTCACCTCTCCTATTATCATGTCCACGATTACCACCGAGTGGTTACCGCCTTTGTCCGTATTCTTTCCTCCTCGCCGTTATCATCGCTCACGATGACTACCCCGATCAGGGTCCCCATTGAAAGTATACTCACTATCTCGCTCTAATAATCGAAGCCTCGCTGACAAACATCCAATACGTAGAAAATTTACGAGAGATAAGGTATCGATTTAATCTCCGTTTTAGACCTCTCGTAAACATACGCGGCTATTCGCTCCTCATTCTCCACCAAATGAGGTGCAAAACTCGATAACTCGCTAACTTTGCCTCGCATCGAGACACCGCCATGTTGTTCGCTCGAGTCTAATAAACTCTACCTCCTTCATACGATTTAATACTTTTCGAAAGTACTTGTCATCGAACAGCAGATTTCAAATCTTTCCCAAGA
Source organism: Panax ginseng (assembly GCA_020205605.1). Lineage (NCBI taxonomy): Eukaryota > Viridiplantae > Streptophyta > Magnoliopsida > Apiales > Araliaceae > Panax > Panax ginseng. Next base: position 2,175,679 of record CM035138.1, read on the forward strand.
CACGTTAAGCAGATCCGGTGGCAGTACGCTTCACGATTCCCACCAAGAATCTCGCTTCACCACTTAAACATAAAAGTGGCGAATGGAACCTTCTTCGTTCTCCGCACCCCAAGACATCGAATATCTTGGTAATTTGTTTTGAACCCACGCTTCGCTGACGGATCCGCTTCCATGGAAATCTGTGGTCCCAACTCCTTAAACCGCTGGGCGTGATGATGATCGCGCATCGCCATCATTTCCACCCGTATTTTGTACACGAAGTCTCTCTCATTCGATTTTGCATGAATCGCAAAAAGCTTCTAAACATCCCGTCTTTCATCATTTGCTCATGGCGCTGTTTCACATGAGAGAACATTGCCACCACAGACGTTTCTCCTCGCTGGTGAAGCATCTGCTGCTCCACTGGCCTCATAAACCCATTGTTAACGCTCTCAAAGCAGCCCATTCTTAAATACGCTTATAAAACAAGGGTTAATTAAACAAATTAACATATCACATAATATCCTATATTACGATCGACCAACAAATAAGCTTTTAGTAGACACACACTAACAAGGATTTACTCGCTCTCCCTCCTAGTTCTATTCCCCGATCTCCGCCAGAGATCATATCCCTAAGCTCGATATTAATCGCGACGCCCCAAAATAGGTATACAACACCCATTCGAGTCGCAAAAAAATACATGGTATAAAACAAACTACAACTTTGATAATATGTATGTCGTGGTAGAATACTTACAATACAATCATGAGTTTGAATACAAATATTGTCTTCTGTATAATATACACACCCAAATAAGTCCTCATTAATTATTCATACACTATTTTACGTAAATAATGAGGACAAAACTAAAACATCTTCCTGTAACCATCACTCCATACCCCGACTCGATCTCGCCATGTTCTCACCTCCCGAGAAGAAAAATGGAACAAAAAAGGAAAAGGTGAGCTCAACTAGCCCAAAGAAGAATATTATGACTAAGATAATATACAACAAATTATCGTTAGTCTTCAACAGGAAAAATCTAAATAATACAATGACAACAAGTTTTAGATCAACAAATGCAATGAAATAAAGAATCCATTGTAAGAGTCACGTAGAGAAAGAATTCTACCGCCTTCTAAGGTTTAAAAGTCCATCATCAATAGTTTATCCCCGTAATAACAATCAATATACATCTTTAATCATCTTTGCACTATGTGCCAAAGATATTCATTCAGATCACCAATGGGTCATGTTCATCTCAACACTGCTCATCTTTGCACTACACAAAAGCCAAAGATATTCATCGCTTAATCGCTCATTTGCACTACAAAGCCAAAGATATTCATTTATATCACCATTTTAGATCGAGGATGATGAAAAACATTTTTTAAAGAAACGAATCCAAAGAAAACAAAATGACAAGGATTAAGGATTAAGGATTCAGATTTTGTTTTACCCATGTCCAAAAATACTTCAAAATAATCATTTTGGTGTAAAATTCAAGAATGATCAAAACATGGATACAATCAAAGCTAAGATCCGTAATAGATATTTTGGACAAAAAAAAAATTTTTTTTTTTTATGAATAAAGGTCGATTCGTGAATAAAGGTCAGATACGTGAATAAAGGGCCGATACGTGAATAAGAACTCCCGACACAACAAGTTCCAAATTTGATAAAAAAGTTCACCAATACTTCTAAGATAATGATATCAAGAAGAAAAATATCATTTAAGAAAATAATACCCTTACCTCAAAATAATCGATTTTCCGATCGAATTTCTAGATAAGGTCGATGTAAACCCAAGACCAGATAAAGAACACTCAAAGTATACTCACAAGAATACGCCGATAATTTAGAGAGAGAAAGAGAAAACTTAGTTTTGGTGTGATTTTCAATTCTAACTTAAATTTCCTCTATTTATAGAAAATGTTAGAACGCTAAAAGGAGACTAAATTAATAAATTATTATTATTAAAATCAAAATTTCTACGCATGCTTTCAAATTTCAATGCTGAAAATTTCAAAGAAGCCCATGTGCATTCAACACCCACCAAAAAGTGGGTCCCACCATAATTAATAAAAAAATTATTTTATTTTCCAGAACTTCAATAATTCATAGAAAATAGTCCGCTTATCGTAAAAATTTAAACTCGCGATTTTCCATGGGAAATCCCATTCTCTACAACTTTGCGTAAGGAAATTTTTCCAAATTCCAAATGTAAATTGACCAAATCCATAAACTGGACGATTTTACGTACTATAATCAATTTTCTATCAAGAATTGTGTCCACCACACACAAAACATATGTTAAACATTTAATGCCACAAAATACTCTACCTCCTCATATACTCATATATCCCACAATCATTATAAAATATCACCGCTAATATATTATTAAAATAATATATTTAAATGTATTATTTTATCGTAAAAAGATAAAATATTAATTTTCAACAATTGTCACATTAAAAATTTTCTCCATCTATATCCACATAAAATAAATATTTTCTTTATCATAATAATCAATAATTAATTATTCAAAATAATATTATGTAATCACAAGATCGACAACCGTGCCGCTCCCTCAGAAAGAGAGGGCTTTCCAATAAGGATTTCTCCTTACCTAGCGCAATTAATTAGGTGACCAAACCTCTCCTGTATGTAACTTTTCTAGACATCGCCAATAATGTTATCTCGATAATATTATTCAAATAATATGAATTATTGATTCGATAATGGAAAATATCGTAATGACAATTATCAAAAACAATAATAATATAAATATCAACGCAGCAATTATCGAATCAATAAGATAAAATAATGAACAAAGAATTATCGAATAATTATCGAAAAGGCTTCTTCACGTAAGGATCAATAATTCAACAATATCAGGTAATACCGCATGCCATCGCCAAGAACCACGCCAGACATCAGATTTTAACCACTGTGTAACCCAAATGTTGTTAATCAGAATAATTTTACGCCGTTATTTATAAAACTCAATCTTTGTCGCTTTTCTTTCATCCAACCGCTTTTCCAAGCATGGGGCCCACTAACGATCGCTACCATCGCACGGAGATTCCACAAAAAGAATATTCCACCACCAAACTAATATTCCCTAATAATAATGAATATTTTATAACCACTGCTTATTTTGTAAACTTTGCACATTTCACCCATAACCAAAGAATTATATCAAATTAACCCTTATTAATTTAGAATAATGAATAAAGAAAATTCAATTTTATTTATAATAAGTCGTAGTAAGCTCTCATATTTCTATCAGCTTCTTTTTTATATATATATTTTACATTTATGTATGACATGATTATAGAACATGTTGATTAATGACAAATGAAGTTCCTGATCTTCGTCTTTGGTTACTGTATATGGATGACAATAAACGGAAAGGGACAGCGACGGCCAATATTATTCTTAAATCATATAATTTAATTTATTTATATATTTTTTGGTAAAGCATAGGAAATAATTGTTTGTCGAGTTTACTATTTATTTTTTTAAATGAAAACTTGTCAATCCAGAAGTTACGAAACATCAATGTAGTTTCCTAGAATTTTACGTATTTGCTCTAAATTTGTTGTTCTAGCACTCTCTTAATGTGTTCTCTGGTTTAAATTTGTTTTGTTAGTAATGATTATTTTTGTTTGGAGGATGGAAGTCCGGTTATAGGCTCTATTTTAGACTTGTAACAATTTGGCGATGAATATTTGCCTAATTTAGTTTCTTAATTGCCACTATGTAGAAGTTTTGGGCTTCATTTTTGCATCTACTTAAAATTTGGTGAATTTATATTGTCCCATGGGTTGGAAACTTGAAATATTAAAGCAATTTGTTTTGGTAAATTGGATTATGCTATTGGTAATATCAATTATCAAAGTTGTTGGAACTTGTGACTCATAACTGAGAAGCTCCAAAAAGGTCAAGTGTGGAGCGAAGCACTGGTTCATAAGGTTGTGAACCGAAGGCAGTACAAGGTTATGAGTAGCGCGGGACGCGTTATCGGTGAAAGTTCTGCAGCATTGGCGGGGCGCGCCGGACGCGGATAAGAGTTTTTAATGGTTCGGTGGGTTGGAATAGGAGTAACAATTATATTTAATCTCTATTGTAAAATTTGTAACCAGTGAATAACAAAAGAATGTCATTCCCGTGGACTACTCAAATTGGAGAATTACATAAATCTCTGTGTTAATTCTTTACTGTTGTGTGCGTGTGTGATCGAATTCTAACAAAAGTCTTGTTATTTGTTAACCTAGCCCAATTAGTTTGTAGATAATAAATTTTCTGGGGCTTAGCATTACTTTCATGAACTAGTATGTAGAGTATCTTTATTGTTATCCCCATGTTCTTAAATTTGGATAAACTTTCCTTTTGCCAATAAAGAGATGTAAGTGTGTCAATTAATGAGTTGCTGGGAAATGATAAATGCTTGATATCTTTTCTGCTCTAAATAGTTTTTGACTATTGCTTCTCAATTTATTTTCTTATTACTCTGTGACTGACTCGAGAAGTAAATCTACTAGATTTTGATTCCGACATTGAAATGAATCCTGTTGACGATGATGAAACGCCAATGCAAACATCCATCCCCAGAGATGTCCTTGGGAACAGCGAAAATAATGAGGCTGGTTTCCTAGAACTACATGAAGCAAATTATATTTCCTCTGAAGCTTTCAAGGAATTTATGAAAACCACTTTAAAGCGAAACGATAGAATATTAACTAATGACAGGATGCAAGTGAATGATAAAGGTATATTATTGTCAACTCAAAAATAGAAGTTTATCTCATTAAAATCATGTTTGCACAAATGACAAAGAGTTTCTTAGCTTGTCTTATGGATATACATGCATTGCATTGCTCTTAAAATTGTTAAGAGTATAAATAACAGAAAAAAAATGTGTTTATTGTAAAGAGTCTCGTTGTGAACAATCATAAAGCATGAAATGACAGATTTTCAAATACTTGAGGCTGCTGAAAATCTTTGGGAGGAATATGTCAAAAAGGTCAAAAAATGGTTGGGATAAATCTGATGGAACCTACCGACCTAGATTGCCGCATAACAACTATTTTGGATTTGTTTTAAACTCTTAATGCTAATAATTTTAGAAAAATAAATATTTCTATGTAGCAATTCCAGCTCAGGTTGGACTGCTGGACAATGCAACGCCTGTTGTACATAATCAAGCAGCAAACCAAAATGCAGTTACTAATAGGATTAAATAGGCACATTCTTGAGTACATTGGCAGGTTAACAAGTATTCTTTCTTTCTTTTTTCTAGGCCTGATACCAAGTTATTTTCTTAAAAGTTAGATAGTATTTGTTTGATTTTCAAGTTTTGTATATAAGTTGGCTACAAGGTTTCTGGTAAACTTTATACCACCAGCAGTTGGGATTTCCATGACACCACTTTTCTATCACCATGATCTGCATGGATGTAGGAACCATATTTTTGCTATACTAACATAGCTTAGTGTCTCCCACTATCCATAGTGTTAGAACATGCTAACAGTTGTATACTTTTTCTTTCAAATCCATGTGTTTATTGGATGTGATGAATTTCATGATTACTGTATATTGGGATGTGATCCTAAGTTTATGTTCTTTCATTCCAAAGATTTTTACTCTATAAAATTATATTTTACTAGTTTTTAATTTGTATTTCCAAAATCAGTAAGAACGTAGGATTCACTTATCAAATTATATTTCAACCAGTATTACTTAAATGTGGTATGTTTTGGTATGCGGTACGCTATATAGCTAAAACACGATACATTAAGCTATCTTTATATAAATTCTTATAGTTATGAATTCTCTTAAAATATAATAAGCTTTAGTTTGTTTATAGAAGATTTTTAGTTGAATCAACAAGTTGATTATTTTATAAATGTTTTAGTACAAATGTAGTGTTTGTGCATCCAATACTGAGTTATAATATTGATATTTGTGCAATTATAGTTGAACAATAAATAAATTTTTCGGTACTCTAAATTTAGAGTTTTGGTATGTAAAAGTACCTTGTTTTGGTACGCAATTACCAATAAGTGGTTCGCTAGGTCTATGAGAGTATCTGGTAATTCTGATTTCAACTCTAATTGTAAAAATATTGTTAATGTTCATTGAAATCTTTGTTCAGGTCAGTGTTATCACCAAAGGAATCAGACTTTGGAGGTTTTTTCTTTTTTAGTGTTCATTGTTTTTCAATTCGTAGACTATAGTTGCAAGTCTTGAATCTTGGGAGTAACGACAATCTTGTTTGTACATGTGATTGATTTTTAACAGGAATCTTTAGTATAAAATAAATACTAAGGTTTTTTTGGTTCTGATGCATTCTTGTATTTATTGGTCTTACTATAATTTGTTACAAGTGCAACTGTCTTGATAGCTTAAATGTTTGTTTTGGAAATTGCAGTTCATACTCTTTTACTGAACTTAACCGAGTCGATGAAGGTGGTTTTTCTAGACATTGTGAGTGCAACCCCTGATGACAGAAAATGGGTTATTTTGCACAACCAGAAACCAAGGGTTTTGAGGAGTATGACAGGTCATGTCAACGTTTTGGGGTGGAACATGTATGTAGCTGTGACTACCTTCCGACTCGAAGTAACACCATTTGAAGTTTTTGATTTCCTTGTGAAAAAGAATGTGGAGTTACAGGTATCACTGTTTCACTCTGCTTTCCTGATTTGGAACAGTTAATCCATTGTATTATATGAACTACTAATGCTAAGCAATCCATGCAGTGGCCAATTAGCCCACAAAGTTTTAGAAAACGTGAAGAAATGATAAAATCTGTCACAGAGGATGGCAGTAACTGTGTTACTCTACTTAAGAGAGAAATATATGAGAGTCTGTTTGCCACGGAGGCAAAGGTTTTAGTTTTTTTCACTGATATTCTTCATTTATAGATTCCAGCCTTGGAAATTGCTAACTTGCTTTATGACTTTGATTTGACAGGAAAGTGAATATCTATTGCAAGAGGCTTCAAAGGGTGGGTTTTGCTCCATCATTTCAGCACCAATGACTGAACGAGATGTCTATTCATCTCTCTATAATGGAACCGGGGGAGATGTGTTGTTACTACCTGCTGGTTTTGCTATAGTGCCTGATGGTCTCAAACCTGGGGCCTCACTTGTAACCTTTGTCATGAAACAACGAGTTGATAATTCTGATACTGAAAGTGCCGTTGAGAGCATGAAATTTCTCCTTGAATGCATGATTTTAGAGATAGAACAAGGGGGTAAGTTCCTCCTAAATTTTTTATTTCAAGAAATGTTTGAACTCGATAAATATGGTTATCCTAGTTAACATTTTAGATGTCACCCTGACTTCTGTTTTACCATATATCTTTTGATCAGAGGAGACGATGACTCAGAATTAAGTCACGGATCATTTGTCAACATATAAGTGTAGATTCTCAAAAATACCCATTCAGTCTATATATACCAAATTCATTTTCTTTTGTAGCAGAACTGGATTGTGACTTGAAATTCAAGAAATAAAGAGTGAGCAAAGGATAAATTTAGTTTCCAAAGGAGATGGTACTTTTTAAGGTGAACTTTGTACTCTATTCTTCTTCTTTCTGTTTAACTAAAACAATTCATAAACTTTTTGCAGTCCACCTCGACCCGGCAGACGATCCAGTCACAGGGTGTAAATAAGCAACGGATGGTTCCTGTGTAACACACTATTGTTCTATACTCCCTTTTGAAGATGGATACAAAACCTTTGCCTTTTGGTAGTATTAGGTGTTGATAAATTCAACAGTAACACATGTTTTTTTTTTTTTGTAGTTGTAGTTGATACATTCAACTATAGTCGAGGTAGAATCTTACAAAAGCATCATAGAGGAGAGCAGATCATCTGTCTTCATTTTCCCTGTCCCTTTGTGTCATTTCACTTAAATTTTGAACAGGAAAAATGGGGACGGAGAATCTGTTCTCAGCTAGGTAAGTTAGTTTATGACAGTTGGTTGTGCAGTGTAGTTAGTTGAAGTCCATTTCATTTCAAATACTTGCATATGAGAATCTCATTAGTCTGGTGGTATGAACGAAAGTATGTTGTTAAAGTTAAAACTCTTTATGTCAAAGTTAATATAACATCTGTTTTTGCTATCAAATTTGATATCTTAAAATATACATTTCTTAATATTATAGTAGTACCTAACCAACCAGAAATGTTTTATATACTAATACATCAACAAATAAAAAGTTTTTTAAATATTCATTTGAGATCCATGACTTCCCTTCTTTTTTTAACCTACCAAATATTGTGAATATTTATTCAAATGAATAATGCTAAAGTCGCAACTTTGAAATAGTTATGAATATTTACTCAAATGAAAAATGAAAAATAATAAGGATCGAATATGTTTTTGATGATAGTTAAATTAAGATTTTAAAATTTTTGGCTTAATTATATACATTTACTTTCTTTTTAATGCAAGGTTAATTACGTTTTTCATATAAGACTAATGTGTTGATTATTGTAATAATATCAATATTAATGTTATATTAAGTGATATTGATATTGTATTAATTATAAAGATATTTAAAGATATTGTAATTGTGATATTTGATATTAATTATGAAACTTATTATGCCATGCTCGCCTTTTCCTCTTAAGACCGTGTTTGTGAATTTTTTTAAAATATAAAAAAATATCCTTTTAATAAGAATCAAATAATAATAAACTCTAAATTACTTATAAAACTCACAAACACAAAAAAAAAAAAAATATATTTTTCTCCGTCTGTTTTCTCTCATATATATATATATATTTTCTCTATTCAAAATCACGAAAAGAAAGTTGTATTTTAAAATGTAATAGAGAAAAAAATAAAATGAAAAAAATGGTGAAAAACTAACCCCGACTTTCTAGACAAAAAGATTTGGATAAAAAGTAATATTGACAATTTAAAAATTTTCTTTACTCCTATTGTAACCTTAAACCAATTAGCATCAAAATCATAATTCCTTCTATGTCCATTTTTGTCCAACACTACAGTCTACACTACGCAAGCTCTCAGTTCTGTGCCCTACAATAGATTCCTCCTCTCAAACACTTGGAAATTGCTCTCAAAATGATAGTACGTTCCAATTTTCATGCATGTCAAGCTTTATTTACATCTAATTAAATTTATATAATCGTTTTCTCGATTATTTCACCTGTATTTTAAGTGTTGTTCTTTCTACTGGATCCAATATCAGCTCACAAATTTATTTTCAGTTTCAAGCTACAAATTTTCTATGATTTTTTCAATAAATTTGGTTAGGGTTTAGTGGGTCGTATCTGTATGTACATTTCCTTTAAGCGACATCCTTGCAAAACCCTTCCAAATTACCAGTACCATTTTCTTTTTGGACGGGGTTAATGTGGTTTCGATTTTCCTTTAGTATTTGATTCACTAAGGTCCCCGAATGTTAATTGGGAAAAACATAACAGGCTATTATGCGCTATCGATCTAGTTGTTGCTTCTTATCTCAGTAGAGAGAGTAGGAAAAAAATAGGAAAACTTTTTGGTTTCTCATACTTTAATTAATTAAACTACCCTAATGGGTTTATTGGATTAGATTAGGTAAAGTTTACAGTGGTTTCAATTTTCTTTTATTTGATTTTTTAAGGTTACAATATTTGACTTTTTTGTTTTTATATATATGTATATTATTTTTAATTTCTCATTTTTGGAAATTTGTAATATCATTTTTTTGCTAGGTGAAAAGTAAAGAGGGAATGGTAGTTTTGTTATATACTGACTCAGTAGCTTCATTAGTTGGTTTGTAAATTTGAAGTCTGTCCTTATTCTGATATTTGTTTCTTAGTCAAATTTCAGGCTTTGATGGTTAGAGTTGCTTTGCGTGGAGCTTTGTTTGGTAAGATCATTGTTAACTGAAATTTCTTTTTGATATTTTTTCGTTTTGAAGTTTGTGATGCTTATAACTGAGTAGTATGATTGGTGATTGTAGTATGTTGTGTATGTTTGTTATTTTTGATCTGTTTTAATGAATATGGTGTTAGGGACAAGATACTAAGATATTCTGGAGATGCAATATTTAGTTTCCCAATAAATTTGAGATATTTGTACATTAAGGAATGTGAGCGTCTTTCAAGATCAATTCATTCTCTTTTTAGCGTTTACGCGACAGTTTTTAATATTGTTTTTTTGGTCTTCTTCATTTTTTTGTTTTCGACAAAGAATGGTTATTTGATTTTCCATTAGTAGGCAAAATGGTAGTCTTGATTTCCCTGTCAAAAAACAAAAAAAAGGGCTAATTGTAGTCTTAATTTATTTGTTCCTTCTGTTAGATAAAAATAAGTTCCTTTTACCTTCTGTGACATCCTCTAATATATTTGATATACACCTGGTTATATGTCCACATTCATGTGTGGGCCTTGATTACTAACTACTATTGACTGAACGAATGTAAATTTAGGTTAAAGTGCGATATGATACGGGGCTGAGGTCCATTATATGACAGTGTTATTGTTTTTGATCCTTGTTTCTTTTGTTTTGTGAAAAATTGGACAATTTTGCATTCCCATGTTGTACTACAGTCAGTCTAAAAATTACTCCCTCCATTCCTATTTAATTGACGTTTTAGAGAACAAATTTTGTTCCTATTTATTTGACGTTCTAGGAGATATTGATTACATTACTTCCTAAATTACCCCTAAACATTTAATACTCCTTAATTCTCTCCTATTTTTCCAAGCTATTTTCTCCCTCTTTTAATATCTTAATGGTATACTCTCTTTCTCTCTCTTATAATTTCTATATTTTCTCTATCCTCTAACAATATTTCTCTCTCATCTTTATCATCTATAATTTAGTTTTTCATTTATCTATGCAAGGGTGTTTTTGGTAATACATAGTAATTTTAGTGGAGTTTTTATAGGAGTTTTAACTTCCTTAATAGTTGTGCAAAGCTTCAAAACGTCAAATAATTAGGAATGGAGGGAGTAATAATCAAGTAATTCATAAAAATCACTCTCCGACTATAATTAGTCAGGTGTTTTTTTTTATTTTCTGTTTTTTAGTGGAGCCACCCATAACCACTACCTTGCATTGGGAAAACCCCTGCTCCCAAAATTCTCCTGCAAAGTTTATAAGCAATAATCAAAAGCTGTTTTTACTTCCTTAGGAAAAAGAAGTTAGACATGGAAATTTTGTTACATGTATATTGTATCTTAAAAGTACCAATTTTTAGACCAAGAGCAAGTAAATTATTGAGTGAAAGTTTGGTGAGGCAGAAAATTAGCTCAACACATCTGTTGAGAGATTTGATTGGTCATTATAATGTGGAGAGGTGTTTCCCATTATATTGTCACACTTGTAATTGATCACAAGAAGGGAGGCTTAATTAAAAAAAGAGGTAGATTTAGTAATTAAGGGGATAACTTGGCAATGGCTGCAACAACTAGTTGGATGTTGCAACTGCTCAAAACAACGTATTGTGGATATTTGATTAAAGAATTTTTCTTCTTCTTTAATTATTCATCTTTGTTTCCTTTTGAGATGTTTGATATATGGTAACCAAGATCAATTTCAGCAAAAATCTAATTTAGTACCACCCTTGTATAAAGGGTAGATTCACACTTCTTTTTTGTAATTTCCTGATGATATTACTTTTCCCAAGTGCAAGTCTTATGCAGTTAATTATTATCTCTCCTTTTGTCAAAAACAGTGCTTGTACTTGGTCAAGTGGGATGGTTGCACTTGTTGGTCCAGGTGCGAGATATACAAAGCCCTATCTTGCGCATGGTAAAATATCTTCACTTAACGACTTAATATTGGTTTTCTACTTCATTAGATGCTTTGATTATCTGTCTTCTGGTAGTGATGGTAATGTTGTGTGCTTTCTTGGATTAATGACTTTTACTCTTAGTGATCATGCATTAATATTTATTAATTTTCCATATCTGCACCGGCTCTCACACAAACAATAATGAACATAGTATTAATTTTTATTGATAAGATTAGAAGTAGATTTTTAACGTTAGTTGATATTTTTTTACAGTAGATAAAAAAGAATCCTGGATAACTTGTTATTAGTTGTTACTTCTAAATGATTTTGTAATTAATGCTTAACACGTGCTAACTATTGTCTACCAGTGATGAGAAACGTGTCTCACAATTCACCTTGTCTTGTATAAGATGAATTGTTGACTTCGTTGAACAGGGTAGAAATATCAGAAACGCTTTCAAAAGAAAAAATTGTGGGTTTCAGACATATCCAACAAAAAGGAAAAATTTTCAGATTTCCTCTTTTGCAGACACGATCTTCAACAAAGGTAATGTATACACATTCTTGAGTTATCGGATCTAAATATTCATCTACTTGGAATTGTTGTTCATTCACAAGATGAAATATCTAGGGTTATTTGGAGCAATTTGAACTATAGTTAGATTATTTAATTAATGCTGAAATTTTATTGGTCATCACAGTTTCTCAGGCATTAATTTAAGATTTTGAAGAACATCTACACAGATTTGTTGCTTAAATTTGGTCAGTTAATACTTTATGTTATAATTCTTCGGAGTACTAACACTTTATATTTACTTAACAATTTTTCCTTGCTACAAATCGCATGCAGATTTCTCTTTTTAGTTTGCTATCTCACAGATCTAGTAAAATGTAGGTGTATTGGCCGAGTGTAAGCCTGATTTTAGAAAGCCCTTTTGAGACAAGCAATGGCGCCTAATCCACAAGTCGCGAAAGCCTTTCGTGCCATGAAAGGTATTGGGATCCCTGAAGAAAAAGTAAAACCAGTCTTGAAAAATCTTTTAAAATTGTATGAGAAAAATTGGGAACTTATTGAAGCAGAAAACTATCGAGCCCTTGCGGATGCTATATTTGAAACTGATGAAATGGAGGCGCGTTCTTGCTTTCTCTTTCTTTGTTTGTTATTCTTTGAATTTGATTTATTCAATATTAACTATTTTATTTTGTTTCCCTCATTTTTCAGGCAGCAGAAAATAAGAAGAAACTTGAGAATCCTGATGTAAGTGACTTATTTTGTGTTTGTGCTGATTGATTATGATGCAGCTTGATCGTTGCGTGCATGGTCACTAATCCTTTTTTCATTTGCCTTGTTAGCGAGAGGAAGAAACACAGGTACATGATGAGCTTGATAGCCCCTTTAAAAGGTCGCGCTTAAAACACCAAAATGGTCTTGCTTCATCTTCTTTGACCAACTCTAGCCCCAGTTTAGGTGAAACTAGATTTAAAAAGCCAAAAATGGAGGCAGATGAGCTAGATGAAACATCTGCTCAGCATCAGCCACGAGAAATAACAGCATGCAAAGGAATCAATTCTGAAATCAAGAGGACTGAAACCGAGTCAGTACCACCACAGCCACTTACTGGAAATAAAGGCAAGCAACCTGTTTTGCCCAAGTCTTTGGCAGTACCAGAAAGATCTTTTTCATCTCAGCCTGCTGCTGCTCACGGAACTCATCCAGATGTGACGAGTAGAACTGAATCTGATTCTAATTCCTCTTCTATGCGTCTCAGAGACAAAGGAAAGGAACCTCTCTTACCTCAAAATGCTTCGATAGATTTTAGGCTGATTTCTGAGAGGTCTTCTCAAGGTGTGTGCATTAGAGAGCCAAAGGTTGATTCCAGTATTTCTCTTCTGCCAAAACAGAAGGTCCCTGATAATCGTGCTTTGATCAAGCCAAATTTTGAAGTACCTATTCCTGTGGTCCATCCAGGTATAGATTATTTCTTTTAGTTGAATCATGATGGTTATATTTAATTTGCTGATTTATGATGGCTAATGCATTATTCTCAAATGGTCTATCAACTTAAGTAGGTCATTTGAGGACTATGAAATGAGTGAGTTAGCTAATGGGAAGCTCAAGGCGCAGCTCGCAAAAGCTTGTCTGAGCTTATTAATGAAGCCAGATCGGCATAGATTGATTCGAAATTATGAGCTCGTTTCGTCGAAGTGATCTGGGGCAAGGGTAGGCTCAGCTTGAATTGGCTTTGTCAGTCCAGAACTGAAAATTTGTACACTTCGATAGTACGTTAGTAATGAAATCCCCTTGTTTTATAAGTGAAGTGATGATAATATTAGTCACAATTCACAAATGGCAAATTATTAATAAAAAAAATCTTAACCAATGAACCAGTTGGATCTAAAAACTTGTGGGATACATAGGGTATAAATATCATAGGTCTTGCATTTGCGCAGTGATGGATTGTGAATTAAACTAAACAGCTCATGATCTTAGCTCATGAAAGCTTCCCTGAGCTTGTTAACCGAAGCCAGCTAAGGAACAATATATGAAATTGAAATTGATTTAGTTGACCCAAGCTTTATGCTCCGGTTGGGCTGGGCTTGATCTGAGTCTGGAAATTCAGTTTGTATAATTATGGTCAGCATTCTACAAATAAGAAATCCTTGTTTGCAGTTTTCCATTGTGTTGAAACTTAATAGTTAGGTGATTTATTTGTGATCGTAATTGGGCAAACTAGTCAATTAAGACATGAATAGAGGACTTTTAACTTCCAACTTTTCAGCAACAAGCTTATCTCTTATGTATACTTGTAGTCATGCAATTGATACCATTAATTCAACTCAAAAGTGATGCATTGTCATGAATTATTTGTTTCATACTGTGTTTAGGACTTCTTGTTGAATATTAAGCCACTGATTTTTCTTTTCTGAGTGTCATTGTTTGTTCAAATATAGTAGATCCACTAGCACAAGGATATTCTTCAATTGGAACTTCTTCCAGTAGAGATCCAGACGGTCAAGAACTCGTACGATCTTGCTCTGTTGATGAAAGTGAAAAAAGTGATGGTATTCTAACTTCACCAATTGAAAAGAGACTCACTTGTGAGCTTGTTACAATCCCAATCTCCTCACCCACTGAAGAGGTGAAACTTTCTCTGAGCTGTAATTCTACTCTTGGGAGACCTGAAAACCATTGTGCATCAGATATTGTGGTTGCTAGGGGCATGGCAGTTCAGTCTTTCCATTATGTTAATGATTTGGACAAAGGGCAAGAAAGGTTTGCAATCTCATTGGAGAATAAAATCAACAATGAGTGTCCACCTTCATTTCACTACATAGGCCAAAATGCAGTTTTTCAAAGTGCTTCTGTGAACTTCTCTCTTGCTCGTATTGGAGATAGCTGCTGTTCAACGTGTCTGGGTGATTGTCTGTTATCCTCCACACCTTGTACGTGTTCACATGGTACTGGTGGTGAGCATGCGTACACACTTGAAGGCCTTGTGAAGGAGAAGCTTTTGGAAGAGTATATTTCTATGAATCGTAACCCTCAGAAGAACTGCCTATTATATTGTAAGGAGTGCCCTTTGGAAAGATCCAAAAATGAGGAAATATTAGAACCTTGTAAAGGCCATTTAGTAAGGAAGTTCATCAAAGAATGCTGGTGGAAATGCGGTTGCAGTAAACAATGTGGCAATCGAGTTGTCCAACGGGAATAAATCGCAAATTACAAGTCGGTACTGTGGCTGTTTTATTTTCCTTTAATATTCTTTTTTTTGCTTTATAATGACGTCAAAAGAAATGTCATTCTATTTTTTTATTTCTATCCCCCCCTTCATTTTCCTTTTATCTATCTTAATTCTTATGTATCAGGTGTTTATGACATCTGGAGGAAAAGGGTGGGGTCTTCGCACCCTAGAGGATCTGCCAAAAGGGGCTTTTGTTTGTGAGTATGTTGGAGAAGTACTAACCAATGCAGAGCTGTATTACCGAGTCTCACAAAGCCCCAGCAATGAGTCACTGACATATCATGTGCTTCTCGATGCTGATTGGGGTTCAGAGGAGGTCTTAAATGATGAAGAAGTACTTTGCTTGGACGCAGCACATTATGGAAATGTTGCAAGGTTCATCAACCATAGGTAAGTCATAAAAATTGGACAAACTTGTAACTTGTATGCATTTCTGCGATTGGCTTTCTTAAATTGTTGTGTATTCTTTTTGAAATTTCCTGTTGTTTGTTAATTTGTTCAATCACATTTCATTTTCGTATTGCTGAAGTCCAAACTGTTGGTACAAAATTCTGGTACCACGGCTCTATTGAGTTTTGATTAAGAAGATGTATTATGTATATCTTATTGTTGTTCTCTTATCCAAACCATTGTGTGATTCCTTAGGAAATAGGAATTCAAGAGTAGTTCATGGAGATCTTTTTCTTCCTTATCTGTTTTTCTGTGGAAGACCAAAATCTTAATATATGATGATTTTCCCCAACAAGATCCACAACTTAGGATTGCCTTCAAAAGCGCCTCTTCCGTTGCTTAAGAAACACTCTAGTCCTATGGATGGCTATTGGAGGCCAAAAATCTATATTGGATAAATGAAAAAAATGGTAGGGATGTCAATGAGTCAATTGGTCTCATGTCGGTTGTCAAGTGAGCTACAGCGATTTTGGATGGTCTCACTATTTATTGATTTTTGTAGGGCTTGTTCCCCCATGTACACCTGTAGAAAAAACTTTTTGGGTTGTGCAACGTATGACTGATAGCTTTTATTTCCCCATTTTGTTGTGGTTTTTAGATTGTTTGTTCTTGTCTGCCTCCTTGGAAGTTTTCTGTAATAACGTACTTACGAAAACAACAAAGCCTCTGGTCAAGTCTTTTAATTGTTTTTGGTTCCCCCATTATGTAACAAGTGCAGTTAAGATCTCTGCCTTTTTAAATGCGTTTTCTAATTTTCTAGGTGTTTTGATTCATCGTTGGTTGAGATCCCAGTTGAGGTGGAGACCCCCGATCACCACTATTATCATGTGAGGAATTTGATATATATGTTGCTGTATTGTTTACTTAAATGTACTATTCTATTGTGCTGGACTATATCGAATGCAGTACAAATTTAGTAGTTTTATGCGTCTTCTCCTTGCAGCTAGCCTTCTTCACAACAAGAAAGGTAAAAGCTTTGGAAGAGCTAACTTGGGTGAGTGTGATAATTTCAGTAGATAATTCTTGAAAGTTGTTCAATGAGTGCTTACGGCAGTTCCCATGTTTGTGTTGTTCTTGTATCAGGACAAAAGTATATTGAGAATTAGAATCTGTTAATGAGTGAAATGGATGGTGGTTGTGTTTCTGGAAATAACTAACATTTTATGCTTTTATGCTGTTTTAAAACTGCATTTTTTTTTAAGCAGAACAGAGACCATGTTGAGGGAACTTTAGTCAACCTGACTTTGAATTGGATTATAAGCATGATGTCATAAATATATAGCAATGGTTTTGGAAACATATCGTTAAACGAAAATTAATCTCTAGCTGTCACTGTTAAGAACATAACATTGTAGTTAGATAAATTCATATTTGAAATTCTGTTTTGTTCTTTGTCTTGATGCCAAGGATGATTTGACTGCATATGACCTACTATTGTTATAATATAGTTTCCTGTAATCTCAATTTTCATAGACTTGGATAACGTATTTCCTATGTTATATTAACAAAGAAAAAGTATGTTTAAATTGAAGCATTATCAACATAGCATAAAATTTTCCTCAAGATTAATCAGTTTATAGATGGTTCATCAAAATTCAAGAGTTAAACTTCACCAATTAAGCAACAATTGCTACTAAAATTTTTTATTTTATTATTATTTTATTTGGCTTTCACAGTGCTTGAAATCAGATAACCTAGACACAGGCTTGCAGAAACACATGAATATACATTTGAATTGATAGAGAGACTGAATGCTTGCTTTATTTACTTATGAAAAAGGTATTGTTGCTGCTGAAATTCTGTAAATAATCACCTTGGCCTTATCGAGGGTCTCATTGTATGGTTGGAAAATATTAGGCTGAATTGGTGGGCTTGAAACCATCTGTATGGCGTTTTAGTGTTTTTAGTTTTGTTATGCTTTTTGAAGGCTGGTGGGAGGGGGAGGATTGAAGAAGGAAACCTTAAAGATGGCTTCAGTGCTGAAGGCTTCCTTTTTACTGTATGGCTGGTGTATCAAGTCTTTCAAGTTTGATTCAAATCCCAATTTGCCAATATGATTTTATAAAATGTTCATATCAGACTTTCTCTGTAAATTTATCAAATGCTTGAGTAAAGCAATCGGATAGAGATATCGAGAATCTCTATTGCATTCAGGATAAATTGTGGATCACTTAGATAGAACATTCGAATCATCTTTGAAGACATTTCTACTCGGATGATTTTATTTATTTATTTAATGAGTGCTGATGGTCATAGACTTTCACTCTGTCCCCTGTGCAACCGATGAAAAGATTTATAATATTTGCCCAGTTCAGTGCTGCATCGGGTGGATAAATAGATTCCAAAAGGTTTCAACCGGAAGACCACTCAGATCCTCATAATTCTTTAAGCCAGATTGGGTACTGTTTCAGTTGTGCATTCTGTTAGTTTTATAAGTACTTTCTGTTTTTATGGAACAGAAATTAATCGACAATACTAAGTGGCAGAAGATGCAGAACTCTTACGCCTTCATACTTTTCTAGCATCTAGAAATTGGGGCACTTGCTATGAACTCTCAAGTATTATGAATGAATTTTTGTTGATGAAGGGTTATAAACTTTTAAACTAGTTTAAATGTATTTCACAAACAATTTCTCACAAGATATGCTGTTCGTTTAAAGTAAAATTAAGAGGATGTTGCTTATTGCAAATCTTCTGACTTCAAAGTAAGCACTTACCATATCTGGGCTATGTATGGTTTTGTAAGGATAAAGAAATGTGCCTAATAAAATAGCCATCAATGTGGATCACTAGTATTTTGTGGCTTACCAACTTTCACATGGCTAGATTCTGAGGAACCATCAAGCAGACTGTGTGGATTTCAAATTTTGTTCAGTTTGTTTATTTCTACAGAGCTCTTGCTTATGCATGTCGGTTACCTCCTGCCATATTCTATGCAATTATTTTCACTTTTGCCTTGTTTCTTTCTTGTTCATGCATGTCCATATTTTTGAGTTTATTGTTAAGCAGCTATATATGATATGCTTGCAGGATTACGGGATTGCCTTTGAGGATCATGATCATCCCGTGAAGGCATTTCAGTGCAAGTGCGGTAGTAAGTTTTGCCGCAACATCAATAGCTCAAGTAGTAAGTACTTCTCATTGTTACAAGGCATGAACGGTGTGTTTCTTTGATTTTGGTGGTAGTCACATCTGATTCTTAACGATATCATACTTTTGTAGTAGCTTTTGCATTGGTTTGGTTGTGATTATAATTTTAAATTTGAATCCAATGCAATGCAATGTCTTTAAGGTTTTCTGTCACTTTAAAATTTGCTTAGGAATTTTATTAGTATCACAAATGATATTTTGGTCAGTGCTTTGTCTTTATATTTAATTGTGTTGATTAGGAATGAAGCTACCTCAATTCATCTAGACGTCTCAAAATTATTTGAAGCATCCTTTAAAGCATTGATTGGTACAAGTGTACAACCTATCTATCTATAAGTGGAGTATGGGTATAATCAAATAGAGTAATATGCATGGATACATATTTAAGGCGGCAGATATGTTACATGATGTATAATACAATACTTATAACACTATTTATGCATATTTATGAAGATTACTCTCTACCTCCTTAACATATTCTTTCAATAAGCAATGTTGTAAAAGGCGGGCGGGCAGCCAGGGGGGCCTAGGCGGAATTTTTTATTTTAAGCCAATTTTAATATTTTATCTTACATTTATCCAAAAAACAAAACAACAATATAAAGCAAAACAATCTATAATAAAAATAACAAAGGTCTTTGTTTAAAGTTCAAACACATATCCATATTGCTAATGTCAACGTTCAAACACAAACATGCAATTGTTTAAAGTTTAAACATATTTTTAACGTATTAGTTTTATTCATAAACAAGATTGCTATTAAATAATAAAATTTAAAATTTCAAGAATTTAATTCAATATTAAAACTTGAGAAACTAAATATAAATTTAAGAATTATATTGAATTAAACTAAATATTACAAATGTATTATCATTTATATAATTTGAAGTTAGTACAAGTTCAAAAAATTACAACTATAATAAAATTATTCATTTTGACTTGATATTGTTCACTTTTTATTGTGATTTGATATATTACAACATGTATTATGAATATGGTAAATCATTAGAAAAATAAATATATCAAGATTTGGTTTGGATAGTTATTAAAATAAAAAAACCTCTCCGCCTAGACCCTACCTAGGCACGGCCTAATTTCCTGGAGAGATTTTTTTGTCACCTTGGGACTAAGTGAGGCGCCAGGGGGGCGTAGCGCCTAGTCGAGGCGCCAAGGGAGGCCTAGGCGGGGCGTTAAGGGGGGCCTAGCGCCTAAGCGGGGCCTAGGCGGGAATTTTTAGAACTCTGTCAATAAGTCTTGCCTACGTCATACTTTTGTAGTTTTGTCATAAAGAGAATGAAAGGAATTTGTGAAAGTTCTCCCAATGGACTTATGTAGTGTATATATTAAGAAGAGTAGTAGAGCTTCTGATGGGGAGAGGAGCTTTACATTATTAATTTCAAATCTGATATGCTGCATACTTCATTATCCCGAACTGAGGAGTTGTCAGATTTTTTTTCATTCCTTCATATGCTTCCTTTGAATACATGAGTACAGATTTATAGTGTTGGCCTTGTACATGTCTCATGTGCACAAGTGTTTTGAATTTATTTATGTATATCTTTTTTGAATTTTTTATGTATTTCTTTCTTTATTTAATTATTTTGAGGAACCTATACTATTGCAATTTGAAATTTAATCATAGGGGCCTAGGGGAGAAACCTGGGGGAGAGGCCAGGAGGAGTATGGGGAACCTAGGGAAACTTACCTATGAAGCACCTGTGTGCTGATTTTGCTGGGAAATAAACTTGAACTTACGACCATGCATAGTAAAGGGAGAGGTGTTACCATTAGGTTATCACCTTTGGTCCTGAGTTTTTCGAATATAATCTTATTTATGAAAATAAAATATTGATAATAAAGAAAGAAGAAAATTATGTCTTAGTTGTGGAGGGTTGTTGGTCACCTTTGATGAGTTTTAACCAAATGTTCTCCCAGATCCACTGTCTAACTGTTTTAGCTCTATCTTTGTTTTACACCGTATATGACCTGGTTCTTTCTTGGGATATATAGATATAGCCTTACACTTTGAATGGATTATGCGAATTGGTTCATTTTTTCATCACATTTGGTATTTACTTGGTTATTTTTCCCCGACAGGATCTGGATCTGGATCTGCAGCAACTATGGGATAAACATATTGCTGGTTTTTGTACTGCTGTCATTTTAGTTATTATTTATGGACTGCTAGATTTTGCTGCCTTCTGGAACCTGATGTTAGTGCTATTTGGCATTTCCTTTGTCTATGCACATTTAGTATTGTCGGCTGAAGTGAAAGGTGGTTTGTGTTATGTAACTTTCAGATCTGCAAATTCCCTATTTATAATGCCAGCAGCTGCTTCATTTATTAATAATTGAATTGAATTGAATTGGTTTTGTATTGGTTGAATGCCATGTTGCATGTTTTCTTTTGATTTTCAAATTTTGGGAAGTGGAAGCTGATCAATCTCCTTAACCCACAGACATTTTTAAAGAAAATGTGACTACAGAATTTTTATTTGTCTTCTTCGTCCTACTGCATGAAATGAAAGAGTTGACAAAACAATATTAGGAAGGGAAGACGAGCTTCCAAGCAGTGCTCAAATGACCAAATGCAATTCCATTAGATGATTCATACGTTTGAGGGGGAAATTATCAGAAAGATGAGACAAACCAAACAACTCTAATGAAGAAATTATAGTATATAATTTGGGTGAGAAAAGAAAGAAGAAGATGATTTAAGATGGCAAACAAAAACTGGTCATTAAATACAATTTTGGGTTATCATAATGCTGATTAAATTATTATAGCACAACTGGTGTCAGATTAACAATTGGGCCTTGCCTTGCGGAACCTAAGCTATTCTATTTCTTCAAAAAAAAACCCATTTCATTCTCACCTAACAAAACCATAATAATTGTCTTTTGGGCTCATTATTTTGTAGGGTCCCGTAGCTCAGTTGGTTAGAGCGTTGGTCTTATGAGCCGAAGGTCGCGGGTTCGAGCCCCGCCGGGACCATTTATAAAGAAATTTATTTATTTTTTAACCATTTCTTTTTCTTTTACCATTATAAGAAACACATTTCATAATCCATTTCGCTTTATGACGATCAATATCAACTCATTTACTTGGTTTGACATCAAGTTCATGTATGGCAAACAAACTATATACACAAAGCTGATTAAAAAAATATCTACATCATGAATTGAAGGTAGGCTTCATGTAGCATAGGCCTGTACACCTTCTATCACCGACTGAGATTCCCTGTTGTGAGGTTTCAAGAGGACTTCATGCTCACAACCACATGGCATGATAGGTCGAATGTTGCCTGGATTCAACGGAAAGAGAAATTTGTAGTAGCCATCCATAACTGCTCCTAGATTGCAAGTTGCTGCAACTTTTGGAATCTGTTTGAGAACAAATATAAAACACTTTAGGCATGCCAGCCAATAGGCCATCCACACAAAAAAATAGTAAATACCATCGGATTTACTAAAACTTGTATTGAGCAACAATAAATAATCCACATCACCGGATATATTATATAATCCTCTTAGTGTAGAAACTAATTTACTGTCACTTATGTCGCTTTTAGTGTAAAATTGCAAACGCGTGCTACTCTCTTTCAAACACATACATACAAATGCGCACTGATAGAATGATGCATATAACATGTCAGGATGATCAACATCTGTTACCTGGTAAATATCTCGCATATAACCGTGAAGATTGGGATATTCAACCAGCTTCTTCTTTGTGCACTTAAATAGCACATTATACACTATATCAAACCGAATCAAAGTAGTAAACAAACATACATCAGCAATGGTCAGCTTATCTCCACATAAATACCGGGAACCACCCAAATGATTGTCTACCAAATCCATTGTACCAAACAACTCATTTACCGCATTATCATAAGCTTCCTGGCTCTGTGCAAACCCACATCTGCAATAAGCATCATGCAACAATAACCCAATACTTAACCGCACATAAAAACTAAACAAATTATGTCATTACCTATAAACACCATTACTGCATATAATTCGATGAAAATGTATTTTCATGCATAATTACTCATTCTTTAAAAATAAATTACCGCAAACTAAACAATGTTCATCTAAAAATGTGATCTTGTATCTGCCCATGTTACCTGTAAACACCATTATTGACATTTGGGTATATGATTTGATTCCATTTGTCTATATCAGTCTTCAATGAAGGAGGTGAAAGGTCCAAATCAGGATTGAGCGCAATTTCATTGAAACCTGAATTGAACAATTCGATAATATCATAACTCTCATTGCACACTACATCTCTTTTATCCACATCCCAAAGCATAGGCACCGTTGACCGGCCACTATAACCGCCAGATCGGAGTTTATAAACCTCTCGAAGGGTTTTACAACCATTCACATTATCCAAACCAGGAACAAGCTTATCCCTGTCCTGAACAGGGGTATCCAAGAAAACCCAAGACCCGTCAATCCCCGGCGAGGCAATTGACACTGGGATTGAATCTTCAAGCCCCTTGAGGGCTCTGACGATGAGGGTCCGGTGGGCCCAGGGGCAAGATAATCCGACGTAGAGGTGGAGGTTTTTGGCGGTGATGGGTATTTGGCGGGAGAATTGGTGGTCGGGATTGGCGCGAAATTGGGAGTTGGGTCGGGTGTAACGGCCGGATGGGTCGGAGGGGGCGAGCTGGGACATCATGAGGTGCCATGTGGCGGACCAGGTGGAACGGACGGTGGAGATGAGGAGTTGGGGTGGGAGGGAAGGGCCCCAGAGGAATTTGGTGATGCTGGTAAGGAGGTTGGTGTTAGGGTTTTGCAGTGGCGGTTGCTGGTGGTGGAGGGAAATTATAGGGCTGCGGTAAAACTTAGTAGGTTTGAAGTATTTGGTTCTTTTGTTAGTTAAAGTGGTAGTGGTGGTGGTGGGAATGGTGGAGCTGAGGAGTGAAGTGGCGGACATTTTTATTGTCTGTTTATTGCTAGGAATAGGAAGCTCCTACCACTAGTACTCCAGTAAGTACCACTCAGAGTCTCAGACCACAGGATAGAAGAATGAGTATGCGTGTCATTTTGAGGATAGTAATCGGAAGTAGACGGGAACATCCACTTTAAAATATAAAAATATTATTTTAATTTTTTACCCATAAATATATAACTTGAAAATGACTTTTTTACGTAAAAAAAAATTAGTGATTTTAAAATCCGAAAACATAACTAGTTTTCTATTAATTTTTTTCCTAATATAAATTAAGTTTTTCGTGTTTTTTTTTTTCGTTTCAAACTCAGAAACAAGTGTTAGCAGTTTATGGTGTAAATGAATCGAGTTGCTGAGATTTGATTCATAAAATTTATCGATTATGAAATAAGATCTGATTCAGACTCGTTTAGCTATTGGGTCGAACACGATTTTAAATCGAGCTTGAACAGTTCGAACAAATATGTTTCGAATATTAATAGAAAATCATAATTTGAAGAAATTCGAGTAATTTGTCGAATTTTAAAGTTTGCTCATATTTGAATCGTTTGTATTTCGAATCGAGCTTGAATTGAAATTTTAAACGAACGAATACGTATTAAATTCGAACTGTTTGATTCATTTCACAACCTTAGTTAGCATCAATTGAGAAAATATAACCAAGAATCTTTGAGTTTAATACTCTATTTATTTAGTAGTGGGTATATAAAATAATAAAAATAAAAACAAAAAAATTAAGGGGACATACGAAAAAGATTTATATTGTCATAACGATATTCGATTAAATATTTTAAATAATTATTTACTAATTTATAAATCACATAATTGTGTCAATTTTTAACAAAAATTAATATATATTTCGTGATTATATAGGAGGACTCTATGAGATATAAAAATAATGGAAATATTTAATGTTTTTATGTTATTTGGAGTTATAAAAGAAAAAGAAAAAAAAAAAATGTTATTTTTAGTACTTAACCCGTTTATTACTTTTAGTTATGTTTGTAAAAATATATTCGTCTAATGTAAAAATACCTCAAAAATAATTTATAAATTATTTTAAAATAATTAAATTTGATCAAATATAATAATTATTTTAATAATTTTTACAATTCATTATAATTTATAAATCAGTTTAACCAAACAATTTCACAACTTATTCAAACTTAATTTTTGATTTATAAATAAAGATAGTGTTAAATATTTTTATTTATAAATTATAATTTAAATTAACTTATAAATAATTTTAAATTTTAAAATATAATTATAAATCGTTTTAAAATAAGTCACCCCGAGGCCCGAACATGCCCACAGTCCCCACTAAAACCCTAGCCGCAAGATCGAGTGTTTCATTTCCTATAAGTTCCTCTTGCCTCCTCCAAAACCATCTCTTCGTCTTGAGGAAGAGGAGCTGATTTGATCGCAATGTCGAAGCGAGGTACGATCCAATCTTTCTAGAATTCCAGCCTATCAATTTCTTCCTTTATTTCCTGTTTTTTTGTTGAATAATAAGCTGTTTGATTGGTACTTGTTTAGGTCGCGGAGGTTCCGCGGGGAATAAGTTTAGGATGTCGCTGGGTCTTCCGGTGGCTGCAACTGTGAACTGTGCCGATAACACCGGAGCCAAGAATCTCTACATTATTTCTGTTAAGGGAATTAAGGGTCGCCTCAATCGTTTACCGTCTGCTTGCGTCGGAGATATGGTTATGGCCACCGTCAAGAAGGGTAAACCGGATCTCAGGAAGAAAGTCATGCCAGCCGTCATCGTTCGCCAGCGCAAGCCATGGCGACGAAAGGATGGTGTCTTTATGTACTTCGAAGGTATAATTCTTTCCTAATCTCTTTGTTTTCCTGTATTTTATGGTACGTTGTAATGGAAATTCTTTTTGCAGTTGTCAATTTCAAGTATATTCTTCACTTGTAGATTTTTTCAAGTTATTAGAAATTTAATTCATTTTGGTTATGATATTTAGAATCTAAAAATACATCTCTATTTTATCTGCTTGCAATGCAATTTTAAGTGTGTTGGTAGTTCTTTTATACAACTTAGGCAGTTTTATTACATCACTCCCTTGTTCCACTAAAATAGTCATTTTAGTTCATTTGTGAAATCCTTAACGTTAAATTGTGATGTGAATTTATTAAAATTTCTAAAATGACATTTTTTGTACTTAGAATACTTTTTAAGTAGTTTCTTATATTAACTTTTATTTTAGGATCTCACAAATTGACTAGGAAAAATGAAGAAGCAAATGCCGCTCTTTTTGTGAATTGGAGGGGGTATCTTATTCCTTAGGAGTTGCTTTCTGAAATTTGAAAATGGCCATTTCACCAGTTATTGGTCAGTTGTATCTGGAAGCATAAATTAACTCAACCAGTTTTAAACAGCATGATGTTCTTTTGTTTCATTGTGTTACCTGTCTGCTTGTAAATGTCTTATTTTTTAATCAACAAAAATAGCTAGTCACGCATATTGTTGTTATGTTAGCAAAAAACTTTGGCATTATTTTATAGAAACGTCTGTATTTTGGAATATGAAATATAAATATAATTTTGTCGTTCAAATTAATTACTTTCATTTTTTCCTTGAGAGTTGATTGATTGTTTTATTACCAACATTTGGGTACTTTTAGTATGCTATTCGTTTTCTTTTATGGTGTCACGTCTTTGATTTTCAGTACTTATAATTTCTTTGTTGGAGCTGCATCTTTTAGACATTATTCTTGATTAGCTGTGGCTTCTGAATTGATAAACTTGTGTTAATATATCTCTTCTATATCTGCAGACAATGCTGGTGTCATTGTGAATCCCAAGGGAGAAATGAAAGGTATATTTAGTAAGAATAAACCTTATAGTGATTTTCTATTTTCAAGTCATCCTGATTGAATTAATCAATTAATTGCCATTTACTCAACTTGTGGTGAGGCTGTGTTCTCAAAGTATAGTTTTCGTATGTAAGTTTGAACAACTTCACCACCCTCCTTGGAGGCATTGCTGAGATTTTCTAACCTATTTGGTACCAGTACTCTTTGGTCTAACACCCGAGTCTAAATGAAGGATAAGTTGTTGCGCTTTTTATGCCATGCTTAGTTTGCTTACTACCTATGGTTTGTCTTTATGAGTTTGTGCGTAAGCTTCTTTTGCTAACAAGGATGAGGTTTGAGTTTCTTTTGTTGCAAAGAAGCAAAGTAATCCAAATTCCTTTTGGGTTATTGTATTAGGTTGTAAAATGCTTCGTATGTTCTGCTCCTGCGTACGCAAGATGCTAATATTTCAATTTTTTATATATATATTTTTGTAAAATTTGTAATTCATTATCAATGTAAGCAGATAAGAAAAGGAAGCTTTATATTATGTTTGTATTCTTAAGTCTATATGCAGTTACTCGTTATTCTGAAAAAAAATGTTTAGGTTTCCACAAAGTTATTTCCATAACTTTCACTACTTTTAATCCATGTTGTTTTTATTGTACTTGTGGTTTCTGCTTTTTAATGTGCAGGATCTGCCATTACTGGCCCAATAGGAAAAGAGTGTGCTGATCTGTGGCCAAGGATTGCAAGTGCTGCTAATGCTATTGTTTAGGTGTAGGAACTACTAGTGGGGTTTGGATTAGTTATGTTGGCTTTTCTCAAACTATTAGGTTTTATATTTACAGATGTTAGTTGGATTTTGCAGTGGGATTTTGTAAGGACAAAGATCTGATTTTTGTTTGTTTAAGACACCATATATGTTATTTGATGTTTGCAGACTTTTTATGCTGCTGCCTGCTGGTCTTATCACGACATGTGATAGGGTTTTAAAGCTGTTTTTTTGTTTTGAGCTTAATATGTGAATGTTATTGGGTCTCTGCTTTTAATTAGATAGGTATTTGTCCATTCATTCATATTTATTCCTGTTACTTTTCCGATAGGTGACTATGACTCAGTTATGTATTCCAACACTGCTGCTATCTTAATCTTATTGGGGCATCAGATGTAGTTAGCAATATGATGATAATGCAGTTGTCATGTACTGGTTTTTGTTTAAGTTGATGCTAACTTGGTCAAAACTGGGTAGACATTGCCCTGTTAATAATTGCTATTTCATATGAGCAAGTACATAAAGTCTGCGTTAGGAGCTTATATTAGTATAAATTCTGTTACATGAGCTTAATTTAGATGTATAGACAGAGCTAAGCAGATCTCTTTTATCCATTTAGGGTTTTCCTTTTGACCTCATTCTCCTATTACCTCCAAAAAGAACATTAGTGTGTTAAAACAGTGCGACACTTTGCAAGCACTAGAATATACATAGCACCACCTTTTGAAATTCTATATAATCTTAAAAGTTGAAACTAGTGCCTGGCCAATATAAGTTATGTTATAGCACTAGAGTAAAGTTTTCTTTATAAGAAGTGCATATCGAGATTTTCATCTAATATCATAAATAAATACTGCTACTCTCACTAATGGAGGAGAGTTGACATTTGGAAAAAACACTATTAGCATGTTCTTTTTTATAAACCGAGTTAAGGTGTGGCTGATTGCTAGTCTATTTATTTTCGTATAAGCTCTTCGTCTTATTCAGTAAAACGAATGGAGCTGAGAATGAAAGTTTTGAAGTTTCAAAATACTGAGGTGAGGAAAGAGAACTCATGCAGTGGCTCTGAAGTTTCATATGTTAGTTAGTGTTGGAACTTGGAAGAGAGGAGCGAGCGCCAACAAAGTGCATGTAAACGTACGTGCATGGTTCATATGTCTCGAGGCTCTGGTATTATTATTATTATTACCAACACTAACAAATCTTTGTGATTAACACTAACAACACTAGCTGTTGCATTTGAGATTCTAAATGGACACTTGAGCACCATAAATAACAAAGCCTCATGATAGCACATGGTTTACTTGGATTCTACAAACTATGTACTATGCATATTTGTGTATACTCTACACTTGTTCTTATCAATTCTACAAATGTTTAAAGTTTCTGAAAAAAATAAAATTACATGCAGCCGTAAATAAATAGTTAAACAGCATATGCACTTTGCAGTTAAGACACCTTCGTATCAGTGTTTATTGTTCTCGTCTTTCAGGTCTTTCGTCCCCGTCTGTATACTGGCTATGATTTGGTTTGAGTTATTAATTATAGCTCAGGCCATGCAGTGCGACTAAATTTCCAAAAAATAATTGTGTTTAAAGAGTTCAAGTATTCAACCTCAGAATGAGTGATTAAAAAAAGACACGAGAATAATCCTCGTCTCACCGTAGATACCTGCATGTTTTTGTTTGTTTATTTGCTTGTTTTCCCCCCTGTTCAGAATCAGATTTTTTCAATGTTCTCCCTCTCTTTTTCCTGTCTTGGGTTGGGGTTGGGGTCGTGGTGGTGGTTGGTTGGGTCATCATTACCAATGTTCTAATTCCATCATTAATTAAACTATTCACCGTATGAATTTCAAATAAAGTTTGTGACATTATACCCCACAGGCCGCACCCCATGTGCGCCTACAATGATCGCCATCTACTTTCATACTAAGAATTACTATATTACTCCGTTCTCTGTATTTCTTTTTTCCTTGAGGTGAAAATGGCAACGGGGAGAAAAAACATACTGTCTGTACTAGCTTTTACAAGCCTATTCATTGGGTTAGTAGCTGCGGATTGGAACATTTTGCACCAAAGAAAGAAGAGGCCTGATCGAGTGGGCACTAATTTGAAGAATTTCTGTGAAAGTTGGAGGATCAATGTGGAGCTAAACAATGTCAGAGATTTTGAAGTTGTCCCACAAGAATGTACCCAATACATAGGCAAATACACGACATCTTCTCAGAACAAGGCAGACTTGGAGAGGGCACTAGAAGAATCTGCACTTTACTCAAGTAATTGCTGCACTTTAAAGGGTGATGGCAAAGATGCATGGATCTTTGATATCGATGACACGCTCATTTCAACCGTTCCTTACTTCAAGACTCATCACTTTGGGCAAGTCCATCACATTCGATCTTTATATAATTTGTCTGCGTTTTTTGTTTTGTTTTGTGTGTCTTCACATTGTGTTCATGGTTTTTGATCTTGATCTGGTTTTGGAAAATAGGGGAGACAAGTTGAATAGTAGCAGTTTTGAAGGATGGATGAGGGAGGCAAAGGCACCAGCTATTGAGCATACACTTAAATTCTTTCATGAGATGAAAGGAAAAGGGCTCAAGATTTTCTTCATCTCCTCAAGAAGGGAATGCCTAAGAGATGCCACCGTTGACAACCTCATCAAGGTTGGATATCATGGATGGACTGGTATCATCTTAAGGTATTTATATATACAAACCAAACACTCAACTTTGACATTACCAATTCCTTAAATTTGTTCATACTGATATGGCATGGGTTAATTTGATCTAGAATGAGATTATTCATTTATGTTCAAAAAGAAAATCACAAAGTTTGGGGATATATAAAGTAGTTATGATTTGAGAAAATGGGCTTAAATTGTGAATATTAGGGGTCTTGATGATGAATACAAGAAAGTGCACAAGTACAAAGCGGAGGCGAGGAAGCGACTAGTGGATGAAGGGTACAGATTATGGGGGATTATTGGTGATCAGTGGAGCAGTTTTGATGGATACCCTGTTCCAAAACGAACATTCAAGCTCCCAAATTCCATGTACTATGTTCACTGATGAGATGAGAATTAAAGCACTCTAGCCATAAATAAACATTATGGTTTATGTTTGTGATATTTTGTTGTATGTTTCTGCAAATGCTTTGCAGCATTTAGTAAGTATAAAATGATTATTTAGTATTGTTATATGTAAAATATAGATCAAGAACGTACAATAGCATGGTGAGATGGCACAATTTTATTGTCTTTATACACCCTCCGTCACAGGATAAAAAGTGTTGGTGGACTTTTCACGCATATTAAGAAGATGAATAAAATGACAAAATTGTCCATAATAATGTCATTAAATATGGAGAGAGAATCAGAATAAGAAAAGTATGAGATATTTAATACTACGGGCATAATAGGAAAAAGTGTGTAAAAATTTGATTATTAAAGGAAAGTGGACATTTAACATGGGATTATCCAAAATAGTAATAAGGACTTTTATCCGGAAGGAGGGAGTATCATTGTTATGCTTTTGGCTCTTTACTATATATAGGCTTGTAACCAGTTAATTTTTTTTTTTTTATGCTATGGCTTCTTCTAGATGCTATAATTTTAAATTTAAACTATCAAGTTTATGACATTCTAATTTATTTTCCATTACATTACATATTAAAATTACAAGTCAAATGTAAATTTGAAATGCAAAACATCCCTCAACTTTTTAATGAAAATTCCATGTCTGGAAAAAAAATAAAAAGAAGATACGATCAATACAATGTCGAGATTTTGATGTATATGTCTGTCTTTGGAGCTACGGCCGCCTAGAGCTGTAAACGGAATGACTCATAAAAGGAAAAAAGTATTGCTTGTTAGGCATGGCCCATAGACAAACAAATGGTTATATAAATTTGTCTGTCCGTACAAATTGGCAAAATTATTTATTCTGTCTGTAGTGATGAAATAAAATGGCATATAAATCTTCCAAACTCGCTCCTCCCTACTGGAGTACTTCACTTATTAAAACATTTGTATGCTAGTATCGTTTTGTTTAAAAACTAGTAATTTATTTTCAGGCAAAGTAGACAGACACACTAAACCCAACTTTGGATTTTGGAATGTCTTTATGCCCATCAAGTCGCAACACAAGTTTGATATTATTTGCAGCCAACATTAAGTCATAATTTAGAATATAAAGAGCCCCCCCCCCCCCCCCCCCCCCAACCCCTGTAACAAAATATAAAGAACTAATCCAACAATTTAAACACTAAAAAGGACATGGAGGATCTTCAGTCCCATTGTATGCCTATGGCCTTTTAGTGTTAGACAACACACATCAAACTAATTGAATAATCAAAATATCATACTCCCATTGTCCCAAATTATTTGTGTCCATTTGACTTGAGATTGGTAAAATTATGGTGGAACTTAAACTGATTCTCTCTCGATCTACCTTAACCAAAGATTAATGTTTGAGATAAATAATACTACATCCGTCCCACAATAAGTGCTTTTTTAGGCTTAATAGTTTTTCCCAAAATAAGTGATGTGTTAGAACTCCAATCTGATTTTGTAATATTTTCTCATATATGCTCTTTATCGTTCAATGGTATTTATTAAATCTTACCATCACTACTGATTAAACGACACTCATTAACTCTTCAACTTCAGGAGAAAATATATTAAAGGGTATTTTTGTCGTTTTAAAACTTGTATATTAGTATGTGTGATTTTAGTTAAAAAATACACTTATTATGGAGATGAGGTAGTAATCAATTTTAAAATATCATGTAAGATAATTTATACCTTGAAGTTGATGTAGTACCAAAAAATTAAAAAAATTAATTATTTTACAAATGTACAAAAATGTCCCCAAGTTATTCGCTGGAAAAAAAAAACAACAAAATTCATGTCAATAGTACTCTCTCTTACCACAAAAGAGATTTTTTATTATAAAATTTATGAATATTAAGAATTTTTATTTTGTGATATTATTTTAAAAACTTCCTCATTATTAATTTACTATTATAGCATAATAATCAAAACATAATAATAAATTTAGATAATTAATATTTTCACAAATAAAAATAATAATTTTATAATTTCTTCGAGGGTGGATCTATTTGCTATTTATATGAGAAGGATCTTGTGCAATTATTTATTTTACTTATCAAAATATCAATTCTGTTTAAATATTATTATTATTGGAAAATAATTTTCTTGTAAAATAAAAAAAAATTGTCAAATAAAGCTACATTTGTAACGGAGGGAGTAGGACCCGCACGCATGAGAGTCGCTAATCTCCTAATATTCATCAATACGCTCTCGTGTGCGCGTGGGTGAGTAATTGGTTTATAGTAATGCAGAGAGATAGAGAGAGTCTAGGCTCCCAGCCCAAAGAAAGAAGCAGTCGTCACCGTTCAAGTCTTAGGGGAGCGACGGTGACTTAACCCAGCACACCAATCACCCATCCGTGCAATTAACAAAATAACATGCATATACTATTATATATACATACATAATCAATTCCATATATTTTTCAGTTGTTTTTTGTGTTTTGGTTTGTAATTACTTGCCGCACAACATCAGCCCTAGCATATTCAATTTTTGGGTCCCGGTGGAGCTATTCAAGTTTTCAGCTTTCCCTGATTTTTAGGTAACAATATCGAATACCCATTTATGATTTTTTTTTAATTTCGCCTTCTTACACTTTTAAGTTTTTTTGTTTTTTTTCATGTTACTTTGCAATCTCAATAATCCGTGTGGAGCTATATTTTGTTTTTGATTCCTGTTTTTTTTTATTTGTATCTATTTATTTAGGAGTTGTGTGTCTCTCTACATGTGCGTGTGGTGTGTGTTTTCTCTATATGGAGTATATATTACATGAGGTGGGTATGAATATTTCTTACAAGATTAATGTGTTGTTATTAGTACATGTTAATTGTTTAGCATAGCTAGATGTACAAAGTAAATAGTAATTGTTGTTATGTTTGGTTGGTTACATGGCTACTTTTGGCATATGATGCTATTATGGGTTTTTCATTGTTAGGTTGTGCTTGTGTTACCGACTTGAGGGTAACCTAATACTTTTTGGTAGAATGGTGAATGATAATTCATTTGACCTATCTCAGTTAGGCTGCTGAAGTCTGCTTGAGTTGATAGATGCTGGGTGTGAGGTAAAGATTAAGATATTATGTCAAAAACCATCTCCTAAGAACCTGATGGTTGAATAATTTTAAATATCAAGCATGGATTGCCGATAATGGTTTTGAGGACCACATTTTGTCAAATCTCCGTATCATCCCTCGACCTCTATTCAATAAACCATAAAGTCATGTTGAGGTTGCTAGTTCAAGTCTTCTTAGGACCAAATCGTGTTAAAATTTGTATATCACCTGGCGGGGAAAGGTCTGCACTGTGGTGGCTGAGCCACTGAGGACAAAGATACATCTGAACCAAAAAACAAAATTACCAAAAAAAACAAAGAAGAAAGAAAAGAAAGAAGTCAAAAAACCATGCAGTCATCTTAGTTTTCCTAGATTAGGTATGACCCATTGAACTAACTGTATGTGAGTCTATGCAATTCTCTTGCTGATCAGTGGCGGCTTGAGTGTGTAGGCTATGCATTAGTCTTTCAATAAATCTATCTCCATAAGAGACATTTTAATTGCTAGTATTTATTTTGTTTTTATGTTGTACTATTTTTAAAGAAGTGCTGCTTGAATTAAATGACCATTTCTTTGGTGTAGGTACCAAAAATTGGTAAAAGGTGTACTGTAGAGACTTAGGTAATATGTATTGACTGATAACTGCAAGTTATCCTTTTGAGAGTGGGCAATAATGGAGGCACAGGGCGCTTTATCCTTTCAAAGAACAGGTTCCAGACAACTTAGTAGCCATGCAACATCTGGAGCTCTATCTTCATCATTATTTGTTCTTTCCACCAGTCTAGAAGAGAAATATCCGATGTTGCCAGACTATCAAGAGGTTTCCATTAAGAGGGAACTTATGCCAAGTCCTCGGCCTCAATTGTCTTCCAACAGTGGGGCTGTTGGTCATATATTTTCTTCATCTGCTGGATTCTCTACTGATCTTCATTTTTCTTGTGCTTCGCCCCATGAAAAGCATTCAAGAAAGTCTCCTTTCATTTCTCAGACATCAAATGCTGGGACATCTATGCCATTACATCACTCTTCCCATTCTGGGGTACTTCAATCTACAGCATCAAGTCACTATACTACAGAAAACAACAATGATTCCTGGTGTACAGATTCACTTCCGGGCTTTCTTAACTATCATGTAAACACCCCTGCCGAAAATAATCAGATAGATTGTAGCAATAACAGTTGTGCCATGCCATCTGAGGATTTTAGTAAGCCAAGTGATTGGCAGGAATGGGCAGACCAACTAATTACTGATGACGACGCTTTGCCTTCAAATTGGGATGACCTCCTCGTGGATATCGGTGTTGTAGGTTCAGAACCACAGGTTGGGCACTCCAGCAGCAAATGATTCTTGAAATTGCTTTTGCAATATGCTTTGAGTTCAATCTAATTCTTTTTAGTGTAGAAGAAATTGATGTCATGTTTTATTACTGTAGATTCCATATCAAGTGTCAAGGCCATCTATGAATTACCCTGTGCAGCAGCCCCAAGTACATCAACAGGTTCCCACTGCATCTGGAGAGACTAGCACTGCTGTTACTCCATCGTCCTCGGCAGGTGGTGCTTCAACCAAGCCACGCATGCGTTGGACACCAGAATTGCATGAAGCCTTTGTGGAGGCAGTCAACAAGCTTGGTGGCAATGAAAGTACTCTTTTCCTCAAGTATTTTGTCATTGTATGTACTACCCAATTTTGAGATACTGTTTAGATAACTAATTGATTTTGAATCACAGGAGCTACTCCCAAGGGCGTGCTGAAGCAAATGAAAGTTGAAGGTTTGACCATCTATCATGTAAAGAGCCATCTGCAGGTGTATTGTTGGTTCTTCGTATTGATATTGATTCCCAAGAGAAGTGGATTTGCCAATTCTCCTTCTTTCTTGTTTGACATTTGTTCCTCATATTGCAGAAATATCGAACGGCAAGATACAAACCAGAGTCGCTGGAAGGTAATTAACAACCGATCCCAGATTTTATGTAGTAAATAAATTTCTGTGCTTTTACTTCATGTATTTAGATTACAATCTAATTGTTCTTATGGAAAATGATATACTTGACCTCATATGGAAGAATTGTTCTACATGCCTCTGTCTCTCTCTCTCTCTCTCTCTGATTTTAATTTAAGAATCACATGTGGTTTAAGTGTTTAACTAAGAAACAAATTATAGACTTTTTTGCTGAAGGTTTATATGTCATATTTAGTTCGAATCTCGTTGTATCTAAACTTTTGACTTGCATTTTTTGTGTTTAGTCTTAATTTCTTATGTGTGCCCTATTTCATTTTAAACTCACATGTTAGTTTCTGTATCTTTTGTTTCTTCTTCTTTTTTGCTTTTTAGTTGGGTAGTGTTCATTTATAATGGAATCAGCATGTAAAAGGTGATATGAGGGCATATCTCTTTAAAATTTGGTATTCCCTTTTTGCAGGATCTTCGGAGAAAAAACTGACTCGTATTGAAGAATTGTCATCTCTGGACTTGAAAACGTGAGCTTATTTAGCTGCGTTAGATTTTTTATGCGTAAATATTAAACCTGCATATGTAGTGCCATTTGGTTGTTTATAGTTATCAAACACAAATACCATGTGGTTGTATTTATGCGTGATTCCTTTATGTTTGCAGTTTTCTGATATATTAATGATGATGGTGAGTGTGGTGATTTTGCCATGTCTGTGGCATGTCCTAGTTTGTCATTTGTTAAATGTCACCACCTCTGGATACCAAGTGGCTTGGTCTATTAATTTTCTTGGTTATTGCAATGATTTTTAGTTGATGAATTTTATTCTGGGATGATTTACGGAGACCGTCACAATTTATTCGTAATCTCATTTTCCCCCTTCTGAAATGAAAGAATTTCATTGTCTTTGTTCAGTAGCATTTAGTATCTAATTCGATTCGTAATGGTTTTATATCATCTGTTTAGCTATTTCCTACTTGAAATTGGATCATTGGCTAATGACTAAAGTTTTTAAGGACCTGCTTGTCACCTTAAGCAGCTGAAGGAGTTGATCTGAAATTATAGGGCAAGATTAGTTCTATATTAAGTAGCCTGTGCAATTTCTCTCTTGCTGATAAACTTACTTTTTGCTTGGAATTGCTCAATCTGTGAGGATTAAAGTTGCACTTTTGCTGTTCTTTAAAAAGCGGTATTTGAATTATTTCTATAGTCAAAATCTGCTTTGAAGCTTGTAATCTTTAATGCATTTGAGCTACTAGATGTTTATAAATCCATTCAAACTTATCTCCTTTCTCTGCTGTGGTAACAGGGGTATTGAGATCACTGAGGCATTACGTTTGCAGATCGAAGTTCAGAAACGATTACATGAACAGCTTGAGGTATGAAGGCATCGTTTAGATAGAACTCGGTTTTTAGTTTCATTCGTGATTGTGGGTAGTAGCTACTTTGGAAGTATTTTATTGGGCAAAAAAAGTGTTCTAATAATGTTTTGCTTCAACATAAAAAGTTTCTCTCAAAGTCTGCTGTCATTCTTTGGTGGATGTGATGTACCCAAAAAAAGGCAGCATTTGAGGCTTTGCCTACGGATTTTGTCATCTTTACAATGTGAAACTAGGTAGATGTTAGCATTTTAACCTTATAAAAAAAGGATGTTGATATCTTTTTAAACCAACTTTATATCTCTGTTTAGTTTGTTTTTTAATAATATCAGTTTTAGTTATGGGAATTGGCAAGGTGGGTAGTTGACCCCATAAGATATTGGGATAAAGTTTTTATAGGTGTTATATTGATTTTATGGCCATAACATAAATTTGTGATGCTCTTATTTTTAAAATATTAGGAAAAATCTTATTTTGTCATGTAACTTTTTGTGGATAGATATAGCTACTATGTAAATAGATAAAATATAACCTATATATGACAAGGTTTACATATGTGTAAATGACTATGAGTGTACCTTTTTTGGTGATACCTTGTGCTACATCCTAGTTAGATACTCCCTTTATCCTTCAATAAGTGCAGTATCCTTTTTATTCTTTGAATATCACAAATCACACTAGGACATTATTTTTCTTTATCATGTTTTTCTATGATATATGTTAGTCTTTTAAGTTTAATGTTGAAAATATCATTGAAAAAAATTATAAGCGCTGCAACCCTTAATATTCACGGGAAAAGAAGTAGTACTCCTTTTTCAGAACGGAGGGAATATATAATTCTTCAAGTATGTGTGTTTGTTTTTTGTGCGTGTATAAGTTCTTACTTTACAAATTTACTTTATATTGATGGAAAAAATAGTTACACAAACTGAGTTTGGCAGTTCAATGTGATGAATCAGTTTTTGTAGTTTACTTGTAGAGAAAAAATGTTGGTAGTGGAAATGTTAAAATGCAAAAGCATTTTTTTATATACAAGTAATTTTGGCCTCAAGTTTGGGGAATAGAAGCAGGGACCTTGAAAAATGCTAAAGCATTCTGAAAAGTAGCAACTTTTAGTTTACCCTAAAATTCTTGTACCAAAAAACCCTGTGGTTAAGATACTATTGTTATACATGGAAACACACTCAAACGCAAATCTCAAATTAAAAGGGTTTATTCCACAATACCACTTTGTCAAGTGGGGCACCTAGTCTTTGCCCTCTTATCAAATCCTGGCCTTGTCCCTCATTTTAGTGGCTCTGTCTCTGAGATGAATCACTTTTCCTTTGATAAATTGGTATATGTTGATGTCTTTGTATATATTGATAATATCTTTATAATTTTTCCTTCAGATTCAAAGAAATTTACAGCTGCGAATAGAAGAACAAGGAAGATGTCTGCAGATGATGTTTGAGAAGCAACGGATGTCAGGAATTGACATGTTAAACACTTCATCCACCGTGGACAACCCATCTGCGCAGTTGACTGAAACAATCCAAAATCCCCCAGCCAAAAGTGAACCAGGAACCGCGCAGATGAACCGTGAGGTAAGATTGGATGACCCAGATAAAGTCGTCGCAGCATCAGAAGGTGATTCTGACGATCTGAAAAAGAAGCAGAAAGCACCTGAAGTAGCAAATTCTGAGGATCTTGGTGCAAATGTTATTGGACAGTCCGACTCCCAACCGGCAAAGCGTGTGAAACTAAATGAATAAGCCCATATTATTACCATTCTCTTAGAATTGACAGGACGCATGGAATATCCGAGTCTTTGCATAGGACAAGTAGTTCTGGACAGTAAGGAGGTTTGGAACTCTCATGTCCTCTTCTTTGTAGTTAAGTTATCATGGTCAAGGGCTTGTGTCTCCCTTAATTTACTTGATAACCAAGTTCTCAGAGTTTTGATAATCATACTCATGTACTCCCCATGGCGTTCCAGTTTAGAGAGGATGAACACCAAAGAACTTTAATCTGCCTACAGTTCTTTTTGCCCCTGACTAGTAATAAATGATGTATGGGTAGGAAGAATATTTTTAGTTTATCAACCATATGTATATATGGATGATGTTTTCTCAATCTAGTGTTATGAATTGTCTACTTCTTTTATATATGCATTATGGTTTTATGGGGTCACTCATAAGCAGGCAGAGGGGGGAATACAAAAGCTTGTCTATAAGAATGAATAGCATTTGCTTCACAAGAAAGCGACTGTATAATATAATTTTTTCATAAAATAAAATAAAATTGTTTTCTAGGTAAACCCCTGTATGGTTGTATTCAATTTTCAAAATGCACTCCAGTAGTTAATTTGACAGGAAATTTGCATATGCTTGTTCAGTTTTCACATCTTTTTTCGATAAACTCAACTTAATTACTTGAATGAAATTAAAAACAAATAAAAAATGATATGTATGTTTCTCATAAAAAAAAAAAAAACAAATGCAACTTTTTTAGCAGCAGAAATATAGCCATATGTAATCAGAAGAGAGAGTAGGAGATTTGAATTAGAATATACGAGGGAGGGCTGTTGGTGTCGGTCTTGGGTCTTGGCTTTGGTTCAAAGATAGATCGAGAATTTATTTTGATATACTAATGTTCCAAACATTCCTTTTTACTCGAGAGTATTTGCCTTACAAAATTAGCAAGCAAAAAGTGTCCATGGACCATGCTTGTTCCTCCTACCCAACTTTTGTAGTAACTTCTCTTCCAATCAAACCAATGACCCTTCAACTATCAGTTGGTAGTGCAAGCTTCTTCTATAAACAAACCATATTCAGCATTCTCATTAATCCTTATAATCCTTACTCTCTTATCTCTCTCCCTCCCCAGAAACACCTCTGTCTTTTACCTTGCCATGGAATCAAACACCATGGCTGGCCTATTTGCAGGTTCTCACGGCCGCGATGAACTCCACGTTATGCATGCTGCTGACGAGGTAACAAGCTAAATTCTTCTCATTCTCATTTCTCTTCTTCTTGTTTGATAAATCCTATTTGGATGATTACTTTGTTTGTTATCTACATGTTTTTTCTACAGAATCAGCCTACAACACGCGAGTCTACAAGAAAGATTTGTCGAGTTTGTCGGGATGATGAGATTGGATTTAAGGGAAAATGGAGAGTTGTTTGTGGCTTGTTATGAGTGTGGATTCCCAGTTTGTAGGCCTTGTTATGAGAATATGAAAGAAGTGAAGGCCATCAATGCTGTCCTCAGTGCAACACTCGCTATAAACGCCACAGAGGTCTTTTTTTCTTAGTTATTTCAACATTGGCATTTATATTTCTGATTTATTTGGGAAAATGCCAACTTCTGAGGTTTGTTTTTCTACAGGTTGTCCAAGAGTTGCTGGAGATGATGAAGACGACTATGATGCAGATGATTTTGACAATGAATTTCAGATCAAAAATCACCAAGATAGCTCAAATGATCACCAACATGTCAATAATCCTTTGGTAACTTTGGTTTATTAATTAGCTAGCCATCATCATAAAAATATCTGTAAATATTAAAAATTCAAACAATAAGAAGGTCAAAGTTGATTGGTGAATTTGCAGGAAAATGGGGAGCATAATCATCAGCAGCAATGGCATCATCCCAATGGCCTGCTTTTTCTTCCATTGCTGGAAGTGGTAAGCAAACTACTCTTTTGTTTTGTATACACTCGATTGGTTATAAATTGTTGTCTAGATTATTATAATGATGGATGGGGGGTTATATATGTATATATATAGTTGTTGGTAAGGATTTTGAAGGTGAGAAAGAGACTTACACTAATGCTGAATGGAAAGAGAGAGTTGATAAATGGAAAACCAGGCAAGAGAAAAGAGGTTTAGTTTCCAAAGGAGATGATGGAGATAATGATCAAGGGATGAAGATGAGTATCTGTAAGATTCTTTTTTTTTTCCTTTGCTTGTTTGATTGTTTGTTATTTACATTCCAAATCTTTAACAATGTAACTACTCATACAGCATGGCTGAAGCTCGGCAACCACTTTGGCGAAAAGTCCCTATTTCATCAAGTCTAATCAATCCATATCGAATAATCATTGTGTCCAGGCTCATCATTCTAGCCATTCTTCTTCCATTTTCGCATCTTAACTCCGGCTTATGATGCTTACCCTTTATGGATTATATCTGTAATATGTGAGATATGGTTTGGCTTCTCATGGATTCTTGATCAGTTCCCAAAATGGTTCCCCATTAACCGAGAAACTTACTTGGACCGCCTGTCCATGAGGTTTGAGCACGAGGGTGAGCCAAATGGACTAGTCCCAGTTGATTTCTTTGTGAGTTCTGTTGATCCTCTTAAGGAGCCACCAATTATTACTGCAAAACACAGTGTTATCGATCTTGTCAGTTGATTATCCAGTTGAAAAGGTGAGCTGTTATGTATCAGATGATGGTGCA
This sequence comes from Panax ginseng, assembly GCA_020205605.1. NCBI lineage: Eukaryota > Viridiplantae > Streptophyta > Magnoliopsida > Apiales > Araliaceae > Panax > Panax ginseng. Next base: position 2,217,254 of record CM035138.1, read on the forward strand.
TCAATGTTGCTTTTTGATACACTATCAGAGACAGCTGAGTTTGCTAGGAGGTGGGTGCCATTTTGCAAGAAGTACAGCATTGAGCCTAGAGCTCCTGAGTTTTACTTCTCAGAGAAAATTGACTATTTGAAGGATAAGGTGCAACCTACATTTGTGAAGGATCGTAGAGCTATGAAAGTAAGCAAATTTGAAAACCTTTATGTAATATGGCTAAGTTTTCAAAGTTAAGAAATTTAAAAAGATTTCATTAATTAAAGGTATGTCTAAAATGGACAAAACCACTTTTCAACAACTAGAACACATTTTTCATCAACTAAATGGTGTCTGGGAGCTTTTTGTTTGAACTGCAGAGAGAATATGAAGAGTTCAAAGTAAGGATTAATGCATTGGTGGCAAAAGCTCTAAAGAAACCAGAAGAAGGGTGGGTTATGCAAGATGGAACCCCGTGGCCTGGGAACAACACTCATGATCATCCTGGAATGATTCAGGTTTGAAACATACATTATATGATTAAATCATTTCCAAAGGAGATGCTAATGGCACTAAAAATGTCAATTAATTCTTGCAATCCATTTTGATTTTGCGAATGGAAACCTTTATTTTCTGGATTGCCAGAAATTATATTCAATAGTCAACAGTCCATATGAAAAAAACATGTCTCAATATGTCAATTTTTAGATAATCCATTTAAGAAATGTATCAACTTTCCATAATAGTCCACATGTCCTTAAATTCTGAAGTATGTGTTCTATAAATGGTATTTCTCTGTACAGGTTTATCTTGGAAGTGAAGGAGCATTAGATGTTGAAGGCAAAGAGTTATCACTACTTGTTTATGTATCGCGTGAGAAAAGACCTGGCTATCAACACCACAAGAAAGCTGGAGCTATGAATGCAATGGTGAGTAGCAATCAATTAGTTAATTTGTGCTTTCTCGTTGGATGAGGATTAAATATAAGGTATGTTTGATACTTCAGTGTTGTTTTAATTTTCATCAACTAGGTTCGAGTCTCTCTGCAGTACTTACCAATGCGCCATTCATGCTGAACCTGGACTGTGACCACTACATTAACAACAGCAAGGCTGCAAGAGAAGCTATGTGCTTTTTAATGGATCCCAACTTGGGAAGAAGCTCTGCTATGTCCAGTTTCCACAGAGGTTTGATGGTATTGATCGCCATGACAGATATGCAAATCGCAATGTTGTGTTCTTTGATGTAAGTTTTACTATCCAATTTGATATCATTGTTTATTTTTTCATATAAAATCTAAGTTTTCAGCCTGATTTCCAAACACCCCTTATGTTGTTTTTGTTACAGATTAACATGAGAGGCCTTGATGGGATCCAAGGGCCAGTTTATGTTGGAACTGGATGTGTCTTTAACAGACAGGCATTGTATGGATATGATCCCCCGTGTCTGAGAAGAGGCAGAAGATGACATGTGATTGCTGGCCTTCATGGTTCTGCTGCTGTTGTGGTGGTGATAAAGGAAACCAAAGTCCAAAAAGAAGGGACTTAAAGCTTGGCTTGGCCTTGGTGGAATTTATAGCAAGAAAAGAAAATGATGGGCAAGAACTACACAAGAAAATCTCCTGGACCTGTCTTTGATCTTGAAGGGATAGAAGAAGGGATGGAAGGCTATGATGAGTTGGAAAAATCATCCCTCATGTCTCAGAAGAATTTTGAGAAACGATTTGGGCAGTCACCAGTTTTTTATTACTTCCACACTCATGGAAAATGGTGGCCTTCCAGAAGGGACTAGCAGTGCTTCACTTATCAAAGAAGCCATTCATGTTATTAGTTGTGGATATGAAGAGAAGACTGAATGGGGCAAAGAGGCAAGTAACATTTATATTATGATTTTCCCTATTTAGAAAAAAACATTTTAACTTTGATGAACAATAAAAGTTCAATATCTATATGAAGGACCAAAAACAAACTAAATTCTGCTGATTCTTTTCTCATCATAATGTTGATTTTCAATTTAGATAGCTTTCAGTTCAATCAGTTGTGAACTACTGGTTGATGTACTTTGTCTTCCTAACAGATTGGATGGATTTATGGTCTCGGTGACAGAAGACATTCTAACAGGGTTCAAGATGCATTGTAGAGGGTGGAATCAGTGTACTGCATGCCAAAAAGACCAGCTTTTAAGGGGTCAGCTCCAATCAATTTATCAGACAGGTTGCACCAAGTTTTGAGATGGGCTCTTGGTTCTGTTGAAATCTTCATGAGTCGTCACTGCCCGCTTTGGTATGGATATGGTGGGAAGCTCAAATGGCTAGAAAGGCTTGCTTACATTAACACTATTGTTTACCCATTCACTTCATCCCTCTGCTTGCCTACTGCACCCTTCCAGCTGTGTGTCTTCTCACCGGAAAATTCATCATCCCAACAGTAAGTACTATATATAAACCACCAACTATAGAATTTTTTGAAAAAAACGGTGATTGTTCTTACGCAATATAGTATAAATCTTCGTATTTAGTTCCATCAGGACTCATTTTTCTTTTTAACCATGATATTCTTTCCTGTGGAATATTAAGATAATATTATGACTGATATAATTTGATCTTTATGCAGCTGAACAATCTTGCTAGCATATGGTTTCTGGCTCTTTTTCCTATCTATCATTACAACAGGTGTTTTGGAGCTCAGATGGAGTAAAGTTAGCATCCAAGACTGGTGGCGAAATGAACAATTTTGGGTTATTGGAGGTGTCTCAGCTCATCTTTTGCAGTGTTCCAAGGTTTCCTCAAAGTCCTTGGTGGAGTTGACACAAACTTCACAGTGACAGCAAAAGCAGCAGACGACGCGAGTTTGGGGAGCTCTACCTCTTCAAATGGACCACTCTTCTCATCCCACCAACCACTCTAATAATATTGAACATGGTTGGTGTTGTAGCTGGAGTTTCTGATGCCATTAACAATGGTTATGGCTCATGGGGTCCCTTATTCGGAAAGCTTTTCTTTTCTTTTTGGGTAATTCTTCATCTATATCCTTTCCTAAAGGGCTTGATGGGAAGGCAAAACAGGACTCCTACAATCGTAGTCCTTTGGTCGGTTCTTCTAGCTTCAATCTTCTCATTGGTTTGGGTTCGGATAGATCCTTTCTTGCCTAAGCAAACCGGTCCTATTCTTAAACAATGTGGAGTGGAGTGCTAGGCATCCATCAAAGGTCCTTATTTTTACCTTTTATGATCCCCTGTTCGATATCTGCCTCATTAGTTTTGTTGTATCTATGATTAATATTGAGCATTCACAGAAAATGTGATATTTTTATTGTAAGAAAAAGCTATTGCCTGCAAGAAATTGAGTGAAACTGGCTTGTGTAAATGTTGGACATATGATAATGTAATATGATATTTGAACAAGCATATTTTGTGATAGATGGAACAAGTATGAAAATATTTTCCAAGCTTCATGTGCTAGAACTTGTTTAGTTGTGCTAATCACTATTGAGCACCAACTTATATTGGGTAGTTCTGCTCAACTGTTAGTAAGAGATTTTGCTACTACTTGCTAGCAGCAAGTGAAATGGCTAGTGTAAATATGGAAATGATAGTATGTAATTTAATATAGTACAACAATATTACTGATCAATATATCAAGGTGATACATAGAATCAAGACAAAAATATTTAACAAGTCGAAATCTCCATCCTTCCTAAGGTTTAAGTGCTAGAACCTGTTTGGCCATGCCATCACAACTCACTAACTAATTTTATACATGGTCTATTTATGAAGGCTTGTTAGTTTACTTAGTTTAATCACACCCAACGATTCAGGTAGGTTAGCCCGAGTTCTAGCCGATAGTTTTTGTGCCAGAAAACGCATGGTAGGTCTTGACTCCGGTGTGGAATGTGTACATGCTAGTGCTACATTGACTGTAAACACCACTTCATCTGCCAATTGGCCCGTGGGAGGTGGAAGCCGTTGGTCTATAACATCCTTCAATAACAAATCTGAATCATTGGACAATGTTTTTCCTGCTGATGATGATAAGGAAGTTAGCAGCTCCCCCGGGTGCTTTCCCACCATAACTTCCAATGTCACCACTCCAAAGCTATAAACATCACATTTCTCTGTTACCCTCATACTAAATGCTAGCTCTACAAATGAAGAAAACAACATATTATCAGTATTCAGTAATAATATATGAATACGAGGTAGCTCTACTCATATCCTAAATAGACAGATAAGTGCAGAAATTTTAGTCTTTGAAATACCTGGTGCCATATAGCCATAAGAACCTGCAACACTGGTCCAGTTAGATGAGTCTGAGCTCAATAATCTTGCTGTGCCAAAATCTGAGAGCCGGGGTTCCAATTCTGACTCGAGCAAAATATTATTTAGTGATACATCTCTGTGCACAATAGGTGGAGAACAGTCATGGTGCAAGTAAGAAAGTGCATGAGCCAATCCTTGAATAATTCTCAATCTTGTATCCCAGCCTAGTTCAAGAGCCCCCTCCTCAGTGTACAGCAATTTTCCCAAACTACCTCTCTCGACAAATTCATAAACTAAGTACAGGTACCCCTCCTTGGAGCAGAACCCATGGAGCTTGATAATATTCCGGTGCCTAACTTCTGTCAGAGTTCGAATCTCATTCTCAAAGCTCCACCTATTAATTGCTGGAACATCACCAGATTGTGTCATATTGAGCCTTTTGACTGCTACAATCTCTCTAGTCAGCAAATTGGCCTTGTACACGCTTCCAAATCCTCCTCTTCCGACGCAGTACTTCTCACTGAAGTCTTCAGTGGCTTTTACAATATCCCAAAATGTGAACTTTCCTTCTTTTTCCCATATCAGTGACTCAGAGTTCTCAGATTTCTCAGAACTTGTAGTCTCTTTGTTATGCTGCTTGATTTTCCTATGCAATACAAAACACCAGGCAATGATCATTGCCAAAACTAAGAGGCTAGCAACTGGAACAATGACACTCACAAGAACCTTATTATTGAACTTCCGTGCCTTGCTAGTTGAAGATGTTACATTACAAGAGGACAATCCTTTCACATTTCCACACAACCCTCTGTTTCCAATGTAAGCATTCTCTAGCGCTTTTTGGAACACGTTGCCAGAGGATATAGGTCCATTCAAGTTATTGTAGGAAAAATCAATGATTCGCAAACTAATCATGCTAGATAGTGCAGGAGGAATTCTACCTGAGAGATTGTTATGTGAAAGATTGAGATTCTCCAATGATGAGAGCTTGCCCAAGTTAGGCGGGATACTTCCTGAAAGTGAATTGTTACTGAGGTCCAAAGCATATTGCAACAGAACCAAGCTGCCAAGCTCAGATGGTATCTCTTCTGAAAAAGCATTGATGCTCAAGTTCAAGCCCAATAAGCTTACACAATTACCAAGCTCTTTTGGTATGCTTCCCTTCATTTTGTTTGTTGACAAATCAAGATATTGGAGCTTTGTTAAGTTGCCCATACTCTGAGGAATCTCACCTGTCAAATGATTACTGCTCAAGTTGAGATTGAACAGCAGGCCAAGATCTCCCAATTCAGTTGGTATATCACCTGTCAATTCATTTGAGTCCAGGTGCAGCACGCGCAATTGTGTCAAGTTGCCTAGCTCAGCTGGGATTCGACCAGAAATTTTGTTTCTAGCCATTTGTAAATTTGTGAGCATTTCACCTTTTCCCCACTGGGGTGAGAGTTTACCTGTAAACTGATTATCGCTAAGAGAAATGAAAACAAGATTCGGGTGAATACCAAATGCTTCAGAGATGTTGCCAGAGAATTGGTTCCCATCAAGACGGACTCTAGTTAGTCCTGAGCAGTTTTTCAGGCAATCTGGTAAAGTCCCAGTAAAGTTGTTCCCATTAACAGTGAATTGCTCGAGAAGCAAACCACTACATAATCCTGGTGGCAGTTCCCCAGAGAAGCTGTTGTTGGAAAAGCTAACATTAGCCAAAAAGATATTGTTTTTCCCCAAGTTCCTTGGAATACTACCAGAAAATCTATTGGTAAACAAAGAGAGTGTCTGTAAATTACTGAGATCAGCAATGGTGTCAGGCAACTCTCCAGTCAAGTGGTTAGTGTTGAGATCAAGAGTAACCAACGATGTTAAATTTCCAGTCTCAGGTGGAATGGTTCCACTAAGATTGTTGTAGAAGAGATGCAAGAGACTAATGCTGGTAAGATTCCCAATTGTATGTGGAATTGGACCAACAAGCTGGTTGCCTGAAAGGTCTAATGACAACAGACCTTTCAAGTTTCCAATCTCTGCGGGGATTCGTCCTGAGAACTGATTATTGTACAGAAAAAGGTAACCAAGATTTGTCAATAAGCCAATTTCAGGAGGAATATTTCCAGTGAAGTGATTGTTTTGAAGCTGCAAAGATGTTAATTCAGTCCAATTGGACATGTAATAAGGTGAGAGCTCACCGGAAAAAGAATTTTCAGATATACCCAGATCCGATATTTCGGTCAGATTGGACAAGGACAAAGGCAAGGCGCCAGAAAGTGAATTCACAGCTAGAGCCAAATAAGTGAGCTTAGTACACAGGCCAAGCTCAGAAGGAATAGTGGAATTCAAAAGATTCATTCGGATATCGAGTTGCCGAAGCTCCCTAAGTTGACCAACAGAAGACGGAATATTTCCTTCAAATGAATTGTTATACAATTCAATGAGTTGAAGATCAAGAAGCGAACCTATATCATCAGGAATAAAACCTGAGAATCCATTCCTTCCCAGACGAAGATCTTTTAGCTTGGAAAGCTTCGATAAATTTGTTGACAATGTCCCTTGAAATGAATTATCAGTAAGATTGAGGTATTCAAGATTACCCAAATTGATAAATACTGATCCAGGTATGGGGCCTGTTAACAAATTTGATGACAAATCGAGGTAAGTTAGATTCCTGCACCTGGGTATGAAATCTGGGAATTCCAAGTCAAGTTCATTGTAGAAAAAGCTGAGGTGTGTTAACAAAGGCATGTCCAAAAACTTGGACCAGTCTGGAGTGCCCAAGTAGTTTGATCCCAGGTCCAAATACCATAACTTTCTAAGACTGCTAACTTGGTAGGGAATAGTACCATTTAGATTGTTGCCGTAAAAGCTAAGGTACTGAAGATTTGTTAGCTTTCCAATCTCTGGAGGTATGGTATCTTCAAAAGAATTACTGCTCAAGTCCAAGAAAGTGATCTTGGAGAAACTCCCAATGCTAGATGGTATCGGACCACTGAAATTGTTGTTGTTTATGTCAAAATGGGTGAGATTTGGAAAGGAAGTGAAACTGAACAGACTAAGTGTTCCTGTGAGGTCTGCATCAGGGAGGCTTATTTTGGAGACTGATCCTGCAGTATTGCAGATAATGCCAGTCCATTTACAAAGGTTTTTGATGTTGGCGAGGGACCAAGAATTGAGTGCAGCAGAAGATGATGATGATGATGATGATGATAAGGTGTTCTTCCATTTGACAAGAGCTTCTGCTTCTGTTCTTGCAGATGCTGTGATATTCAATGGAAGTAAAGCAAGGAAGAGAATATGAAGTAGAAGAACACAAGGCTTCTGAAATATCCCCATGTGCCTATTTTTTGTTCAAGTTTCCAGTATTACATTACACCTGTTAAACAAACCTCTTGTCCCACATACATATAGAGAGGAAAAGAAGACGATGATCTATGACATAAAAAATGCATGCAAGTAAAAGAACCTAGTCAAGTCAGAAATGAAATAAGCATGGGGTATAAAAATCTTTGTGGAGTGTTTTTGTCAATCTGTGATGATTAAATCCATTCCGAATTCCGGTTTAAAGGTTTCAAAAGCTTCTTATATTCCTAATTCCTACTTAACAAATTTACATATAATATAACAACTGAACATCTTAACAACTAAGTGATTTTTTTAATCATTCAACCTAGTTTCCCTTAATGCGGTTATCTCAGTTTACATAAGAGTTGACTGAAGTTTGTTATTTAACAGGCTAACAACTCTTATTTGATTTACAGCCACAAAAGACTTTCATATCAAATGATTTACAGGTTCAGATATGAGACAGATGGAGAGTTGACATTTTATTATTTTAAAGGTTTAGTTATCTTCATTATCCCAGTTATGACTACAATTACAGAGTCTATTGGTGATTGTTGTCAATATAAGCGGCTGCAATTCCCTTGGTCAAGCAAAAACCACAAAGTAAAAAGAAAAATGGAATATAATTATAAGATGCATACATACAAGAGTATCAACTATAAAATGATTTCTCTTGGCATCAGTGGTGTTTCTTGGAATGTGCTTGCAACACTTTGTAGTGGGAATATTTTTTAACATAGCCATGCCTAGCAATGGGGCAATACAAAAGATAAAGTTAAAATAAAATGGTTATAGAGGTGTTTTCATAACAAGGGTGACCACTGGTTTAAATAAAGGAGTGGAGATTATATCACTTTTAAGTATGCACAGAAGTTAGCATTATATGGAGTGGGAGTCTTAATCTATTAGATGTCAATCCTACTGCAATTAATGCAATGTTTAGATCGAGAATAAAAGAAGAAATAAAATAAAATTTTGGAGGATAAATTAATGAAAATTTTCATTTCATCTTTTTGTTTTTTTACTTCATGCGGAGAAGGTGGAATAAAATTTATTCTAATGGAATGTATATATGTAATAATTTTGCCATTATATGACAACACCCAACACCACCAACAACCAAACATACACTTAAAATACCTTAAAATCATTTCATTCCGTCCTCCATTCCATTCTTTCAATCCAAAGGTAGCACGATAGATGACAAAAACCACTACAAGTATTGGCACATATAAAAAATCGAAGAAGTCAAAGAGGACTACCTTTATTCTTGAAGTTGACAGTTGAAAAACTGTCTGTGCTTCTCCTTGAAGGATAAACTTAGTCCACAATGGACAAAATTTCAAGGATGAGCCTAACAAAGACAGGAAAGAGTCTTCATATTCACACCAGTACAATATATTCCATTAGCACTAATATAAAAGTTTTAATGAAAAATATAATAAAAGAAACAGTCATGCTGCATATAAATTAGGTAGGTTGGCCTACATATTTAAGTTATACCACATGTCATGTTTTGACTCTAACTTTTTATATACCAAGAAACCGCAAGCTGAGCTCCTAGAAAATGATTTTAGTATGTACAAGTCTTGGTTGCTCCAAAAACTTCCTTCACATAAATTAAAGATTAATTCTGCTTCTTCTTTTTCTTTCTTTTTTATACATGCCCAATGTACTAGAAATAGAGCAATTTTTGACAATTATGCATTTTGACCACTTTTTATGGGGGACAAATTTAGAACATGGGACTCTCATTTTAGGAATGAGAGGGTGTTCAAATTTTGAGGATCATGTACTACCAACTTCAAGGAGGCAAGTAGCTAGGCAAATAGTAGAAGGAAGAGCAAATACCCAATCCAATCTCTATTAAGAATCCTTGGAAGTATTATTGAAATTTGATAACTAACATATTATATTAGTCCATAAGGAATGAACTAACTATTCAGAAGAAGCCTCAAATCTGTTATTTACTTATGTTCAAGATTTAGAAATTTTAACAATGTTATAAACATATCACCACCCACAAAAATTATAGTACAGTAAGAAATCTCAGAAATAAGGCAGAGAAATTAAATTGTATAAATGGGCATCATATTCACATTCATATGCTGATGTGCATTGATCTAATATATGGGATTAATCAAATTTGCAAGGAACTAACTTTGGAATATCTTTTCTTGTTTCAAAACCATTTGATGTAACATTCCCAACAACCATGCAAAAAAGTATATATGAGCAATGATGAACAAAAGATCAAGATAAAAGAAAGTCGCTGCAATATTTAGAGTCGATCAACCAACAAACATTTGTGTCGATATTTAACAAATTTTGAGTTTACAGTCTAGCAAGAATCTGAGGTCGTATTTAAGCTCTCATGTATTTACTCTCGTCAATATCAAGCTTTGTTGAAAACTAAAAACAAACATGATTTCCTGAACCAACACCAACAACTTCTACAGGCAAGCCATGTTTATGATATCAAATGAGTAGTCTACCCATCAAGAAAATTAAGGAATGCAAGGCTAGCCCCTGCAGGCTTACTTTGATTACCCACCAACCAACCTCAAAAGATCTAGTTGCAGTAATAGAAATGGATAACACAATTCGGATTTGTACAGGTTGTATGCAGAACCAACAAATTAAAATTATTAACCAAACACATCTCAGGTTCAAATATATGAGCCAGGATTGTATAGAAAACGTGATACTCGATAATATTGAATAAATTTGATCATCTGAAAATATAATAAAGATTTTACAAAAAACAAACAAAATATACACAAACCACTTTATTATTCACAAACAACTTTATCGAGTATATGAACTATGTAGGAAACAGACAACATGACACCCCAAAACCATTACACAAAAATACTCGTAATATTAATCTTAAGCAGCACCACTGTTCAAAGCTCTCTCCAACCTTGTTTCAAAAGGGGTGGAATGCCAATTCACTTTCTTATCCTGCAAACCATCACACACCTAATTAGTACCAGATTACCCACATTTGAACTAAAGTCACAAGATGTCACATCACACATATACCTCTCTGTACTTGCTGGTTGTGTTTGGTATGCCTTTATAGGAAGAAGCAGAGCCAGAAGCCTTAGTTTTATAAGAAGAAGCAGAGCCAGAAGTCTCACCTGTGTGATTCCAGTAGGTCCCAACAGTGCCTATAATAGGCATCTCATCAGGGCTTCGACTTGGTGACTTCCTAGGCAAGGATGATGCTGAAAACTGTTTCAGCTCCTCAAGTGTCAATGCGCCTAAAATTGGTCTATCTTCTATGCTCATAACTGAAGTTGATCCTTGCGACAAACTTTTCTCAGAAGTAATGGTTCCACGCTCAGTGGAGCTAATCTTCTTTTTGGGAGTGGTTTCAGATGAAACCAACCAATTCGAAAGGCTGGCATCAACAGCTACATCTTTATTCAGATTCTTGGCTTGATGATGGGACTGAGTATTGAAACTAAAGGACAACCGCTTAAATCTCGGTTCTGAATTAAATGAAATACGAGGTAACTCTTCCTCTGCAGCCGAATTCTCCTTCTGTTGGGGCTTAAGTGGCGATGTCCCTTTTGATTTCACAGCTTTCCGTTGACTAAGATTCTCAACTGCATTCAGCACAGGATGAACATAATCACTCCTGTTTCTTATATTTTGATTCAATCTAATTGTTTTCCCTTCTTGCCCAGGTAATCCACAACAAGTCATAGGGCTGTCCACCTCCTCCGAGGCTACTCTTGGCAAAGAAATTTCTGTTCTTGACTCCATCGATGCAGTTGGAATGGTCTCCGACCACACTTCTTGACATAACAAACTTCCATCATCAAATTCGTCATCTTCATCATCTAAATCACTTTCCTCGTACTCCGACTCTACGGCCTCATCATCACTATCTCGGCAATTTTGGTACCTATAATTCCAAGGGTAGGATCCAACACTGGAGGTGGTTGAATCATCCTCAGAATTGGTATGGGATTGCCTTGATTTAGCAAGTCCCTCCTCTTTCTCCCTCTCACTATTGTTATTGTTGTTCTCTAGTATTGAATCAGCACTTTCAAAGACGGTAACATGTTCATAGGTTTTGACATTTGAATCAAACGTGACTCGCTTTCTCGTACTCAAGCTACCCTCATAAACTGATTCTACAGCACCATCATCACTATCTCGGCAATTTTGATACCTATGATTCTGAGGGTAGGATCCAACATTGGATGTGGTTGAATCATCCTTAGCATTGGTATGAGGTTGCCCAGATTTAGCAAGACCCTCCTCTTTCTCCCCCTCACTATTGTTCTCTTTGTTCTCTAGTAATGAATCAGTACTTCCAATGACAGTAACATGTGCATGGGTTTTGACATTTGAATCAAATGTGAGTCTCTTTCTCGTACTCGAGCTCAATTGCTCCTCGGATGTCTCACTACAGCAGAAATCCATAACATTTCAGGAAAGAGAAACAATACAGAGAAAGCAATTGGGGTTTCCCCCACTTTATTTTTCTTCGAAAAAAACAAAGGTAAAAGCAAAAGATTGTTAAAAAGTAGCAATAAAATTCAAGAAAATCAATGGCTCACCCCAACTCTGGAACTAAACTGGTGGCCTTTTCTGTGATGCCTAATACTGAAGGTACAACAGTTTGCAGAGGGATCTGAACTCCATTTCTCTGCAATTGATATATAAAAAGAAAGCTGAAAAATGGAGCTTATCAATCGAAACCCAAATTCAATTGAAGCTGAAAATAACTGTTGCGTTAAGTTAATTTTGTTGGTTGCCGAGAACATCAAACAACAAAAAGCAGATTATTTACATTTCCTTCAGTTTCCTTGTTTGTTTGTTTTTTCTGAACAACCAAACAAAGGACCTAGAAATTGAAAATGTACAGTGACTAAGGCAGTTAGAACTCAACTGAATTTGGATGAAAACAAGTGGGCAAAAAAGGAAAAATAGTAAAAGGAAAGACATTCAAGCTCTGTTTGATTGCTGAGAAAATTTTGGAAATGAAAGTGAAATAAATCATTTGAACCTCAAAATTAAAAATCTATAACTGGGGGTCCTTATAAATTAAAACCCAATTGAATCGGAGCTAAGAATAACTGATGCGTTATGCAAATTTTGAATCTTGAATATATTAAGAGCAGATAATAAACAATTTCTTTCATTTTCTTGGCGACCAAACAGATGAAAGAGAAACGGGAAAAAATACCATTCAGCGATTGAGCGTTAAGTAACTTACTTGGTGTCGAGGGCTGCCGTTGTTCCGGCGTTTCCGGCGTTTCCGATCCTTGGAAGAACCGAAACACCCAAATAAACAGCCCATTCCTTTTTCTTTATTTTTCAGAGATTGATTTCTTTCCGCTGGATTATGAAGATTTCAGAGACCGTATAGGGTCTCAATTTTAGAGGGAATCTGGGGGAAGGAAGATCAAAACGGTCGAATTTTGGTAGGGCTCGATAATCTATGGCTCCCTCTAGGGTTTTCGTTTCAAATAGAAAAGTGACCGTTATATTTTTGTTGTGAATTTTGATGAGGGAGAACACAAGTACAGTCCAAGCACCAATTGTTTACACTAAGAATTCAATGTGGACACCCTAAACTTATTTTTATTGAAATACACCCTAAACTTCATTCCCCTAAACAAAATATGAAAATGCAACCTTTGTCTTTCCTTCTTTTTTTGGCCGTTACATAAAAAAATGGTTTAAATATAAATTATAAAAAAAAAATCACTTCGTTAATCGATCTTAATTATAATCAGATGATCAAAATTTTAAATATTTTCACTTACGTTCAATTGAATATACCACATTATAATAAATTGATGACTTGAACTAGCTAGTGGAAAGGTTAATCAATACTAATGTGTAATTAGACAAAGATATTTTAAATGATTTTTTCACATTATTAAACATCAAGGGTAAAAACATAATAAATTTCATGATTTTTTTTTAACGTGTAATTAAGAAGATATATATATTGATCGTTTTTCGGTGTAATTAATTTAATGAACAAAATTTGCTGAAACCAGTTCAAAATTTGTAGATGGCCCTGTAATTATTATTATATTTTAAACATTTACGGGCAATTATTTGTGTGTTTATGTGTCCCCTTGAAAACACAAGACAACATTTTATTATGCTGTCATTCTTGTATATTAGTTCCTAATTCCTTAATTATGTCAGTAATTAAAAATTTTCCATAACCAGATCGATAGTTTTCATTTACTTTCTTAAGTGGATTCTTACGGCTACTCTTTAAGATTGAGGTCGGCTAGCTAGTTCTTTAACTAACTAGTATACAAGTCTCTATACATGTACATAAATTTTGTTTATTTTGATAATAAAATAAACGACATACATCAACATTTACGTAGAAGCTCAGAAATTAACTTAAAAGAAATTAATGCATGGTTTGGAAGCATGCATTTGTTTGTTAACTTAATTATTGAAGATTTAATTTGTTTGATCGGCATTAATTAATGAAGATGAAAGAGTGGAAATAATAAATTAACTGCATGCTATCGTTTTATATTTGACAACGTTTGTATTTACTAGTAGTATTTAATTAGCTGATATTTTTTACGAAATATTGATCATACATATGGAGATTATACAATTAATATATATATATATATATATATATATATATATATATATATCACAGTAAACAAGTATGATCTAATGCTGAAGCTACAACTGTTATTAATTCCAAATGTCTAGGACAGCTAGCTAGAAGTTCCTAATTAAACCCGTCCTAGCTAGCTATACATACAAACACCCAATACATGCGCAGTAGGAGTAGCTACCTCTTATAAATAGTTCAATTCAATAACTAAAACTCCAATTAATTAATTAATCTCTCTCTCTCTAGATATAAATATATAATGGCAAATTAAGATAGAAGAAGAGATAGATATGGATAAAAGAGATGGGTACACAGAAGATGGGACAGTAGATCTCAAGGGTAGACCTATTCTTAGATCAAAAACTGGGAGATGGAGAGCTACTTCCTTCATTGCAGGTAATTCACATATATTCTCTTGTTCTGAGTCTCATTTTAACTTTAAAACTATTTACACATATATAATATTAATTAATTTTTCATCATTAATTAATATTTATCAATAATTATATATATATATATATATATATATGTAGGGTATGAAGTGTTCGAGAGGATGGCATATTATGGAATAGCAACAAACCTAGTGCTGTATCTCACGAGGAAGCTCCATGAAGGAACTGTGACCTCCTCAAATAATGTCACCAATTGGGTTGGTACAGTTTGGCTGACACCCCTTTTAGGTGCTTATATCGCAGACGCTCATCTTGGTCGATATTGGACTTTCATCATTTCATCTGTCATTTACTTTCTGGTAATCAGTTACTTAACTTCTTCAAATTAACAGCTAAATTTGATGTAGGTTTGATAGTATTATTTATGAAATTGTATATATGTTGCTGTCTTTTTTTCTTTTTTCTTTTTTCTTTTTTCGTTACGTATAATGTGCATGTATGTATATGCTCCTTAATATATACCCCATTTTATATATACACTACTAATGCATGCATGCGTACGTGTGTATCTAATACTGATACAATTAATTGGTAATTAAAAAACTCACTCTTTTTTTATGTGGGTTCTTTGACATCCTAATAAATAAATTAAATTAAAGATAACTTTTAAGATTATTAAATTTTATTTGTACTGACCTATATATAATAGTTATGCACTTTAAAAAAACATCATTTCTAATAACTTTAAAATGGAAATTCACCAATATCGTCTTGTTTAACAGGGAATGTGCTTATTGACACTAGTGGTTTCACTGCCAGCACTCCGGCCACCATCATGCGGCCATGGCGCGAAAGAAGTCGACTGCGACAAACGAGCGTCGCCATTCCAAGTCGGCATTTTCTACTTTGCTTTGTACATAATTGCAATTGGAACAGGTGGAACCAAGCCCAACATCTCAACTATGGGCGCAGACCAGTTTGACCAATTTGAGCCCAAAGAAAGAGTCCAAAAGCTCTCATTCTTCAACTGGTGGATGTTTAGTGTCTTCTTCGGAACTCTATTCTCCAACACTTTCCTAGTGTACGTACAAGATGAAGTGGGCTGGACTGTTGGCTATGGGCTTCCCACAATAGGACTCTTGCTATCAATAGTAATGTTTGTGGTGGGCACACGCTTTTATAGACACAAACCACCCTCAGGAAGCCCATTGACTAAGATGGCTAAAGTACTTGTGGCAACTATTAGGAAGCGGAAAGTAATTGTCCCAACTGACCCTAAAGATCTTTACGAGTTAAATTTGACCGAGTATTCCAAGCCTGGCAAATATAAAATTGACCACACTACAACATTAAGGTCATACTTCTTCTTTCTTTTTATTTTTCTTCATACCGACCGTAACTGACATTGTATTTTTCTACAGGCTACTTGATAAAGCTGCGGTGATGCCGAGCGGCGGCGGATCGAGTTCTCCTTGGATGCTTTGCCCGGTGACCCAAGTTGAAGAAACAAAGAAAATGATAAAAATGGTCCCAATATTAGTGGCATCATTCATACCTAGCACCATGTTCGCTCAGACTCACACACTTTTCATCAAGCAAGGCGCCACCCTTGTTAGGAGCATGGGTCCTCATTTCAGCATCCCCCCAGCATGTCTCACAGCATTTACCACAATCTTTATGTTAATCACCATCCTACTCTACGACCGCTTCTTTGTTCCGGCCATTCGAAGTTACACAAAAAATCCAAGGGGGATCACAATGTTTCAAAGAATGGGGATAGGCCTCGTGTTGCATGTCATTATGATGATCATTGCTTGCTTCTGCGAACGAAAGAGGTTAAGTGTAGCCAAAGAGCATGGCATTTTCGGCCAAAACCAGATTGTTCCGCTTAATATTTTCATTCTCCTTCCTCAGTTTGCTTTAGTGGGGATTGCAGATAACTTTGTGGAAGTGGCAAAGCTTGAGTTTTTCTATGATCAAGCACCGGAAGGAATGAAAAGCCTCGGGACTGCCTATTTTACAACTAGCTTGGGAGTTGGGTATTTCCTTAGCAGTTTGATTCTGTCAACTGTGGCTAATGTCACTAAGAGGAATGGCCACAAGGGTTGGATTTTGGACAACCTAAATATCTCTCATTTAGACTATTACTATGCATTGTATGCTGTCATCAGTTTTCTCAACTTTCTGTTCTTTCTAGTGGCGGCAAGGCATTTTGTATACAGCAGCACGGACATGAATATTGAATCCCAAACAGAGTTGCAAATGACCATGCACACTACTCCGAACAAATCTACATTTGATCATCAAAATTTTGATGATGGCAATGTTTCAAACTGAAAGAGATAATAGAACTTGTAATTTATGTATCTGCTTCATGTGATTACGTAAAATCTCATACTATTTTCCCTCTTACGTCTACTTTTCACTTGCAAAAAAAGAGCAATACTTTTCATATCTACATGATTCGTAGGGGTCATCATATCCTTCACTAAACTCCAATAATGCTCCAGAAGCTTAACATATAATGAGATTGAATATCCTTATTTGAAACAACCCACGTAGATATAAAAGTTTACTAAGTATAGGCCTTTACTCTTTTTGGTGACTCCCATCACAGCATCCTTCAGCAGGGCTGCAACTTGCATGCTGCAATAGATTCCAATATCCATGTGTGCTCAACGACCCTGCATGCAGTTCCTCGAGCCAAATCCTCTGCTGCTCTTAACCTCTGCAACACAACAGAATCTTTGTTCCCCAACGTGTATTGTTGTAATGGATCAACATTGTATACAACTAGAGTTGTTGAAGGAGTTGAGTGAACATCACGACTTTGTGCAACTAGTTCTTCTTTGTTCTCAATAACAGTGCCACCAGCCATCCTGACCAAATTTAGGAGGTCGTTCTTGTATGCTGGCAAAAAATCGCCGCTGAAGTAGAAATTTAAGCTATTGAAAAGCTTTGGCGCCTGCATTCAAAAAAATCAGAAGACTATTAGCTCATCATGGATGAAAAGAAAGTGACGAGCCTAAATTCATAAGATTCCTCGAGGCATAAAATATTCTGCTAAAAAGAATTTAAAAATGCAAAGAATTTGAAATTTCCAAGAGTCAAAAATAAGCGCGAATTTTTTTTCCAGAGTTTCCATAGTCCAAATTGAAATGGCACATTCAAATGGCCTTGAATCTTAAATTTGTCTTTTTCCATATTAACGCTTGGGCCAACTACTTCCCAGCCATACGCAAAACTACAAGACTATATAGTATTCTATTTCACAAATTTGACACTTCTAGCAAAGAATAAATTTATTAAATTGAATGTATTTTCTCTTACATTATCCAAGGCCTGAAGTCTGCCTGTTTTGGCGCCACCACAACAGCCATGATTATCTAAGCTAACCTCGTAAGTTTCTTCATCCACAGGTTTGTTTGCTTCCTGACAAGCTTTTATCCCTACAAACACAGCACAAGTTACATTATTGACCAATGGATCCAATCATCGAACAAAAAAATCAAACATCATCTTCAATTTATTTTTCTTTCAGGGCAGAGGAAAAGAAAGAGAATTTGTTTCCCAAGAGTGATGAAGTTAGTTCAAGTCTTTGCCTAATATGTAATAATTTGCCGTGGATGTATCTACATGGCCAAGAATCAAAAAATTACAAGGTACTGATTTTTGTCAGTATCAAATTATGGGGCCAACCTTCATGAAACGTGTGGTTTAAAGACGATTTCATCAAAAAAAAATCTTTAAACTATGTAATAGTGCTTCAACAAACAACCAAGAAAAGGATTCACTAATTTCATGTAAGAACCCACCAAAATTTACAACAGCATTATTAAGACAAAGGTTTCTAGAATCAGAAGATAGCTTACAGTCCATTGTAACAATCCATCTTCCATTCAAAATTGCCATGAGAACTTTCAGTGTCCTTGTATATGCACCATTAGCATCAGTTGCAGCGATTACATGGGTAACATTTGGTTTCCAGCATCTTGAGACAGTTGCACCACAACTGCTTGCAAACTTGACCAGATTACACTGCATGGCAGAAATTCAAAAGATCATACTCAGACTTGATTATACATGATAACTGGGGATTTTAACCAGTCCACTTGGACGACCCCACAATCAACAAACAACCAGAACAAAAGGGAAGAGATCCATATGACCCAAAAAAATATTTTGAAGCTCAGGTAGTATTTTATTTTGATTTATTAAGCTTCCAGAATACATAAACATATAAATAGAATCATAAAGAAAAGAATCTTAACAATGACACGTAATCATTTTGATAATTTCAGCATTACTCACAATGTATTTTGTAAGCAAGAATTGCTTGTTATTTTAGTTATATCAGTCATGGTCATTACTTCCTAACCATCTCTAGAGAAAATAGACTGCTTTATAAATAGTATAATTTTCAAAATACAAGTATGTTGGAACTTGTGGCTCATAACTGAGAAGCTCTCGAAAAAAACCAAGTGCGGAGCAGAAGAAAGCAGAGCTTCGCGACGCACTAGCCCATCGGGGTTGGACCAACGGATTGAGGGTGTGGAGGGGCATAGCCCCCCACGGTATGGTACAATGTTTCAAGGGTATTATGGGTATTTAGACTATAATATAAATTAGGATTGTCGTAGAAGTAACAATTATATATATTTTCTATTGTAAAATCTTATATACTCAAATCATAAATAAAACAACTTCTCTCGCCGCTCCGTGGACATACCCAAATTGGAGAACCACGTAAATCTTTGGGTTATTCTTAATTGTAGTGTGTGTGATCCGATTCTAACATAATCTAACGTGTCTTTCTCAATCTATAGCTCCTCTTCTTTCTAATTAAAAAGGGAAATATAAAAAATAAACCTCTGTTAATATAACCACATGTGTATATATCTGAGCACCGATCTGCTAAAAATTAAAACCAACCTTCTCTTCAGCAGTCAAAGCAGATCCACAAAATACCCATTCTTTTGCTCCATAAGCTAATGTTGAAATGGAGGCTCTGTATACAAAACAAAAGAAAAAGGAAATCAAACTAATGACCTCATAGGTGATAGGTGTAAAAGATGTGATCACTACCAAATATCAATTAAAAGTTATTAGAATAACTAGTGTCAAGTCAAAGAAAGAAGAGTTAGAAATTTCAAGAAAAAATGAGAACAAAAGGAAAAACACTATGTGAAACAGGAGAAACAAATTTTCAAGTAGAGACATTTAAATAAAATTGTGCAACAAATTTTTTGTAACATTGCTTTCTAGTTAGGAAATTAAAATATAAAGCTGTAAAGGCCTTCTTACAAATCTTTGATACTAAATGAAATTAAGGAAAGGAAAATAAAAAATGAGTGCGCATGCATAGAGTTCAACAAACATTTTATATTGTAAAATAGCAATTATATCCACTTTAGATATAAGGTGTATTTAATTTAGTATTGCTTTTGCCAATGTCTATGTTTCATTATCATTTGATTCACCTAACTAAAGCAAAACAGCAAATGAGTAACAAAGGAAGCTAACTTATCATGAGAAAGCGCGTTCAATAACCACTTAGATAGCTTGGATAAACATTTATTATAAAACATAGTAACTGAATAAAATGTGTACATTTCTGCTGATATTGGTTGTGTTTCTAGACTGGCAGGCTTCCCAGACTTGATCTTTTCTCTTGGAAATTTGATAGTGTTGTGAATCGGGCACATCATAATAAAATCATCCTATGAAAACAAGAAACAAAAGAAATGTGTCATAGAAGAAAAGAAAATATTATGTTACAACTATTAATAGACCTGAATGTATTACAAATGTGCGAGTAACTTGGTTGACTTACAAAGTCCCACTTGCAATCTGGGATTTTCACAGCACAGGGTACATGATAACTTTTCCGGCAAGACTTCATGTAGCAGCCAAGTCCAGCTCCCTTTAGCCCACATCCACTGCATTTTAGCTTAGCCGCCCTAGCCAATTCTGACTCCAAATTCCTGATATTGTCACCCTCATAGTACACTTGAGGTGTCCTGCAATTACAAATGTCATCAGAATACTCAAACTAAAATATTGTTGAATAGATAAAGCAATACATGCATTGATTAAGAGAAAATTTGTATGTGACTGACACAATCCATTTTCTATTAAATAGTTCAAGATCTGCATAATTCTAGATGAAATTATATTTCATTTGACATTTCCATGCACAGGTATGGGTGTAAATGAACAAAGTCAAGCCAAGTATTGAGTTGCTCAAATTTGGTTCATAAAATTTATCGAGTCTAAAATATAGTTTGATTGGAGCTAGTTTAGATACCGAGTCGAACACGATCTCAAATCGAATCTGAGCCATTTAAACTAATTAAGTAAATATAATCCAAGTGTCAATAAAAAATTGCATTTTGAAAAGGTTCAAATAATTTATCAAACTTTAAAATCTACTTATATTTGAATTGTTTAAAGTTCGAGTCGAGCTCGAATCAAATTTTTTGTCGAGTACAAATCAAGCTCAAACCATTTCGTTCATTTTACAGCCTTATGCACGAGTAACACTACTTTGCACCAAATACATATATAATTTATTAATAAAACAACTATGGAGAGTCCTCAAATTAGAATCAACATTCCATATCATAATCCAAGGACAACTATTTAGCAATTTTAATTAAAAGTGTTTACACACAAAATAATAACCGTCAAAATCTCTTGTAAATATCATCTTAAGACTAGATTGGCTTTGTTAAAACAAAATAAATAAATATGTGAAGGGCAAATGCACACATTAACCGGTAAGCCATGAATATTTTACAATTTTGATTGATCACAAATCTATTCAATTTTATCTGTAAATGACTTTCTCAATAACATTATCAAAAGTACTGAAGCCAGATAAGTTCCCAAAGACAACATACCAATCAATGCATATCTTGTGAACATGCATTGCCTTGGAGAAGGGTCTCTCATCTCCAACAACTAACTTTCCATTGGCATAATGCAACATTGGCCCAGTATCCTACAAGCAATCATTTAATCAAAAACAAGATTAGTTCAAAGAAACATTTATAGAAATAAGATATTATTACATTATCTAAATATTTCCAAAATAATACCCCCGGAGAGACTACAGAAAAGTGCTCTAGAAATGTAAATTACTAGAGGCAAATGAAATTAAGAGTAATGCAGATTCAATATCAGAACTCACATTTGTGACTTCAGAAGAATGGCAAAAGGCACACACGCCTCGACTTCCATCTGATAAATTTGATTTCTTTTGTCTCTTGGCATCCCTACTGCTCCCTGGATCACTGCTGTCATCAATGTCACCCAACAAATGTGTGCAGCCCGGTGATAACTGTTCCATCTGATTCATATCTAGTTCCTCTATTCCAATATCTGAATGCTTTCCATTTCCAACCTGACAAGTAGACTGGAAATGAGTTGGTCTATCTTCACCATTAAAGGCCAATTTACCACTACCACGCATCTCTAACACTTCCTCCTCAGCACTCCTTGTGATGGTACTTTTGACACTCTTCGCATTTAAAACAATCCGATGTTCAGCAGAATCATTGAGAGAATCATGACCACAATTAGTAGCTGATAAAGAATGCAAGGAGTTTCCATTGCTGGAGTTTCCATCAGCAGCTATTCCATTATGCTCCTTTTTAATCCCACCATCAGAATTCGTCTTAACCGAAACAGGGCACCCCTCTGAACACCTTCCAACATCTAAGGTAAATAGATACCAAAATTCAGCCAATAGCCATCAAAGAAATTTCAAGCTATAATGGACATTACAAACGGTGACATGAACCACACTGCAATTATTATAACTTATCTTACCATAAGAAACAGGATGGATGAGAGTATTGAAGGAAGTAACGTCCAAGCTTTTGTAAATACTCGCAATATTTTCCATGTAAGGTGCTGCCCTTATCTCTGCACCATTTAGCCATGTTAAGAACAGAGATAATTGCACAAACAGTTGGGTTTTTTATAAAGGGGAGATAACATCTACCTAACACACTAAATACATTAAAAGATCACTCAAAACAAAGTAGTTTTAAGTAATTGGTGAAATAGTAGTTACACAAAAGTCTGATTTAACTTTGATCCTAGTTAATTTGCAAATCATTAAACTTTAATTATGATGTGGATTTATTAGTTTTATTTTCAAAATAACAATGTTGTACCAAGTAATACTTTTGAAGTAGCTTACGCTATTAGCTATTGAATTTATCAAAATCAAATAAATTCACTTCAATTTAGTCTGATTTAACTTTGATCCTAGTTAATTTGTGAATCATTAAACTCAAATTGTGATGTGGATTTATTAGTTTTATTTTCAAAATAACAATGTTGTACCTAGCAATACTTTTGAAGTAGCTTACGCCATTAGTTATTGAATTTATCAAAATCAAATAAATTCACTTCAATTTTGAATTTTATAATTTCACTAATTGACTAGGAAACAATTAAGTAGGACTCTTGTTTGTGGGGCGGAAGGAATATAGCCATATATTCAATATATTAGTGTTTAGCATTTTAATTATACAGACTTTCTCACGAGCCTCCCAAATGCCTAAAGAGTGGAAGTAAATATAAAATAAAGTTCAAATATTTCATCAAAACAAACAAAAATAATGCAGGAAAATCCACATTTTTATATCTTTACACCTTGATCTCCATATTGGCGTTTACATGCAGGGCATTCAGATCTGAACTGGGTCGATCTTTGAATACAGCAACTGCATTGATCAGTTAACCAACAACCCATTTTTATCTGAAAAAATGATGTACTAACACAAAACAAGACAACTAATGAAAATTAATCAAATTCAGATATTGGAAATGAAGAAAGTCACGAACTTGCAAAATATATGGTCGCAGGGGAGTAAAACGGGTCTGTTAAGCAATTCAAGGCTGCAAGATTCACAAAGAACAACATTCAAACCAGAAACAGAAATAGATCTAACAGTTAATATATATATAAATATATATATATATATATATATGTGTGTGTGTGAGAGAGAGAGAGAGAGAGAGAGATTGATTAGGCATGTGTGTAAAATAGAGAGTACCAAACAGGGCATTTGAGCTCAAGAGCGAGTTTCTGGAGGTGAAGGAGCCATGGATTGAGTAGCCTCTGAGATTCCCCCATTGATTTTTCTGCACTTGCGAATTGGGGGAAAATGAAAAAGATGAAGAAGAACTTTTGAGACCTCTGATCAATCGATAATGGTGAAGAGAGGGAGAAGCAAATGTACTGATTTGACGATGTTTTAAGGGTGAAATTGAAAGAGCGCGGACGTTTGAAATTCGCGCGCAGCATCTTTAGCTTTTGCGTCTCCCGCCATATTTATTTACAGCTTGACGATAATTGGCCTCATGGCCAACTATTTGGTTAACCAACTTCGAAACAAATTTATTTGGGTATGCAGTTGTTCAACACTCCCACTAAACATATTTGTTTTGTTAATATTTAATTTTTCTTTTTAAAGATTATGACATATGTTTATCAAATATAGAGTATTTATTTTAAAAAATAATTATAATTCAGTAAATTATATATATACAATAAATTACAATATAGGTCTTTGATGCCACACAAAAAATATATATATATATAAAAACTTATATTTTAATAATGATAGTAGTATAAAATAATACCATATACCCTCAAATTTAATTTCATATAATTCACTAGGGATAAATAATATTTTGGTCATTTGTCTTTGAGTCAGTTTTTCGTTATGATAGCAAAATTTTTTTTATTCTGATCAATTCTTTGTCTTCTCACATATTACAAAAAAATAAACAAATCGATTTTCCGTCCAAAAAAGCGTTAGCAATCTTGACCAATAAAAGTTGACTTGACTTTTTTTGCTTACGCCGCAGAAAAGAGAAGCAATGATTATTATAGCACAAATAATAATAACTATTAACTACTTACCTAAACAATTTCAAAACTAATAATAATAATAATAATAATAATAATAATAAATACTATTAATAGTAATAATTTTAAAATTCTATTTTTAATTTTTTTTAAAAAAAAATCTGTTAATTTTAATAAAGTCTTTTTAAAAGAAAAGCTGTTTTTAAAAAAATCTGCTTTATAAAATTCAATTTTTTAAAAAAGTCTGTTTTTTAAAAAATGTTAATTTTTATAAAAACAGATTTTCTTTTAATTTTTTAAAAAACGTTAATTTTTTTTTGAACTAAACTAATATTTTTTTATAAAAAGTTTGTTTTTTTTTAAAAAGTTAATTTTTATAAAAACAGAAAATTTTAAATTTTTTAGAAAATTAACGTTTTTAATTTTTTTTAGAAAAGTAACGTTTTTAAATTTTTTTTTTAAATTAACGTTTTTTAGTTTTTTTTAAAATTAACGTTTTTTAAATTTTAAAAAAATCTGTTACTTTTAAAAAAATCTGTTACTTTAAAAAAGTTAATTTTTATAAAACAGAAAATTTTAAATTTTTTTAGAAAATTAACGTTTTTAAAATTTTAAAAATCTGTTACTTTAAAAAAAAAAATCTGTTACTTTAAAAAGTTAATTTTTATAAAACAGAAAATTTTAAATTTTGCAAGGAAAGTGTTCTTGATCGATCCTTCCTATATGCAAAAATAATTTGTTCTAGAAAATGAGTTTTCTTATTGTTTTTTTATTATTTATAAAGATATGAATTAATGTAAAATTTATTATACAATTTTCCACCATGCATGTCAGTGTTACTCACACCACAAAACATTGTCCCAAATTATTTCCCACTAGTCCTTAAACCCGTGCAAAGTACGGATTTGGTGTGCTTAAATTAGTTATTTTAATTTTTATTACTGTATAATTTTATATAGTAAAATAAAAATTTAAAATTTTCTGTTTTATAAAAAAGTAACTTTTTTAAAGTAACAGATTTTTTTTTTTAAAAGTAACAGATTTTTGTAAAACAGATTTTTTAAAATTTTAAAAACGTTAATTTTCTAAAAAAATTTAAAATTTTCTGTTTTTATAAAAATTAACTTTTTTAAAGTAACAGATTTTTTTTTAAAAGTAACAGATTTTTTTAAAATTTAAAAACGTTAATTTTAAAAAATTAAAAAACATTAATTTAAAAAAAATAAATTAAAAAACGTTACTTTTCTAAAAAAATTTAAAAAACGTTAATTTTCTTAAAAAATTTAAAATTTTCTGTTTTATAAAAATTAACTTTTTAAAAAACAAACTTTTATAAAAAATATTAGTTTAGTTCAAAAAAAATTAACGTTTTTAAAAAATTAAAAGAAAATCTGTTTTAATAAAAAATTAACGTTTTTTAAAAACACACTTTTTAAAAATTTGAATTTTATAAAGCAGATTTTTTTTTTAAAACAGCTTTTTTTTTAAAAAGACTTTATTAAAATTAACAGATTTTTTTTAAAAAAATTTAAAAATAGAATTTTAAAATTATTACTATTAATAGTATTTATTATTATTATTATTATTTTAAAATTATTATTATTATTATTATTAGTTTTGGAATTGTTTAGGTGAAGTAGTTAATAGTTTTGGTCGTTTGTCTTTATAATAATCAAATTTGCTTCTCTTTTACTGTCTTTCCATAATGAAAAAAAAATAATCAACTTCTTGCGGTCGGCATTGCTAACGTTTTTTGGACGGAAAATCTGACGGAGTGACTATTTTGTAATATGTGAAATCTGATGAATTGATCAGAACAAAAAAAGTTTGATTCAAGGAATAAAAAAGCCGGATACGTCTGATAGATGGCCAAAACGTTATTTATCCCAATGTCACTAGCATTAAGCTAACCGTTAGTGGTCCTCAAGGTGGGATGGGCCATTTCCTATTTCTAAGTGTTAGTGGACAAGGCCCATATTCCGTGAGAGCCTTCCCCAGCAAACATTGAGAAGGACTGTCGATAGGCCCATATTTCATCCCAATTGAATGTTTATTAAGCTAACCGTTAGTGGTCCTAAAGGTGGGATGGGCCATTTTCTATTTCTAAAGGATTAGCGGACAAGGTCCATATTCCGAGATAGGCTTCCCAAACCAACATTGAGAAGGACTGTCGATAGGCCGATATTTCATCCCAATTGAATGTTTGTATATAAATTAATTTACAATTACTAAATCATCTCATCAATCCAAAAATGAAATGAAAGTAAAAATATAAGATTTTTTGGATTTTGGTAGTTTTAATAATAGTAATCTATTTATAATAATGAGATAGAATTTAATTTAAATTTGGACGAAAACACAAGAACTGGGGAGAGAGGATTTTATTAGGTTACCTTTGAGCTCGGGCAATTATTACTAATATAATAATTCATCTATGTTTGCCCTAGATGGTCTTAGCCACTTACTAATAGACACGTCATTCAATCCATGAACTTAGACACACCTGATTACCACCCGGCCGATAACAAAGCCCTCATCAACAGTAATAAAACCCTCAATCCTTCTCTCAAGTTTTCAGCGGTCAACAATTTGCCCTCATTTCCGCACCAGCCATGGCAGCCACAATAGCTCGATCAATCATCGCCTTCCGATCATCGTCTTCATCATTCCTCATTTTCCCTAAACGCCTACTTTCTTCTTCATCCTCCATAGCCAAATCCCCACCTCTTCCTGGTTTTACCCGACCCGCCCGGTCCACAATCTCGCTCTCCCACTCGATCCGGGACTTCGGCCCCGGTGCTGTTCGGCTAAACACTATTCGATGCAGGGTGAACCGGTCCGGTGGCTCCTACTCTCCCCTCAACTCGGGTTCGAACTTTAGTGACAGGCCGCCGACGGAGATGGCACCGCTGTTCCCCGGCTGCGACTACGAACATTGGCTTATTGTGATGGATAAGCCTGGCGGCGAAGGCGCCACTAAGGAGCAAATGATTGATTGTTACATCCAAACCCTAGCTAAGGTCCTCGGAAGGTAATTTTCTTTAGTAGTAAAGTAACTATTTTCAATTGTTTTTTAGACACAATAGAATAGAATCTTCTCAAATGGCTTCACAAATTTTAGTGTTATGTTAATGTGGACTGCAGCTTAGACCTACATTACCGAGTTTAAAAAAGTTCATTTGATGTAATGTTTAATGTTATGGTATTGGGGTATTTTGGTTACATTTCAGTTAATTTCAATCCTTTCATCCTAGACCTTTTGGTTGCGATCATTATTCAAACAAATCTTGAGTCTTTATTACAAGTTCCCCATTACATAATTTTTTATTCACATGGAGTGTTTGATATTTTATTGGGCTTATGTAGTCTTAAGTTTTTTGACCCAAAATTAGTGCTCAACTTAAGACTTAATAAAAATGTAACTTTTAATCTATCTAACAAAATACAAATGATTTTGAATTTCCCGCTCACTCAATAAATCATCTGGACCGTTCAAAGTTTGAGATAAATCCCACCGTCCACACAGTGCCGGAGGCACGGGACTCAGCTAGTTTGTCAATATGTAGCTAATTAATATGATATTTTTAGCAGTATTTTTTAGCTGGTTTACTGTAGTTATTATTGTTTGTACTAAAGTCAAATAAATTCCTATTGAGTTTGAATTTTAAGATTTCGCTAATTGACTTAAAAGGTCAAATTGTATCTCTAATTTGTAACAAATGGAGCCTTAGGAGTTGTTCGTTATTGTTTCTGTGAGAGTATGTTTTCCATGTCCTGCAATTGATACATACATAGATTTTGCTAGTGACTTCAATTATGAATTGTTGATGTATAAGTGAGGAAGAAGCAAAGAAGAAGATTTACAATGTTTCCTGTGAGAGATACTTTGGGTTTGGATGTGAGATTGATGAGGAGACATCCAATAAACTTGAAGGTTCATACTTCTTTTAACTTCACTAATTTGTGTTGTTTATATGTTTGGTTTAGTTTTGTATTGGATGATTACATGTTTTGTTGTTTCATACAGGTTTGCCTGGTGTTCTTTTCGTTCTTCCCGACTCCTATGTTGATGCTGAGAACAAGGATTACGGAGGTAAGTCTATTCTATTGCAAGGGAGACATAAAAACTATGTCGAGAGTAAAGTGAAAATCTGTCTCTAATGATCTAATAATTAACATTTAAAAGTATCCTTGAATGCTTTGGTTTGTTTTGGCAGCTTTACTTTAATCAAGATTTCCTCATGTGATACACATTGTGCAATACCACAATCTCTTAGAAGATTAATTCTTGATTTATTGTTAATTTAATTGAGATTTGTGGTTGGTGTTATCATTTTTATTTATTTATTTATTTAAAAGATCATTTGTCAATTTCTATTTTGTGCTTTGTATGTGTGAAAGCATGTATATGGGTAGGAGAGCTTTATAAATATTAAATAACCAAATTTCATGATTTAAAGTCCTATTTGCAATCATATGACAGATGCCCTCTATTGTAACTTTTGAACTGGAAAGTGCCTCATATCTACCCAGGAAATAAAAATAAGGACTTTTTAGCGCATTCTTAGCTTTTTGTGTTGAATCGGCAAGTTTTTTGTGTGATGCGTTTCTGATTGTGTTTTCGTGCAGAAGATACTTTTTTATACATATTTGTCAAAAGTATTTCGTCATTGGTTTTCAAAGTGAGATAAGTTTATATGATGTAGAACTACAATGTGTACTGAACTTGTTTGGTGTCAATGATTTGCCAGCGGAGCTGCTTGTAAATGGAGAGATTGTCAAAAGGTCTCCCGAGAGAGAAAGGAGAGTGCAACCAGTGCCCCAAAGAGCTCAGGACAGACCAAGATACAATGATCGTACCCGTTACAATAATAGGCGTCAAAACATGCGGTGAAGGGTGGTGAGTCTAGTGACGGCCGATTTCTGCACATCCTGAGGCTTAGTTGTATGTTATATCATGGAAGAAAAGTTCTATTTCCAGATGTTATGATGATTGGCTTGTTATTAGTTAACTATAAAACTGGATGGGCTTGGGATTTACTCGGTCAGTACGACTGCTTTGTCATTCTCAATCTATATAGTAACATAATGCTCATCTTTATTTTTGTTTTTTGGTAAAACTATGATCTTCTTTATTTGACCACATCAGAGCATTAGTTAATGTATTATTTGCAAGCTTACATTTACATATGGCAGGAGATCTAAAAGTATTTCATTTTTGGTAGGTAGGGCTCGGGTTGGGTTTGGATTTGAGGTTTTTTTTTTTTTTTTTTTTAATGAATCTATGAATGAAATCTAACTCCGGAAATACCAAGCTGTTACGATTGATGTGCAAATAATGGATTAGGAATTTAACTGTATGTATTCCTTCACTTTGGGCAACACCGAACTGTATGAAGGAGAGGAGAGGCTTTATTATTATATATAATTCGAGGCAACAAAATTGGAGACAAGTAATGGATATGATCCATGAAGCTTTTTCTTTTATGTATCAAGAGATACTTTTTATTTTCTTTTTTATATGGAACAGCCCAAATCTGATATTATTTTATTTATTTACGAAGTAGTTCAAAACTGAAATTTATTAAGCCGGAATGGTGATTTTGAAATCCTTGAATAAGAAATTTTTAGACTTTTTATGTGGTGTTGTTAAATTACAATTGTGAAATATATGGGATTTAATAGAATTATAAAAGGGTTTGCAGACATTTGCAATATATAAAACTTAATTGTGATCTCCTTGGATTGAATTGTGTTTGTTTATTTTTTCTTTTTTTCCAAGTGAAGTGATTGTTCAGTAAAAACAAAAACTTCGTATTACGGACAAAAATTAAGTAAAAATGAGTTGTTGTTTTTTTTTTTTAAATTAATTAATTAAGATTTATTGTACAGAAATATTTCAATAATAATAATAATACCAATTAGTTACCAAGTGTAGTTGAAAAACGAAGGCAGGCAGCTGAATCCGAAAAGGGAAATAAACGCACAATTAAAAGGTGTATGAATCTCTCAACTGAAACTCAATCCTCACTCTTCCCTTTTACACGACCAAAATCACACATCTAATGAAATATATACACCAACTCATCTTCCTTCTCCTTCTAATTATCCGTGTTCACGGCGGAGAGTTCACCGGAGGATATTCCAAGCTGTCGGGGATAATAATACCTGGCTTCGCCTCCTCTCAACTCAGAGCCTGGTCTATATTGGATTGTCCCTACTCTCCCCTCGATTTCAACCCTCTCGATTTGGTCTGGCTTGACTCCACCAAAGTAACACTATTCGCTCATTATCCTTTCTTCTTCATTTTCAGTACAAAACCACACATATATAATACAATTACTTACTAAAATGAGTTCATGATTTATATGTTTAGCATTATAGCTTGGTTTAATCTCTTCCATTTTTGTTCCGCCGGATGCTTATATTGTCAAATTTAACCTACATTCCAATAACCTATAACAATGATAGAGAGCCAGGGAAAGATTTCATTCCGTGACTTGTAAGAAATCAGAAATAGATTTCATGTAGTGGAATAATTAGAGGTCTTGCTCTCTGTTATGTTTGAAATAGATAAATTTTACTCCATGCCTTATTAGATTGTGAACTGGCTAATGTATGCCAAATGTTTACTTTCCGTGGATTGGCATCCACATGAAAATTGTGGTCAAGTGTTAAGCAGTAGAGTACCATAATATGCTACATTTTCTCATTTATTATCCAATATTTCCATGTGATAGAAGAAGACTACTATCTATCTATCATGCAGCTTCTTTCTGCTGTAAATTGCTGGCTTAAGTGTGTGCTATTAGACCCTTACAATCAAACAGATCACCCTGAATGCAAGTCTCGTGCTGATACTGGTCTTTCTGCAATCACGGAGCTTGATCCAGGTTATATAACAGGTATGGATACCGTGTTTTAGCCTTGATTCATTTTCATTATTTACCACAACCTCAATCTATTATGACATATCTCTTCATCTCAGAAACCCATGTAAGTGGTCATATAAATGTTCATCTTTACATGCATATACGTACACTCATGTTAGATGTAGAAGATAAACACACATATCTACATATCTATTTAAGTGTTCAGGTATACTGCCAATGGATGATCAGATGTTATCTTGAAAAGTTTGCACATTGATTGTTTGCATACATATAAACTCTTTGTCGCAACTTCCTACTTTCTTGTTTATCAGACCTTTGAAAAGCAACTTCTGATATTTTGCAAAAGGAGCAAAATATCGAGAAAGGGAAAAATCAACTTCAAAAATAGAGTATTCTAAGAATAAGAATTCACAAGCCTTGTTAAAAAGTTGAATAATGAAGAATATGTTTTGTAAACATTTACAAAGACTGAAATGACTATGTGGCCTAACCTAATTCAATTTCTTTTTTAGTAAATGAACCGGGCTACTGAAAGTCTGCTAGAGAACTCAGGGTCAACCCTCATTAAGCTGTTATCAAGCCATTCGTCCGAGGTTTCTATGTCATGTTTCCTATCAGTTGTCAGTCATGAGATTGAACTTTGAACCACTAGTTGTAGGTGCTTCGAGGTTTTGCCTGTATTGCTAGTTTACTGCACGGTGTTGTCATTCTGCATTACTATTTACATGTTATGTTTCAGAGGTCGAATATGGGCATGATATGATTTCTAGTATGCTTTATTATATCAAAGATGGTAAATTAGTCGCAAAATCCCAAATTTGAGCCATATTTTTAAAAGCTTGAGCTGTGTGCAGCAGCTTATCTGTCAGTTATGTGCAATAAAGGCTTTTCGTATTTAAATCGAAATGTCAGTCATGTTACATATGAATGAAATTCGCCTCTGGCTGTTCAAATATCTGGCTTTGTACTTGTTATTAAGCAATTAATATCCAGGCTTCTGTTCGTTTCATTGTCTGTGGCTTCTTCTCATCTTTGAAATTGAGTCTGATGACACAAGATGAATCTGAGAGTGGGTCTCATGCTCACAAAATCACTTCTGGAGTGTGTAGATGACACTTATTTTTGTCAGGATTTACAATCAAATTTTAATATAATGAGAACTTACAGGCCCATTAGTGGATTAATGACAAACTTGTGTTTTTAATTTTATTATGTAGTGTTAAATTTGTTACTGGCTATTGATTTTATAGTTAACTCGATGAAGGGCATGACTATCTTGTATAGTTGCTTGATTGGAGTACCCTCCCTAAATAATATTCTTGGTGTGCAGGTCCTTTGTCATCGGTGTGGAAAGAATGGATCAAGTGGTGCATTGAGTTTGGAGTTGAGGCAAATGCAATCATTGCCGTTCCTTATGATTGGAGGTTGTCACCGTCAAAGCTTGAGGAGCGGGACCTTTACTTTCACAAGCTAAAGTTTGTATTTATCTTGCATAAATTGTGCATCCTAATTTTACTTTTTTTTAAAAATAAAATATAGAAAATAACTTCATCCTAATTTGATTTATATGATGCATATTTCTCGGTAATGTGCTTACTTATTGGACAATCATCTTTAGAGTCACTGTAGGACGATATTGGCAAATCCAGAATAATTAATTATCAAAACCAAAGTTTGAGTTTGTGACTTTTAATTGTCTAGTGAAAATTTCCATGTTTTTGCTGCATATCTCATGCATTTACTTTCGCTAACTATGATGCATATTAGTTGATTGAAATTTATTTTTTTAATTCCATGCCATCACTTTTCAGATCAGATATATATAAGCAGAATTTACCAGTCAAAAATAGTTACTTCCAACATTCTGAGTAAAGTTTGGTGGTATAACTTCCTTCTTTTTGTTGTTTGTTGGTCTGCTTGTTTTTATTTGTTATGGTGCAATACGATTATTGAGATTTGACACATTGATAATGAAGACTTATATCTATGTTTATATATGGGTTTTATATTCAGCCTAGCCCAACTAGGTTGGGATAAAAGGCATTGATGTGTTGGAGTATTGGTAATGAAGACTGTGATTTGCATTAAGTTTCAATAAAAAAGCTCTGATTAAGTGATTATCTGCTCGCTTGACCTGGAAAAATTAGGATAACTTGGGGACCAAGTAGTTGGGAGCACTATTTGAGTTGTACTTTTTTCTGCTGTGATTTTTTCCCATTTAAGCCATTAAAGCTACCTTGTAATGTTACTTCACTACCCATTCATTTTCAAGAAGTTGTTAGTATTCCTGCAGATAGATCGATTGTTATGTTTGGTCTTATTGTTGTTGCAGGCTGACTTTTGAAACTGCACTTAAACTTCGTGGCGGTCCCTCATTAGTTTTTGCTCATTCACTTGGTAACAATGTCTTCCGGTACTTTTTGGAGTGGCTGAAGCTAGAGATTGCACCCAAAAGATATATCAAGTGGCTTGATGATCATATTCATGCCTATTTTGCTGTTGGTATGGTTACTCTATCCAAATTTCGACTTGCTAAAAAGAGTTGTCCTGGACAGTAAAGCATGCGGTTTATGCAGAATTTGTGCTGCTAATTTATTTCCAGGATCTCCTCTTCTCGGTTCAGTTCAGACAATTGAATCAACACTTTCTGGATTAACATTTGGTCTTCCTGTTTCTGAGGTTCATTTTTTCTTTTTGAAGTTGTTGTATGAATTGATTTCTTCTCCATTTTCCCTTTGTTTAAATTCAGACACAATTTTTTTTGTTATATTTACTATTGGCCACTAATATTTTGGTAGTCTAATATATATGTACATGTAAACTATATTCCTCAAATCTTAATCAGAGGTAGTCTAGTCTGTTTATAGGAAACATGATTAACATCTAGCCAGTTTAACTGCCACTCCAATTCAAACAACTATATTGTGGGGTTCCCAAAGGAGTATTTCTCAGGCTCAGTAAAATAAAAGGAGGAGGCAACAACTTGGTGAATGGTAAATTGTTTGATGAATTAGAAAATCAGTATGCCTGTTTTTTAGATATTGAAAGTTTTGTTTAAATCCATTGCTGAAATTTAGTGGATTTTTTAAATTAACTGTTTCAAGGGCGAAAGCTCATATGCTGAGTTTTATTTGACTGCTTTTGCATCCCTTAACTTCTGTAAGTTGTGATTTTAATAACTACAATGTAACACATAAACTTAATAGGTGCTGGGAAATTAGTCAATTGCTTATAAAATCTGGACCAAAGCTAAGAATCTCAATCTCCCAAAACTTTTGGTCTTCATGGTACAGCGATTAGTAAATCGTATGTTGATTTTACTGGTATGTAAGTATATATTCCCTTTATGCTGCCTTGTCTTTCATTTTCTTCTGGGTTTTGGTTATTGGTCATCCCTGTAAATTAAGACTTAGTCTTGTTTGTAGGCAACAGTCTTCCTCTTCTTGTCTTTTTTATATCTTTGACATATATTCAATTCCTGTCAAAGAATGTACATATATTCATACACACTTGTTCTTTTCTGCTGGAATATTTCTATTTTCAGCTATTCCATCACACTAATAACCATGTAACCATCTCTCATCTATTGATTCAATATCAAAATACAATTCTACAATTTTGATGAAGAGAATATTGTGTGTTGGAATTATTTCAAAGTATTACTAAGATCTTCAAACATGTTTTAGTGATAATTAGTCTAAGAGAGTTCATTCTTTTATTACATTTTATTTTGAATATTTTGATGATTATAAATTAAGTGCAGGTAATATACATTAGCTTGGTGGAATGCTTGAGGATCTATAGTTGAGAACCCTTTGTGATGGAAATATTGACACATAGTCATCAATTTTTCTGGCAAGGTATCAGGGAACAGCTAGGTTGATGTCCAATTCATTTGGCTCTTCATTATGGATGCTACCATTTTCAAAGTATTGTAGAGCTGATAATATGTACTGGAGGCATTTATCTGGTAGGAGCAGAAAGGATCATCAAGTATACTATTGTGATAAAGACGAATTCAAGTCAGACTATTCTGGGTGGCCGACTAATGTAGTCAACATTGAAATTCCCTCTGTTCGGGGTACTGTTTCAAATCCACTAGCATACTTTTAGCAACAGTACTCGAAGATGATCATAGGCTCTATTTTCCTTTTTAGCAGGAGGTAATGCTTATCAATCGTTTGTAGATGGAGCACAGGGAAACTCGTCTAGCATGGAATGCAGATTTCCAACTCTTTTATCCTTTTCTGCTCGTGAAGTGTCGGATGGAACATTTTTCAAAGCAATAGAAGATTATGATCCTGATAGCAAAAGGGTCTTGTACCAACTACACAAGTGAGTATTATTATTTGAGTCGGGGCGTTTCTTCAGTTCTGCAATCGTTCTGACATTACAAGACAGCTCTTCTCATGACCAACCAACCCAATCTGTTAAAGTAGGTTGCATTAGCACTCCAAAGGGCCACTATCTTAATTTTTGGGAGAACTAGCTAAATGTCTTAACTCCTATCCGATATTACATTTGACTAACTGAAATAACATTGGTTCCAGATTTTGGCAGGGTGTCTTGTGTCCATGCCACATTGAGTCTCCTAGCTACGTCAATTGGTGGGAAATTTATACTAAGAGATGTGATTGTAATGGCCTTTTATTTATTTGGATAAGTGTGCTACATATTGCCTCCCTCTGTAACTGAAAAACTTGCTATCTAATTTTGTATCACTTTTTAGTAAACAACTAAACATGTCCTTCTAGCAGTGGCACTATCATACATCACATCTCATAATTATGGCTGCAATCTCTTCAGCACAACTTATCTTATCACGACATTTAACACATTAATATAGGATCTGAATCATAATGTGTTCAATACGTCAGTAGTAGTATGGAAATCTTAAAATTTCATATGAACTCTAGGGAAATATATGACCATCATTTGACAAGCTTGTAATGTTTTCACTGTATTGGTGGAGTGTGATGTTGCTTTTGCACTCGTGTTTATCAACATTATCATTCAAAATACAAATTGCTAAACCTAGTGAATTTTCATTATGTGTTGCTTATTTTCTCGAACATGTTAACTTGAGTGGTCTTAACTCTCTGTACAACTTTCCCAATGTGTTTTAAGGTTGTATACTTGTATGTTTCAGGTCGTATCATGGCGATCCAGTTTTAAATCCACTAACACCATGGGAAAGACCTCCTTTAAAGAACATTTTTTGCATATATGGAGTAGATTTAAAAACTGTGGTATGTACATCTTCTTTGTGAACCAGACCTTCTAAGTGATGCTTGTGAAATTCCAATACATCCCTTTAATGTTTAACTTTTTTTTTTAGTAAAACATGAATCTGGAATCAGGATTCCTTGTTTTTTACTTCTGATCCTGGAAGGGACATCAATTGTTGTTCAATTATGTATAGATACATTGCTTCAAGGTTGAATCACGACATATTACATATCCATCCAATTAGTTTCGTTGAACTTATCCTAATATTTACAGTTTACGTTAATCATCATAAAATATGTTTGGAACATATGTCAACAAATACACTCCCAAAGTGCTGACCTAACTAACAGAAAGCAATTTCCTTTATTTGACGTGGGGTGAAGGTGAGGAAGGAATGGAGAAGGAGGAGAGATGGTGCCTCGTGCTATTTGGTGGACGATCTGCAAGAAACGGAATAGTCAGTATTGGGAAGGGCTAGCGAGATTGCTCACCCGTATTCGTTTTCTTCCTGAGCCAGTGAGCCTTCTTTGTCTTTATGGCTCCATGGTATCACCTGGATCGATTGTGAATTTGTTGGATATTTTGGGAGAGTTTGCTCTAGGAAGCTAGCGTATTTTTATTTTATTTTTATTTTTTTTTTTTTTTTTTTTTTTTGGGGGGGGGGGGGTTCCTTTTATAGGGATTTTTTTATTTTTCTTGGCTAGGGCATATGTGTGCCTTTTATTTCCCATGTGCTTTATATACTGTGCATTTACATGGGTTCGCCCCCTTTTTGACGCTTTCTAATGAAATCAATGAAAATAATAACTAAAAGCATGTTAAGTATATGCTGAAGATATAGTCAAATCTACAACTGGTAATTTAGGGAAAAGGTTGAATTAAGTAAAAAACATGACATGAACAAGAAATCAGAAGATCGCTATCCAGTATACGTAGAATCCTGCCACAGTTCCCTGGGTTAGTCAACCTTGCTCCTCCCAATAGTCATTCCCACTCTTAGAATATCCCTTCCTATATTGCTGCTGCTAGAAAACCTGATCTCTACGCCCAGTGTTACAAAATATGAATCGGCCCAGTTCTGGTTCAAGTATTTTGCTAATTGACAGTTTTTTTACAAGTATCATCCAACAAAGAAGCTTGTGCCATCACCAAATCGTTCTACCTGTTGTGGCTCAACTCTTTTATTTCTTTGGCGTTTCAGTATGAGCAAAAGTATGGTTCATCTTTTTTGTCTTATGTTGCAATTGTATATCTTTTTGTTTAATTATTCTGGTGAAGTTATAGGTTGCTTGCATAATTGGAAGTTCGTTTTCCTTCTTTTAAATATGGCCAGTAGTCATGAATGATTATAGTGGAATATAATTAATTGGCCCAACAGGTTGGATATTATTTTGCACCAAGTGGCAAGCCTTACCCTGATAATTGGATCATAACTGATGTGATATATGAGATTGAAGGATCCTTATATTCCAGGTAAATGCTAGTAAGAGGATTATTGTATTTTCATTTGCCTGCAAATGGTAGCTTATATAGAGTGCATTTTTTCTAAACACACATTTATTGCAGCTTAATTTCTTTATATATCACTGCAGTTAAATCATGTTAATAAAAAACATTCTCACACATGCAGCCAAGCCTCCGTGATACTTCTCTTTTTGTATACTAGCTGGCCCCACCTATATAGTGTTCATAATAAAACCAGGAAGATTCTTTTTCCTGCAGTTCAGGATTGCGCAACGTACAGACTGAGTTCTTATATATTTGTTATTGCGTTCTTTTAGGTCGGGTAATCTGGTTGATGGAAACCCAGGAGCAACAAGTGGGGATGAGACGGTATGCTGAACAATACATCTAATTGGGTTTTCTACTGTAGAATATTAATAATTTTTACCTCAGTTTGTGTTTATCTACCTCCATTCATTTCTTTAGTCTTGTTTTCGATTTCCGACCTTTTAACAACTGAAGTATTTTGTACATCCTGATGGAGCAGCGAGATTTTTATTGTCAGTAATCCACTCTAAAATTTATTTATTTGTTATTTTAACTTGACAATATAAAAAAAAAGGAAAGGTGAAAAATGAAAGAAGAAAATTGGCCTTTTAAAGAGGACACTGATCCTTGGACATCCCAAGATTTAAACCTAGACTGGGTGCTTATCTGCCATCTTAGCTTGAATGAAATGAAGTAGATCTGTTTGCAGGTACCTTATCATTCCCTCTCCTGGTGCAAGACTTGGCTGGGACCAAAAGTGAACATAACAAGGGCTCCTCAGGTATTCTTGGCCAGCGCACATAATAATAGCTTATTTTATATCCCGTTTCTTACCTATCAACAAATAAAATGGTAAATACATTTCTGTTTCTTATATTTGAATTCGATAATTCGTTAATATAAATTTGCATGGATTTGTGTGGCAATGCATTAGGCATAAACAGTATCAAATTTCTACTCCCTTATTATTATTATTATTATTATTATTATTATTATTATTATTATGGTTTAAAGTTTGACTAAATCTGAAAGACGTTTCTATCGTGTACGTGAAGATCACTTTTGAATACTTGGGATCATATATTTGGATGCTTTATGTCTATCCTTGTTTTTTGTGCTGTAATACTACTTCCCAGTTGAACAACCGTAGTCCTACCATCCACCAAGTGTGTCCTTTTAAGCATCTTGTCTTTTGTGAATTTCTAAATACTGATTGTGTATACATACCGTGTATATCACTATGTGTATCCTGTGTCTGCGAGGAGCTTCTGCTATCCTAAAATCTACAACACTAGTGTTAATAAGAATGCCTATACAAATTTGTGTTTCAGTTAGAGCTAGCAACATTTGTTAATCTGACCCCTGTAAGTCTGATATGATTCCCACTACATTTTGTAATATTATCATGGATCTTGCAGTTTGCTCAATCTCTAGTTCAGAATTGCTTGGTAAAATAACTAAGAGCCATTGTTATGAATTTTATTTAAGACCACTTCTTTTGGGATAATTCCAAAATTCAGCTCCGGGATTGTAGTTTTCTTCAATTCTCAACATCTTCCCACCTTCAGCATTCTGAAAAAACTACTTATCTACTTGATCGTATACACGAGGGTCCAAATTATATATAGCTTATGCATTGGTGGTCCTACTGCCTCATCTTGCCTCGTACTGCTGAAGCCTAAAAACATTGATCAACTTTTGCTTTAATCTGCTGAAGCATTTGTATGAAATTGGTAGTTGCCTCGTTTTATTGATTAAAATATGACCTTGTGTTTCTTTGCTTCTATGCTCTATTGAAACAGTCGGAGCACGATGGGTTGGACATACAAGTGCAGTTGAATGTTGAACATCCTCATGAGGCGGACATTATCCCCAACATGACAAGGTCACCTAGGGTTAAGTACATAACCTATTATGAAGATTCTGAAAACCTTCCAGGAAAGAGGACAGCAGTTTGGGAACTTGATAAAGGTATCAAAGTTCATACCGTACTTGTGAACATTAGTGTGCAACTCTTTTGGCCTCTTGAGATTTCATGCTAAATCATGATTCAGTGTAAATGAAAGGGTCAGCATGAAAACTTTCAAGATTAGCACTAGTTATATGATGTTATTCAGTGACTCGGATAATTTTCTGCTTTAAATTTATCAATGTTGACTGCCTTCCACATGCTTATTGCATTTTTTATTTCTTTGTTTTTTGCTGTTTTGTTTTGTTTTTGCAACAACCAGTAAACGTATGAGTTCCAGAACTGAACAATATTACAACTAATTCACATTGTAAACCTAAAAAAAAGTGTTTGGTAATGATATTCAACATACATTAGTCCGTAAGACTCTCTTTAAGTCATTTCTTCTAACATTTTGCAGGGTAACCTATACAGACATTTGTCTAAATCATAGGTCATTTTTGTATTTACATAAAAAGCTAATTGTAGAACATGTTTAAGTACTAATTTCTCCTTTTAAATTGTTATCGTCATCTTCGTTTTTTATCTCTTATCTACGAGAACTTGTGTCTCATTTTATTTCTTTTCCTTGAGTTTTCTGGATAAGGTTTGAAGATCGTGGTTGATTACATGTTTTGGCAGATGCATATGTGTGTGTGTGTATATATATATATTATAGGATAGGTCCCCCCCCCTCCCCAAGTCTCAACCCATCC
This sequence comes from Panax ginseng, assembly GCA_020205605.1. Classification (NCBI taxonomy): domain Eukaryota; kingdom Viridiplantae; phylum Streptophyta; class Magnoliopsida; order Apiales; family Araliaceae; genus Panax; species Panax ginseng. The sequence goes on from CM035138.1 coordinate 2,257,988, forward strand.
ACTAAAAGTAAAAACAACTTCACATGGAACAAGGAATTCTCACTGAAAATTGAACTGCCTCGTTGCAGCGAATCACAGAAATATTGTAAGATCCCCAGTTCTGATGCGCGAACTATGGCTTGAGATGTGGCATGATATTCATCCAGATAAAAGTTCGAAATTTGTTACGAAAGGTAAACCTTTCTTTTCTAAACCTCTCTTGTTAGGTTAAATTTTAACCCATTATTTTACTTGTGTTAGCTAAGCGTGGACCTCTGAGAGATGAGGACTGCTATTGGGATTATGGAAAAGCTCATTGTGCATGGGCTGAGCATTGTGAATATAGGTTATTTCCTTTACCTCTTGGACATAACATTCCGTTTCACTAGCCTTCTTCTTAACTTCTATGTAATGATGCAGGTATGTTTTTGGAGATGTTCACCTGGGGCAGAGCTGCAGGTTGAAGAATTCTTCAGCTGATCTCCTTTTACATTATGTATAACTTGCGAGGTATTTTGCAAGTTGGTGTCTACTTTCAAGTTGTTTGCGTCCCTTTGCTAGTTTGCTATGAGTTTGGATTAAATAGGAATGAACCAAGGTGTCTATTGTGGTGGAGATGCCGAACCTAAGAAAGCAAAGATGACCATAGCGTAGGATTCTGACATGGCTTGTGAGTTCATTGGCTGCATATTGCTTGTAAAGTTGAAACTCTCTTAGCAGCCACCTTAAGTAAAATGTTTTGTGCATGAAATTCAACTTATTTACCACAAACCCAGTAATGAGAGGTGCTTAAACTTGTGGATCCTTCATATTTGATTCTCCTATTAGACTGCCTCTTCAGGTTCTGACTTGTACCTGTTAATTGCACCTTTTCTTACATGGGTTTTGATCAATTTGGGAATTAATTTAGACCCATTAATTGATTGAATTTATATAAAATTAAAAGTGCATTTGATAGTCTATCGCAAGGAGATTAAAAGAGAATAATATATAATTCAAGTAGGAATTATATATTATGTTTTAAATTGTATCCAAAGTGGAGTACATGAAAAGGTTCATTGTTGTTTAAGAAAACCATTTTCTTTAAGTCCCACATTGAGTAGAATAAAACTATTTAATACTTTATAAGTATATGTGGAATAGTTTAATTCACTAGTGGTACTAAAAGAAAGGCTTGGAGTTGGTCACAATGACGTGGTGCCGCCCGCGACCCGGGGGCCGTGGTGCGGGTTCGGGTCGCATTGGCGCTTTAGGTGCACGTGCGCATCGTCGCTAGGAGCCAAAGAGCCTCTTTTTTGCATTGAATCAGATTAATTAACTTCATTAATGATTAAACAGTTTTTTGTTTAATCATTATGGGATGCAAAATTGATGTGATTATTATTTCATTTATATTGCAAATGATTAATAAGTCACATTTCAGTTACGAAACTGAATAATCTTCATCTTCTTCCTTCTATCATCTTTACACAGCAGCATATATTGAGGTTCAGAGTGTATTGCTATCACTTAGAACAAAGATAGGTTGTGACATTAATCCTAGAGGTATATTGTTAGTAGCCTTTAGCAAACCTTAGTGGTAAGGGGCAATAAACACCTTAAGGACAGGGACTACCCGTGTCAATCCTTTGTCCTAATTTTCTGTATTCATTATACTTTATTAACAGTACCTGTATCGACTCCATCCCACTGCATTCTTGCTAATATGACACATAATTGTAGGCTATACAAGAACGCGTGTATTTCCTATTTAATTCAGATTCATATGATTTATTTGTACCATGCAAGACATAAACTAGTTCAATATCTTTTCTCTCTCTCTCTCTCTCTCTTGATAATTTCTTGATTTGGAATTGTGAGTGTGTTTCTGTTAAATGCTGCCAAAAACAAATGTGGGATAATTCTGAAGTATAATAATACACCCTGTGAGAACCGAACCCTATAGAGTGCTGCTATTGTTGAATGTAAATTCGGCTGATTTACTTATTATGAAACACGTCATTTTAACTGAATTTTTGTAGGATTGTGTCATCAGGTCAGGTTCAGAAGCATATGAATTTTAATAGTTGCATAGTCATTTGTTGATCTTTGTTTAACTTTAATAGTATCGTTTTTTATGATAACTCCTTCAGTCATTTGTTGAATTTCAAGGAAAGAGACATCCGAGTAATAATTGAGTTGGTCCATAGAAGTGAGTTTTATTTATTTTTAGAAAATATATACTATTTGTTTTGAAGACGGAAATATTCTTATTTAAAAATAATAATTATATTCACGTATTTTTCATAAATGAACCTTGTTGTCTGTCATTAATTATGATTTGAGTTCAAGCATCTTTCTCTCACCAACCAGGCACCAGATTCATCATTATGCACCCAGGTTCTTTGGGAATATTGATTTATATAACCTCAAGCTTACTGCTGCTTCACTTCCGTCCTCATCTACATCCTTTGCTCCATACCTAGTAGTCCGTTCTCAACTTCTTGTCTCCATTATAATTGGTTCAGGCATAATTTTTTAAAGATTACGGAGTATTTTATAAGTATATATCTATGTACATGTTCAAATTATACATTCAAAAACACACTCAGCTATAAAATAATAATAAAATATTTATCTCTCTACAGCAGTATTTATTTTCAGTTACTACTATTTTACACCCAAGTATATTCTTAGATGTACAATTTGAACGTGCACAGAGATATATTACTCATTATTTTATAGATAAAAAGAAAAATGAGGGATAAAATATATAATTGTGTGACACAAAAACGACATCGTTTTGTGTGAATAAAATTAAAAAAAGTACACTCCAATTCATATTTTGTATAAAATGGCGTTTTATATTTTTTCTAAAAAAATTAATATGAAGGATAACTCACGCAAAGAATATCAAGCATCTCTTACCTCTGGTACTCTTTATTTTATATTATAATTAATTTTTATTTATTTTTTGTTTCTAAAATTATTTAATAATAAATTATAATATCAAGTAGGGTGATGGTATTATGATTAATCTTATCCTCTCTACCCCTTTTTGTCATTTTGTATCCTTTTTCTCTCCCCTTGTAATTTCTCCCAACCGCAGGGGTAATCTATAAATATCTCCCCTATATATACACCCCAACCACCCCCTTTTTCCATCCATCCTCTCCTCTCTAACCCAGATTTTTGGATTCTGGGGCTACTACCCCTTGATCTATCTCTACGCATCTGTAACTTTTTTGATATATTTTTTTAGCTTTTTCTGTTTAATTAGTTTTTTTCTTCTTTTCAAATTGTTCTTCGTAATTAAATTTTTCCTAATTAATAGTTTATTATATATTCAAAATTTCTAATTTCTACATAACGGGCATTTTATTTTACCCTTGTTCATTTCTCGCTCTTGAAAAAGGAAATGAAAAATGGGTGGGGGGACTTCTGGTAAATCACAAAACTAGGAGCATAGCATGAATACAAATACAAACTATGATGAACCACCCTTACAGAGGATCGACGCCAAATAAGCGCAAGGACAGGGACTTTTTGAAGCCGTCAAGGTTTGTCAGGCCGAGTTTCCATAGAGCCGCTGCCAAGACGCAGACGACTTCTAAAGGTTCTGAGCTGGCTTCGAAGAATCAGCTTTTAGCTGGATATTTAGCTTATGAGTTCTTGAACAAGGGTACTCTGTTTGGCCAGGCTTGGGAACCGGATCGAGCCGAAGCTAAGCCAGTGTCGGAGGAGCCGACGAAGCTGAAAGAAAAGAGTAGTGAGGGTGAGCCGAGCGAGTGGGGGCAGAGAAATGAAACGTACGTGGAAGTAGCGGATCTTCTAAAGGGCGGTGGGGTCCACTTACCTGGCATTATCAACCCGACCCAACTCGCCGGTTTCTTACAGCTGTGATGATTTGCATCATCCAAACACGTGGAGTGCTTTCATTGGATAACCATTTCTCCACTTTTAGAAAATATAACTCCTCTACCTACGTAGGAATTAGGAGAAGTGAGAAGTGGGATACTTATCTTTTGTATTTGTAAACTGGGGGAACCAATTGTGGTATTTTTGTATCATGTTTCTTTTGTATTTTGCCTGATTCAAAATTACGGGTGCATATTTCTATAATTCCTTCCAAATTAGTGATATATTTTTAATTACAAAAAGTAAAATTTTCATCATGTCATTACAAGAGTATATGTAAATTATTTAATCTTGTTTTGTATAGGGCTAAGCAAGAAATCAAATTGGAATTGAAATCGTACTAAAAAGCGCACAAATTGCAACCACAGTTTCGACGTATGTGGGCGGTTTTAGGTGGGTTGAAAACTTAAATTTACGATTTTGGTTTGACTACTAGTTAAAATTGTAAGCATAAAACTGAAATTAAACCGCACAATGAAAATTAATTAATTATGCAATATTATGTTCCATTTAACTTTGTGTAATGAACCTCCCAAATGAAAATTAAGCTACTAATTTTGAATTTAGATGGTATCGATCTACATGATCACCATATAAATCTCACACAATTATCTCTTAATTATAAAAAATTATTGGACTACATAGTGCTTGAGCATATATATGTATATATACTTCATAAATTATATATATATATATATATATATATATATATTTGGATTCAATATCTTTTATGGTTAAAAGAATTGAAATTATTGGAATTAGTCAAATCATGAGTAGAACGAGGGATAAAAACTCTGGTGTCTTTGCTTTGATCTCTTTTACAACTTTAATATTGTGTGATTCTAAATTGTTAATTTAAATTGCATAAATAGTTTTTGTTTCAATTAATTTTAGAATCGAAACCGCAACAAATAAAATCGCAACGCATGATTCAAAATCGTACCACACTAATCACAAGCAGTTTCATGTGCAGTTTTGAATTTGTTAAACCGCACCTAAACGATTTTGTGTACAATTTGAATTTTAAATCGCATCATACCCACCCCTATTGTTGTGTATTACGAAAATTATTAATATGTGCATACACGAGAAAGGTTAAAAAATGACTTAATTCAAATTTATTTTATCACATAGATTTCATGTTAATCGTAATTTAATAAATTTATCAATACGTATATTATTATTTTTTAAACAAAAACATGGGCAAAATTTTAAAATTCTTATCGTGTATTGTCTTTATAAACACAATAAAAAATTAATTAAGGTAAAACAACAATCTAAACAATAAATTTAAGTTCTCTTATATTTTCTCCTATCTATTTTAAAATTTTTATTTTTCTTTCATTCAAAATAAACACAACCTCGTCGAATGCCCCAACTCATGTTAGTTAACTGTGGCCAAAAAGAGCGTTTGTGGTGGAGTGTGTGTCAAATTAACAATAAATAAACACAACCTGAAAATGGAGGATGTGGTTTAAAATTTTCATTTTGAATACTTTATTTGGGAGTTTTTTTTTTTTTTTTTTGATATTATAAAACAAGAAAATTAATGTATTAAACATTATTGTATTTATTAAATACAATTTTTGTTATAAAGCTTTGACTTTTCTCCCATTTTTAGAGGGATGAAATTAAGATTTATATAAAAGCCAAGAGAAAATGTAAGGGTAAGAAAATCAAAATAAGACGCAGACAAAATCGTTTCGATCTTTTTTCTCGTCTGATTTCGATTGTTGAAGGAAGATCCAAAAATGGCGAGAGGTTTACTAAACAAGATCGCTTCCAAGTCTCTCTCTGTAGCTGGAAAATGGCAGCAGCACCAGATCCGTCGTCTCAACATCCATGAATATCAGGTTACTTCTCTCTAAATCTCTATCCATACTCAATACACGTGCCTATATATATGTGTGTGTGTGTATTTTTGAAAATAAGAGATCTGGAGTGTTTCTTAATTAGTTTGTTATGAAATCAGGGAGCTGAATTGATGGCAAAACATGGAATAAATGTTCCCCCAGGTATTGCTGTTTCCTCCGTTGAGGAAATCAGAAAGGCCATACAGGATGTTTTCCCAAAGGAAAATGAGGTATAACTTTTCCTCAAATCTAATTTAGGCATTAATATGTGTTTAATTAATATGAGATCATTTAACCACCTTATTGGATATTTGCAGGGGAAAATAAAAAACCATAAATGTAAACAAACCTCAATTGTGACAATTTTTATATTAGCTGAGTTGTGTGCATATTTACTACATTTAGAATATAGGAAATCACTATGTTCAACCTCAGATCATCTAGGCATCCATTCGAGTAGTTGCGGATAGTTTTTGTTTTAAAATTTACCTCAACTGGATGAGTTTTTGTGTTAGGTTGAGATGTTTGGAGTATTATGTCCCAATTAATTATGTAAACCTGATAATAAAATATATTTTTATGTTGCGGCAATCAGAGGGGTAGACTAGAGGTATAATATTGACTTTGTTTATGGTTCAGTTGGTTGTTAAAAGCCAAATCCTTGCTGGTGGAAGGGGCCTGGGAACGTTCAAAACTGGTTTTCAGGGTGGAGTTCACATTGTTAAGGCTGCTGAGGTTGAAGAGACAGCTGGTACTACTCTCTTTATTTCAAAATAATCAGAACTAGTGTGGCAGGCTTCTTCTTTTTTTCCTTCTGTTTTCAGTTGGTATCTATTCATTTAGGGAATTTATTGTTGCTATATATGATGATCAAACATGCTTCTGACATGAAAATATATACTGATTGATTTATAAGAAAAATAGGTTATGCAGCCACTTTTAGGAGCTTAAAGGAATCCTTATTTCAGTTTGATGTGTAAAAAGTTGCGACAGCTATAATAGTTTGTTTTGTATGTGCTACTGTAAGCTGAATGATTGGGTTTAATGTGCGAAAGTAACGCGACATGTATGACCTATGGTTAATAAATTTATCCTATAAAGAAAAATTGAGGTATAGCTGCAAATTATATGTTGGCATGACCGATCATGCATGAGAATCTTTCAGTGGATTAATTAGATTGATATGTATTATAATGCTTGACCTCAGATTTCTTGTTCAGGGAAGATGATTGGCCAGACACTTGTCACTAAACAAACTGGGACCCAAGGAAAAGTTGTCAGCAAGGTTGGTTTGTTATTTTTTTCCCAACTATATTTCTTAACGAGTTGGCTCACACAATGCTCAAGTTACATTTCTGACATGTGTCTACATGGACATGATATAATCATCAGACGTGTTTTACAGATTTGAACCAAATTAATATAGTTCTACCTGCTTGTATATAATAAGAAATTGAAGTAATATTGTAGGTTATTAAAATTAGGGTCCTCCACCAAGTTTGACTGTTGACACTTCTCATTTCCTTAGAATGTGAAGGAAGTTTTGTTCTGTATTGATGCTGATTAGTTTTCTGTTAGTTTGGGCTTTAGGTCCCAGTCTTACAAATTTCTTTTGATTAATCTTAAAAACGTACACTCTAGATATATAAGTACAGTGTTTCCATATGCAGGTTTACTTGTGTGAAAAGTTCTCACTTGTGAATGAGATGTACTTTGCCATCACTCTTGACCGTACTACTGCTGGCCCTGTAAGTTGCCAAATTTCTGTGGATAATGTCTTTTCCCATGTACTCATGCTGTGAAGTATCTACTGTTCATATGCATTTAGTCATGTTTTATGTTTCTTATTAGGCCACATACAATTTGAAACTATTGGAATTCGTAGTAGACCTTATTTACTAACTCCATGTTTGTGTATGTGATTTATTTTTCATGTGAAGTTGATCATGCTGGCTAAAGTCTCTCTTTTATTTTTCTTTTTCTTTTCCTTTTTTTTTGTGGCATTTTTTGTTGTCCAGCTTATAATTGCCTGTCGAAAAGGAGGCACAAGCATTGAAGACCTTGCAGAGAAATTTCCAGACATGATAATAAAGGTTGTCTTTCTGTCTTTCAGCTTGGTACCTTGTTTTTCCTGCTATATTGTCATGGATTTGCATAATCAATTCACCATTTGTTTTGTTCAGGTACCTATTGATGTTTTTAAAGGAATTACAGATGATGATGCTGCCAAGGTTGTAGATGGTTTGGCTCCCCAAGTGGCTGACAAGAAGGCATCGATGGAGCAAGTGAAAAAGTTATATAAACTTTTTTGTGATTGTGACTGCACAATGTTGGAAGTAAGCAATTTTCTCATTATGATCACTGGGTAACATTTATTTTTTCCAATGTAATTAAGTTTAAATATTCTTTGGACAGATTAATCCCCTTGCAGAGACTTCTGATAATCAGTTAGTAGCTGCTGATGCCAAACTAAACTTTGACGATAATGCGTACTTCCGTCAGAAAGAGATATTTGCTCTCCGTGATCCATCACAGGAGGATCCTCGTGAGGTATGGTATTCCTTGTGTATGAATGTATCTGATGACTGACTAGTGCTTGCTTTTGTTGTGGAAAAGGCAATCCTGAGAGTTTTTATGCATATATTATTTGCCAATATGAGTTGTGGAATGGTGAGCATAAATGGGAATGTGGAAACTAACATCAATCTCCTCTTCTTGTGCAATAGAAATAGTGAAACGTGAGCTGCAGACTGCATTGGCTAATGAGTACACTCATTGGCCTTTCACTTGTGTTTTTGGCTTCTGGCAGGTTGCTGCAGCAAAAGCAGATTTGAACTATATTGGGTTAGATGGAGAAATTGGTTGCATGGTGAATGGTGCTGGCTTGGCAATGGCTACCATGGATATAATAAAGTTACATGGTGGCACCCCTGCCAATTTTCTGGATGTAGGTGGGAATGCTTCTGAAGGCCAGGTAACTTGTACTGTTGCTTAAAATGATATGGTTACCGTTATTCTATTGAAAATGCTGATAAATCTCAATTCTCAAGCTCTGATTGCTCTCAACTTAATACACCATATTCTTATCTGTGCCGCAGGTTGTGGAGGCCTTTAAAATTTTGACCTCAGATGAGAAGGTTAAAGCAATTTTGGTGAACATATTTGGAGGAATAATGAAGTGTGATGTAATAGCTAGTGGAATTGTCAATGCTGCTAAGCAGGTGAGTGTTGCACGAGATCTGATGAATTTACAATTTATTAGTCACATCTATTTTCCAGTGAAGTTGATGTGCTCTTTTCAAGGTGGTGTTTAGTTCTTTTAACAAAGATGATTGAAATTTTGACTATAATTTATTATAGAATATTCTGTATAGTTTAATATTTTGACAAACCGGCAATATTACATATCAAAAGTTTTGAGTTATATATTTTTCTTTGGAAACCAAGTAAAATGAAAACGGAAGACCTCTGCATGGGTTCAATAACATGTAGCATTTATGTTTTTTTGCATCTCATATGTACATTCTAATTTAGTACTAAGTAGTACTATTACCTTCATCATACAGTTGGACATTTGAACATGTATTAACTAGTTGTATTTTGTTTTCAAGGTTGCTCTAAAGGTACCAGTTGTAGTTCGTCTAGAGGGCACTAATGTTGACCAAGGGAAGAGGATTCTTAAGGTAAATTTTTAACTCCTTCTTCGAAATCATATGAGCAGAAACTTCAATGTGTATTGAGGAGTAAACAGAGTCGTAAAAACATCAGGAGCCAAAAATTTCAACTGATGAATACAAATTCTTATTCTGACAAATGTCTCTGCAGGAAAGTGGTATAACTTTGGTTACAGCGGAAGATCTGGATGATGCAGCTGAGAAAGCAGTTAAAGCAGCAGCTAGTTGAGGAAATCCACTGAGATCACTCTACAATTAATTATATTTGTGAGAATCTGAATCTGATGTGGTACACCGACTACAAGTTTCACCTGATGACGAAAGTAGAGGTCAAATATGTTTCTTTTGGTAACTCCTCCGACTAGCCTGACCACTCCTTCCGGTTGATACTTTTCATTTTGGCCTTTCATCTCTTCCTGAAGTGGGGTATACGAAGAATAAATAGTGAATTGAGGACCTTCTGGAGCTTTTACAGAGAGTTTCATGAATTATTTTTTTTAAGTGTGTGTGTATCTAAAGTAAAGGAAAGGAAGAAAAATAAAAATAACGTATGAGAGTTTTAGGCAGAGGAAATATCTTATAGAATATCTCATGCAATTTACAAGTACATGCGCACTTGATTATATATCTTGTAACATTCCCAACATTATTAAATCACACCGATTTTTTTTTGTTCTTACACGAGCAATATAATAAAATCTAAATTAGGCCTGATTATTTTTCTTACATGAAGAACAATATAATAATAAATCTAAAAGATAGATGAATTAGTATTTTTTATTCTCAAGGTCAAGGGACTCCGCCAGTCTTTTTGAGATGCAGTAAGCGGTTGTTTCAATAGTTAGCATGGGATTGATCCCGACAGCACTTGGGAGCAAACTGGCATCGCAAACAAATAAGCCTTCTGCTTCCCAACTTTCCCCATTCTCATCAACTGCGCCATTTTCTTCTGTAGTACCCATTTTGCAGCTGCCCATCTGATGTGCTGAAGCATATATAGTCCAATAGTCTCCCTTCGACGCTGGCCCTCCAACTACATTAACCGTATCCAAAAACTCCTCCACATCCTCATCCTTAATCCCTTCACATTTCTTTCTCTGTCCATCATTCCTATAAGTGCCCACTTCAATTGCTCCTGCTGCAATCAAAATCCTCAAAGTGCGCCTCAACCCTGTTTTAAGATTCTCTTTGTCAACCCCATTTAAGCGATATGAAATCCTACCCTCTGATCTCACTTCCCCTGAACTTTGATCGCTGATCAATGCAAAAAGTGTTGCGGTCCTTGAATACCTTGTCAGTTTTTCCTTGGCATCAGCCCCTGAAACCCACGGAGATAATGCAACAAATGAAGCAGGACCTAATGCAGCAGCTTCTATAATTGCCTGAACATTAGATTCTTGGGACTCTACCTTATGGAGTGAAGTAAGGATTCCTCCCTCATAACTTTTGCCTTTGATTGCAGATATTCCTTCCGGAAAGTAACCCCAGGCTAATAAAACAGGATGTAGATGAAGGTTCCTGCCAATATGTTGGTTCTTTAACCCACTGGAAATCATTAGTGGGGGTGTGTTGAGAGCGCCACATGCTGAAATTGTTACGCGAGCCTCAATTTTCAGCTTCGTCATTATGTTCTTACTCACAGCAGAGGCAATCACTCCCAAGCATCTCTTTTTTGTCTTTCCATTCTTCTTGTCCTTCAATATGAATTTCTCTGCTTTACAACCTGTTAAGATCACTGCCCCATTGCCAACAGCATCAACAAGCCAAGTAGAATCGGTCCCTCTTTTGTCTCCTGTTTTGCAACCATAAGAACAAGAACCACAATAATGATCCTCTGGGGAATTCCTTGGAATTCGTTCAACCTTCAAACCAAGAATTTCACACCCTCTTCGGAGTACTTGGTTTTGAAACCCTTCCTCTGTACAATTCTCAGTAACACCAATTCTCTTACTCACAATGTTCATGGCATCTTGATATTCATAGCTTCCAAATAGTGGCAGCTTCTGGTTCACAGCCCAATCCCTGAGGACAGGAACCGGTGTTCTGATGGAAGCAGCCCAATTTACAGCTGATCCACCGCCAACTGTTGTTCCTGCCAAAACCATTATTTTCCCATCAACAGTCGATAGCATTCCACCAGCCTCATATAGTTCATTCAAGGAGGGGCCTTCTAGGGAGGAATAATCTTGCGGCACGAAGTATTCACCTTTCTCAAGGACAAGGACTTTCAGACCAGAGATTGCAAGAACTGCAGCTGCAACCCCACCTCCACTGCCAGAACCAACAATTACAACGTCACATTTGATACAATAGACGTTGTCATTTGCATCCTTAGTGATTTCCAGGCCTTTCTGTGTAAGCGATTCAAATATGCTCAAGTCATTAGCATAGGTTGCTTCTATAATACCCCTTGCAAGAGGTCTCTCCTTCCGGGGTCTGGTCAAGTTTTCTTCCTTGTCCACTTGGTATCCAATTGCTTCCAATGCCGGATTTTTAAAGGTCTCATCAGTCTGCAACAATTGCATTAAAAAAAGAAAAAGACTATAAATTCTCTAGTAAACAACTTCCTTCAATCCAAATCTTAATAAACTTAAAATACCAAGTGTGTTCAATCATTGTTATAATATTCAGCAATTAGTCAAGATAGTGATAACAACTAAATGTCATAATTAAATAGTCCTTAAAAGCAAACCTGGCCGGCTGGATTTGACTAAAGAGATATTATAAGATGGGTATTCCACGAAACGCAACATGAAAACTACTTTTAGATAATTAAATTCCCCATGCCAATTTTATGAGATTAATAAATGGTTCAAGTTGATGGCGGCCAAAAGATCTAGTCATGACTTTGTTGCATCTTTGAATTACAATAATTCTTGCTTATACGTACAAGCTAAAACCCAGTACAACATTCTTTTAAAAACCAGAAATTTCCACCCCACGTGTATATTCCTTCGATAGTAGTAGCAAATAATTATACTAGAAGTATAAATTTAAGCCAGTCCCCCAAGCAAGATAAGAATAAACCAAATAATAATTGTGCAAACTCAGACTGTTAACAAACAAAATTAATTACATGAGGTGAGAGGTTAAATATGCGGGCTTAGCAATTTCCAATTGTTTAAATTTTATTACTCTCTCCGTTCTTAAAAGATTAAGTAATTTTTGTTCCAAAAAAATTGTCGTTTTGAGTTTATCAATACACATTAGCTATTTTTTTTCCTACTTTACCCTTATTTAAAGTTTTCTCCTATTTAAAGTTTCTTCCGTTCCCAATGATTTTTATTCAATTCAATGCTATAATCCAAGTAGTAATTGGTTGAATAAGAAGTACTTAATTGGTTGAATTGAATAAAAAATATTGGGAAAAAAATAATTAGTTGAGACAATCAATAAGGGTAGTATAGTATTTTCACTAGATATTAATTATATTTTTTAATCTGTGACCATTTTTTAAGACCAGAGGGAGTATACCGCATATTGTCCTTTTCCTTTGACCAATAGTAATTGCTACTAAAGAGATCAAAAGTAGCAAACAGAACAATAATGGCATCAATGGAAATAAAGAATCTGATAAAAAAAAAAGAAAAAAAAAGAGAGAAATATGAATATGATAATAGAGGAGTGGAAGCAATTACCAAAGTGAAGGTGATGAAGCAGCAGATGATTTTGAGCAGCAAAAATACTATTCTTAGAGGAACAAAAAAGGATTGCTTTGACCAATTTTGGAGAATCTCCTCCCTCTGATTCAAGGATAATTCAGAAAAGTTGAGAATAAAAGGCCATCTCCATTCTAAACAAACAAACCCACAAAGCAATAAAGTTCCCAATCTGGTTGAAAGAACCATCAGAACTAAGCTCACTAACTTCACAGCTTCCGGTAAACCTCTCTTCACCAATCTCTCTGCAACCTATCCACAAATCAAGGAAAACAAAAATATTAATAAATTCATCACTTACCCAGAAAAGAAAAGGAAAAAAATCTTGAAATATTCACACCCTTCATAAAATATCCTGCTGAAAGAAAATCTGTACCTCATCTGGGATTGGAAATTGAGACCCAGAAAGTTGGTATAAGGACCGAAGAAGCTGCTGGTTTTGTGGGTTTTCGTTGTTGATGGCATTGGATGAAAGGGGAGGTACAAAAGCTTCACAAATGGCAGAAAGAGTTTGAATCTGAGACGAAGAGAAACCATGGCTATAGTTATTGGGCTCTCTTCTTCCTCCTCTTAACAAAGGATGATAATGATTATTACTCTCTTCTCCCTCCATATTTTCTCAAGTTTTCTGTACTTAGTGAATCTTGGGTTTTGAGAAGATAACCATCATCTCTACTAATAATATAGTACTCCATTCCCCATATATGAAGGATTCACGTTTAAATGACTGGCGGATAATAAATATAAAAATAATAAAACTTGCAAGAGTTTCAGTACTGCTGTACTGCTACTACTTGTATGTGATTGGAGATTTTTGAAAACAAAGAGAAACGGCCGGCTAGAGTCAATTATTTTCGTGTCTCCGTCTTTATTTTATTTTTTTGAGACGTGCCAATTTATCATTTACTTATTTTAGTAAATTCCGACGAGAGACAAAATAAACTTTTTCTTCTTTTCTTGATAGCAATTTTATGCAATTTTTCTAATTTTGATTTTTAAATATAAAATCAAGAGTGTAAAGTGGGGGTTAAATGTTTTTTTCAATCATCGTACTGTACTATAGGTCAATTTACAGATGAATAATTGAACTTCTTTTTCTTACAGTCAACTCACTGTACTCAATTTTACTAACAAAAATAAAAAAAACCGTTAAATCAACCTTTGACTTAACAGAAGTGATGACGTGGCAGCTGACTTGTCTTAAAAAAAAGCTTATGTGTCAGTTAGTATGCGACGTGGCAGTGATAATGTGGATTTGGAGGAAATTTTTTATGAAAAAATGGAAAAAAATATTTTAAAGTATAATATAAATTATAAAAATTAGCCAAAAAAACAAGAAAATAAATAAATAAATAAAAATAATTATTTTTAATAAAAATTAAAAAACGCAATTTTTTTAATTAAAAAAATTAAAAAGCATTTTTTTTAATAAAAATAATTTTTTTTTATTTTATTAACAAAAATTAAAACGTAGTTTTTAATAAAAATAATTATTTTTAATAAAATAAAAAATGCAGTTTTTAAATAAAATAAAAAATGTAGTTTTTTTAAATAAAAATAATTAAAAGTCAGTTTTTTAATATAAAAAATGCACTTTTTTAATATTTTTTCCTTTTTTATTAAAAAACTGCATTTTTAAAAATAAATAAATTAATCTGTTAATTTTTAAATTTTTAAAAAATTGTTTTAGAGATTAAAAAACTGCATTTTTAAATCATTAATAGTTTAAAGAGTTTTTTTTATTAAAAATGCATTTTAAGTCAACCTTGACTTAAAAAAAATTAATTTTTTTTTATAATAAAATTAATCTGTTAATTTTTTTATTATAAAAAAGCGCATTTTTAACAATTATTTTTATTAAAAAATTCAAATTTTTTTTTTTTTTTAATAAAAAGAAAAAATCATTAAAAATATTGCATTTTTAATTAAAAAAACTGCATTTTTGTGACACCCCTAAAATAGGTCTACATCACCCATTCCGAAAGTTGTCAATATACACTGCATGTAAACAACTACAACTTTATTATTACAATAGTAAAATTATGAGTTTAAATACGATATTGTCATCTGTATAATATCCACATACAAATAAATCCTCATCATAATTATTGATACATTATTTTTACAACAATGGTGAGGACTACTAAACAACTCTCCCTAGAACTTTCATTCCATACCCCGACTGCGTCTTTCGCTATATTCTCGCCTCCGAGAAGAAAAATAGAACAAAAAGGAAAAGGGTGAGCTCGATTAGCCCGGTAAAGAATATTATGACTAAGATAATATACAACAAAATTATCGTTAGTCTTCAACAGGAAAAAATATAATAGAATACAATAGACAACAAGTTTTAAATCAATATTCGCAATGAAATAATAATTCATTAGAAGAGTTAAGTAGAGAATGCAAACTACTATCTTCATGTATGAATTTTAAAGTTCATCGTCTATTTTATCCCTCGTAACATCAATCAATATATATCGGGATCAAATATTCATCCTCGCACTACAAGGCCAAGGACATTCCGATGGGTCATGTTCATTTAAACACTGCTCATCTTTGCACTACGGCCAAAGATATTCATCGAAATCATTCATCTTTGCACTCATCGGCCAAAGATATTCATCATAAATCATTCATCTTTGCACTCTGTGTCAAAGATATTCAATAATATCATCATTTAAGATCAAGATGATGAAAATATTTTTTAAAAAAACGAATCCAAAGGAAACAAAATGACAAGGATTAAGGATTAAGGATTAAGTACTTTTTGTTTTATCCACGTCCAAAAATACCTCAAAAATAATCATAGTGGTGTAAAATTCAAGAATGATCAAAACATGGATACAATCAAAGCTAGTATCCGAATAGATATTTTGGACGAAAGAGAAAATTTTATTTTTCGATGAATAAGGCCGTGATTCGTGAATAAGACTATATATCGTGAATAAAGGTCAGATACGTGAATAAGAACCCCGACACCAAAAGTTTCAAATTTTATAAAACTTCAGATCAATATTTCAAAGATAATGATATTGAAGAAATAATATCATTACTGAAAAAATAATATCTCTTACCTCGAAAGATCAAGATTTTAACCTGGAATATCGGATATAAAGCTATATCTTGAACTTTCACCGTATAGCAATACTCAAAGTATACTCAAAATACTCACTAGAATACGCCGATAATATAGAGAGAAAAAACTTCACGGTGTGATTTTCAATTCTAACCCAAGCACCTATTTATAGAAATTGCTTAGAACACAAAGCGTAAAAATTTATTATAATAATAATATATATAAAAATTTTTCACGCCCATTCTTAGAATCTGAAAATCTGAATACAAACCGCATGCTCCCTTCTGAAGAAAGTAAAAAACGTTTTTTTCATAAAATAAATAATTAAAACTTCCAAAAATCAATTATTTGAGCTTGTAAATTCAATAATTCATAATAAATAGCCCTTTTGTAGGAAAATTGAATCTCGCGTGATTTTATAGGAAATTCAATTCTACAACTTTGTAGAAGAAAGTTTTCCAAATTCCAAGCGAAATTGACCGAAATCCACAAAGCAGGCGATTTTAGAAATTTATAATCAAATTTCATCAATAAATGGGGTCCACCGAGCATGTTTAACATGTTTTAAACATTTATTGCAAACAAAATACTCTCTTCCTCCTCAGATACTCATTTATTGTTACTGCTTTAATCGTTGGAATACAATGAAAATAATCGTGTAATGACAATTATTAAAACAACAAAGAATATAAAATATCAACGCAAAGAATTATTGAATCAATAAAATAAAAAACCGAATTGAGAAGTAATATTGTAACCATTATTGAGTAAGTGCCTTCTCACGTAAGAGTCAATAATTGGTGCAATACCGTGTGCTACCGCAACAACGCCAGACATCGTGTTTTAACCACGGGTATTCCAACAAATGTATGTGGTAACAGAATAACTACGATTATTTTTAAACAACTTATATGTGTCATTTTCTTCCTCCAAACGCTTTTTCGTTATGGGCTCACACATGGTCATCGCTACGTAAATGCATTTAATATTTCCCGACAAAGATTTAATATTCCACGACCAAACGAATATTCCCGACAACAATGAATATTTTATAACCACTTGCTTATTTTGAAATATTTGCGTATTTTACCCATAACTATCCACATTAATCACATCAACCCTTACTATTTCAAAATAATAATTAGAGGAAATTAAATTTCATTTATTAATTATTTGGGATCTTACAACCTCCCTCCTTATGAAATTTCGTCCTCGAAATTGGACGACGCATACTGGTGTTTTGAAAAGATGAGGATATCTCGCTTTCATTTCCGTTTCCAACTCCGTGTCATTTCCTCTATAAGATGGTTTCTCCACAAGACTTTAACTTGTGGTATGACCTTCGTCGTAGGGACATGCTCCTTCCTATCCAAGATCTTGTGGTACTTCCTCATACGTTAAGTCTTGGCTATCTCGTCCGGTTTAACTCAAAAACGTGATTGGTCTTTCACATATTTCTGAAGTATGGATATGTGAAACACATTATGAACACGAGACATACTTGGAGGTAACGCGAGTCTATAGGCTACATTTCCTCTTGGTCAAGAATTTGAAATGGACCAATAAATCGTGGATTGAGCTTTCCTCTCTTCCGAATCTTGTAACTCCTTCCATGGTGGGCAACACGCAACAATACATGATCCCCTATACTAAATTCCACATCCTTTCGATGAAGATCCGCATAACTCTTTTTGTCGATCTTGTGCCGTTTTGTATACGTTGTCGAATCATTTGGATCTTTTCGGTAGTCATACGCATCTTAACTTCGGGTCCCAACAATGTTGCTTCACCCACCTCATCCCAACATATTGAGAAGCGACACTTTCGTCCATATAATGCTTCGAATGGGGCCACAATTTATACTTGCTCGATAAATCGTTGTTGTAGGAGAATTCCACCAATGGTAAATACTTATCCCAACCGCCCTTGAAGTCAGGACACGTAGTCTTAATAAATCTTCAAGAGTTTGAATAGTCCTCTCGATTGTCCGTCTGTTTGAGGATGGTATGTCGAACTAAATCTTAAATCCGTACTCCATAGCTTTTTTTGCAAGCTAACCCAAAATCTTGAAGTGAATCTTGGGTCACGATCCGAAACTATGGATCTTGGCATGCCATGCAATCTCACAATCTCATTTACGTACATTTGAGCAAGACGTTCGAGGAATAAGTCTCCGTGATCGACAAGAAATGAGCAGACTTGGTTAATCTATCAACAATAACCCAAATAGCATTTATGCCTTGAGAAACCGTGGAAGTCCCCAGCTTGAAATCCATGGTAATGTGTTCCCACTTCCATTTTGGAATCTCAAGTGGTTGCAATGGTCCCTTAGGCACTTGATGCTCGCTTTACACGTTGACAAGTTAAACATGTTGAGATAAACTTTGCAATCTCTCTCTTCATATTATTCCACCAAAATGTATGTCAAGATCACGATACATTTTAAGTACTTTCCGGATGGATTGCAAATGGTGTATTGTGTGCCTCCATCATAATCTTGTACTTCAAATCGTAATCGTTAGGAACACAAAGTCAGGTGGACTCAAGTATTCCTTCTTCATCAATTCTCGCTTAGGAATAGCTCCTTCTTGTACTTTCTTCTTCATATGCATCATTTCAAGATTGATTGGCTCGAGCAACCTTAACTTTTTCTATTAAAGTTGGCTCTGTCGCGTATACTTGACATCATCGCCCTCGTTCTCCTAAGATATGATCTTCTACTCAACGCGTACGCCTACCACGTTCGCTTTTCGGGATGGTATTGAATAGTGTGGTCGTAGTCTTTCAATAGCTCGAGCCAACGTCATTGCCGCATGTTAAGTTCTTTTGAGTGAAGAAATATTTAAGGCTTTTATGGTGAATATATCTCCACTTTCTCCCCATATAGATAGTGCCTCCGGATCTTTTAGCTAAACGACTCGGCCGCTAACTCTAGATCATGAGTAGGATAATTCCTCTCATATTCTTTAAGTTGTCGTGAGGCATAGGCTATGACTTTCCCACGTTGCATGAGAACACATCCTAACCCTTTGCCCGAAGCATCGCTGTAGATAACAAATTCATCCGAACCAGATGGTATTGTTATAACAGTCTTAGAAATAAGTCTCTCTTAAGCTCTTGGAAACTCTTCTCGCATTCTTCGCTCCAAACGAATTTTGTATCCTTCCGAAAGTTAGATGAGTTAGCTGAGTGGCGATTCAAGAAAACCCTTCCACGAATCTCCGATAATAACCAAATTTAAGCCCAAAAAGCTACGTCTTGACCACCGACTTGGTTGTTCCCAACTTTGTATTGCTTCAATCTTCACAAGGTCAACAGATACTCCATGTTTTGACACCACATGCCCAAGAAATGCTACTTCTCAAGCGTAACTCGCATTTCTTTAACTCTGGCATAAAACTTGTTTTCACAAAGCCTTTGGAGTACCAAATTTTCAAATGGTGCTCATGATCTTCATGGCTTTTGGAATATATTAGGATGTCATCAATAAAGACAACAACGAACCCGATCCAAATACTCTTTGAATACTCGGTTCATCATATCCACGAAAGCCGCGGAGCATTAGTCAATCCGAAAGACATAACTAAGAATTCATAATGCCCGCACGGAGTTCTAAAAGCGGTCTTTGGAATATCCTCAGTTCTAATCTTCAGCTGATGATATCTAGAACGAAGATCGATTTTTGAAAAGAATTGTGCTCCTTGCAACTGGTCAAACAAGTCATCAATATGAGGTAGAGGATACCTATTCTTGATAGTGACATGGTTCAATTCCCGATAGTCAATACAAAGTCGCATACTCCCGCTTTTCTTCTTTACAAATAAAACAGGAGCACCCCAAGGAGATGTACTTAGGGCGAATGAAGCCAATGTCCAACAACTCGTAGTTGGACCTTTAACTCCTCAAGTTCAATAGAGCCATTCGATATGGGGTTTTAGAAATGGGCTTTGTACCAGTTCAAGGTCAATAAAGAATTCAACTTCACGCTCGGGGGTAACAGGAAGTTCTTCAGAAATACCTCGTGAAAGTTAATAACAGGGAATATTATTCAATTTTGACGTGTCTTTATTCAAATCCATAACATGGGCTAAGAAAGCTTGACATCCGCTTTTTAATAAACGAATAGCTTTATGATTAGATATGACAAATGATTGATTTTAATGGTTTAGTTGCTTGAATTCGAACAACAAAGTTGTTTAGGAATATGAAAGCTAACAACCTTACGAAAATAATCAATTTTGGTATGATGAGTAGTTAACCAATCAATCCCTAAAATCACATCAAAAGCAAGTATCTTTAAAGAGATAAGGTCAACAGGTAAGATAAAGGGTGCCAACATGGATTAGACAAGATTTATAAACAAATGGATGTGATGAAAGTTTCTCCTAATGGAGTTTCCACGAGATAGTCAAAGTCTAATTTCTCCGAGTCAAGTTTAAACGTTGAGCACAAGCAGGAGAGATAAATGAATGGGTAGACCAGATTCTAGTAAAGTATAAACTTCACAAGAATTTATAAATAGCTTACCCGTGATCACCTCGTTTGGGTTCTCGCATTTTGACGGTCCACAACAAACGCTTCTTCCAGAACCGTTGACTTTGACTTTTCGGGAGACGATCTTTTGAGTCACCGTCCTCATTGAACTAGGTTTATTCTTCATCGTGCAATCTCGAAAGCGATATGTCCTTCCTTTCCACAATTATAGCATACCTGAAAGCTGTTGTGGGCGTTTGACCGATATGTCCCTCTTTTCCGTGATTTATAAGATATAACCCGGTGGTCGTTTCTCCTCCCTTGGAACCGATTCTTCTTTGCATCGTCGTCTTCACATGGTCGTTGTTGAATCTCTCTTTAAAATCTCCTCCCGACTCGCTTCTTCTATTTTCATGGCCATGATTACCACCGAGTGGTTACCATTTTTGTCCGCCTTTTTCTTTCTCCATTTGGTTATTGTTGTTTTGTTGATCGCTATCTCCTAGGATGATCCTCGATTGTGGTACCTCGGTTGACCGCATTTCGTTATCTCGCTTCTAACAATTGAGCCTCATTAACAACATATCCCGAATAGAGAAAATTTTGAGAGATGAGAGATCGACGTACGGGTTTCAAACCTCTCGAAACATCCAAGCGTCATACGTTCCTCATTCTCCACCAAATGAGGTGCAAACTCGATAACTCGCAAACTTCGCCTTCGTCATGAGAGACACCGTCATGTTGTTCTCGCTCCGCCTAATAAACTCCACTTCCTTCATACGACGAACACTTTCGGAAAGTATTTGTCATTAAATAGTTTCAAACGCTCTCCCAAGACATCTTTGAGTCTTGTTTGGATGGGTACGCTTCATGCACTCCCACCAGAGTATCGCTTTCGCCACGGAACATAAAGGTGGCGAATGGAACCTTCGTTCTCATGCATCCCAAGACATCGAATATCTTGGTAATTTGCTTGACCCATGTTTCGCCATGATCGGATCCCGCTTTCCCTTAAATTCGGTGGTCCCAACTCTTTGAATCGCTTGGTTGTGACAACCCGTGAATTGCTATCATTTCTCCTATGTTTTGAACACGAGTCTCCGCAAATACGATTTTGTATGAATCGCGAAAAAGCTTCTAAATATCCCCTCGTTCATCATCTGCTTTCGGTGGTGTTGTTCAGGGGGAGAACATTGTCACTGTTGACGCGTTTTCCTCGTTGGTGAGTACAAAGCGTCTCCACGGGCCTCATTTCCATTGTTAATATTCTAAGTCGACATTCTCAACATCGCCATAAAAAACAAGGGTTAATTAAGGAAATCAATATATCACATAATATCCCTATATTGACCAACTATCAAATAAGTTTAGGTAGGACACACTAGCGAATGATTTACTCGCTCTCCCTCCTAGTTCTATTCCCCGATCTCCGCATGGAGATCATATCCTAAGCTCGATACCAACTATGACACCCCCAAAATAGGTCTACATCACCCATTCCGAGTTGTCAATACACTGCATGTAAACAACTACAACTTTATTATTACAATAAGTAAAACTGTGAGTTTAAATACATATATTGCCATCTGACAATATCCACATACAAATAAATCCTCATCATAATTATTGATACATTATTTTACAACAATGGTGAGGACTACTAAACAACTCTCCCTAGAACTTTCATTCCATACCCCGACTCGCACTTCATTATATTCTCGCCTCTTGAGAAGAAAAATGGAACAAAAAGGAAAAGGTGAGCTCGATAAATTGCTTAGGAAAAAGAATATTATGACTAAGATAATATACAACAAAATTATCGTTAGTCTCACAACAGGAAAAATATAATAGAATACAATAGACAACAAATTTTAAATCAATATTCGCAATGAAATAATAATTCATTAGAAGGGTAAGTAGAGAATGCAAACTACTATCTTCTATGTATGAATTTTAAAGTTCATCGTCTATTTTTATCCCCGTAACATCAATCATATATATCAGGATCAAATATTCATCCTTGCACTACATGTGCCGAGGACATTCACCAGATTGGTCATGTTCATCTAAACACACTGTTCATCTTTGCACTACTACGGCCAAAGATATTCATCGAAATCATTCATCTTTTGACTACGGCCAAAGATATTCATCGAAATCATTCATCTCTCTGCTTCTATGGCCAAAGATATTCATCATAAATCATTCATCTTTGCACTACACAGCCAAAGATATTCAATGATATCATCATTTAAGATGAAGATGATGAAAATATTTTTTAAAGAAAACGAATCCAAAGTGAAACAAAATGACAAGGATTAAGGATTAAGGATTCGTACTTTTGTTTTATCCACGCCCAAAAAATACCTCAAAAATAATCATAGTGATGTAAAATTCAAGAATGATCAAAACATGGATACAATCAAAGCTAGTATCCGAATAGATATTTTGGACGAAAAGAAAATTTTTATTTTTCGATGAATAGTGCTTAGTATTCGTGAATAGTACTATATACGTGAATAGTCTCAGATATCGTGAATACTAACCCCGACACCAAAAGTTCCAAATTTGATAAAACTTCAGATCAATATTTCAAAGATAATGATATTGAAGAAATAATATCATTACGAAAAAATAATATCCCTTACCTCGAAAGATCAAGATTTAAGCTGGAATCTTTGGATATAAAGCTATATCTTGAACTTTCACCGTATAGCAATACTCAAAGTATACTCAAAATACTCACTAGAATACGCTCGATAATATAGAGAGAGAAAACTTCAGTTTCTGGTGTGATTTTCAATTCTAACCTAAGCATCTATTTATAGGAAATTGCTTAGAACACCAAAGCAGAAAATTTATTATAAATATAATATATATAAAAAATTTCTACGCCCATTCTTAGAATCTGAAAATCTGAATACAAACCACATGCTCCTTCTCAGAAGAAGTAAAAAAACTTTTTCATAAAATAAATAATTAAAACTTCCAAAATCAATTATTTCAGTAGCTTCGAACTTCAATAATTCATAATAAATAGCCCTTTTGTCGAAAAAATTGAATCTCGAATGATTTTATAGGAAATTCAATTCTCTACAACTTTGCGGAAGAAAGTTTTTCCTAATTCCAAATGTAAATTGACCGAAATCCACAACCAGGCGATTTTAGAGGTTATAATCAAATTTCGATAATAAATGGGGTTCACCGAGCATGTTTAACATGTTTTAAACATTTATTGCAACAAAAATACTCTTCCTCCTCAGTATACTCATATATCCCACATTCGTTGTAAAAATATCACCATTATTATATTATTAAAATATAATATTATATATATTTAAATGAATTATTTTATCGAAAAAGATAAAATTTCAATTTTCAACAATTGTCACATTAAAAATTTTCTCCATCTATATCAACATAAAATCAATATTTTCCTCATCATATGAATCAATAATTAATTATTCACAAATAATATTCTGAGAATCACAATATTGACAACCGTGCAGCTTCGCGAAAAGGGGATTTCAATAAGAATTTCTCCATCGACGCCAGCAATTAGGTGACCAAACCTCTTCTTAGACAGAACTTTCTAGACATTGCCAATAATGTTATCTAATAATATTATTAGGATAATATGAATTATTGCTTTGACAATGAAAAATATCGTGTAATGACAATTATTAAAACAACAAAGAATATAAAATATCAACGCAAAGAATTATTGAATCAATAAAATAAAACACCGAGCAAGAATTATCGTAACCATTATTGAGTAGTGCCTTCTTACGTAAGAGTCAATAATTGGTGCAATACCGTGTCTTCTGCTACCGCTGCAACAACGCCAGACATCGTGTTTTAACCACCGGGTATTCAACAATTGTAAAGCAGAATAACTACGCTGTAGTTATTTTTAAACAACTTATATTTGTCATTTTCTTCCTCCAATCGCTTTTTAGTTATGGGCCCACATATAGTCGCTGCTGTCAGTATTTAATATTTCCGACGAGACGAATATTCCACGACCAAACGAATATTCCCCACAACAATGAATATTTTATAACCATTTGCTTATTTTGAAATATTTATGTATTTTACCCATAATTATCCACATTAATCACATCAACCCTTACTATTTCAAAATAATAATTAGAGGAAATTAAATTTCATTTATTAATTATTTGGATATTGTCAGATGGCAATATATGTATTTAAACTCACGCTTTACTTATTGTAATAATAAAGTTGTAGTTGTTTGCTTCCTGCAGGTGTATTGACAACTCGGAATGGGTGATGTAGACTTATTTTGGGGGTGTCACGGTTGGTATCGAGCTTAAGGATATGATCTCTGGCGGAGATCGGGGAATAAAACTAGGAGGAGAGAGAGTAAATCCTTCGCTAGTGTGTCCTTCCAAAGCTTATTTGATAGTTGGTCAAGATATATAGGGATATTATGTGATATATTGATTTCCTTAATTAACCCTTATTTTATGACGATGATTTGAGAATGTCGATTTGAGAATATTAACAATGGAAATGAGACCGTGGAGACGCTGTGACTCACCAACGAGGAGAGCGTGCAACAGTCGATAATGTTCCTCCCGTGAACAACACCACCTTTGAAGCAGATGATGAACGAGGGATATTTAGAAGCTTTTGCGATTCATGCAAAAATCGAGACGAGGAGACTCGTGTTCAAAACATAGGAGAAATGATAGCAATTCACGGTTGTCATAGCCAAAGCGATTCAAAGAGTTGGGACCACGAATTTAAAGGAAAGCCGATCCAATCATGGCGAGAAACATGGGTCAAGCAAATTACCAAGATATTCGATGTCTTGGGATGCACAGAGAACAGAAGGTTCCATTCGCCACATTTATGTTCCGTGGCGAGACAGATTCATCGGTGGGAGTCGTGAAGCGTACTCCATCCAAACCGCACTTCGGCGTGTCTTGGGAGACGTTTGAGAACTATTTAATGACAAATACTTTCACGAAAGTGTTCGTCTATATGAAGGAAGTGGAGTTTATTAGATCTGGAGCGAGAACAACATGGCGGTGTCTCAAAGACGAGGCGAAGTTTGCGCAGAGTTATCCGAGTTTGCACCTCATTTGGTGGAGAATGAGGAACGTATGACGCGGATGTTTCGAGAGAGGTTGAAACCCAGACACGTCAAGATCTCATCTCTCATAAATTTTTCTCTATTCAGATGTTGTTATTGTGGCTCAATTGTTAGAAAGCGAGATACTTGAAGTACGGTCAACCGAGGTACCACAATCAGGATCATACCGAGAGATAGCGATCAACAAAACAACAATAACCGGTGGAGAAAGAAAAAGGCGGACAAAATGGTAACCACTCTGGTGGTAATCACTACCATGAAAATAGAAGAAGCGAGTTAGGAGGAGATTTTAAAAAGAGGAGATTCAACAACGACCATGTGAAACAGCGATACAAAGAAAGAATCGGTTCCGAGGGAGGAAACGACCACCATTCGTATATATGCTATAAATGCGGAAAGAGGGACATATCGGTCAAGCGCCCACAACATTTGGTATCTTTATAATTGTGGAAAGGAAGGACATATCGCTCGAGATTGCAGAGAGCGAAACCTAGTTCAATGGGGGACGGTGACTCAAAAGATCGTCCCGTAAAAGTCAAAATCAAGCGGTTCTGGAAAGGCGTTTGTTGTGGATCGATCAAAATGCGAGAACCCAAACGAGGTGATCACGGGTAAAATTTATTTATAAATTCTTGTGAAGTTTATACTTTACTAGATACTGGGGTGCTACCCATTCATTTATCTCTCCCGCTTGTGCTCAACGCTTAAACTTGACTCGGAGAAATTAGACTTTGACCTATCTGTGGAAACTCCATTAGGAGAAACTTTCATCACATCCATCGCTTATAAATCTTGTCTAATCCATGTTGGCACCCTTATCTTTGCATTGACCTTATCTCTTTAAAGATACTTGCTTTTGATGTGATTTTAGGGATTGATTGGTTAACTACTCATCATGCCAAAATTGATTGTTTTCGTAAGGTTGTTAGCTTTCATATTCCTAAACAACCTTTGTTGTTCAATTCAAGCAACTAAACCATTAAAATCAATCAACATCATATCTAATCATAAAGCTATTCGTTTATTAAAAAAGCGGATGTCAAGCTTTCTTAGCCCATGTTATGGATTTGAATAAAGACACGCCAAAATTGAATAATATTCTGTTGTTATTAACTTTCCGAGGTATTTCTGAAGAACTTCCTTGCCTACCCCGTAACGTGAAGTTGAATTCTTTATTGACCTTGAACACGGTACCAAGCCCATTTCTAAAACCCCATATCGAATGGCTCTATTGAACTTGAGAGTTAAAGGTCCAACTACGAGGAGTTGTTGGACATTGGCTTCATCTGGCCCTAAGACATCTCCTTGGGGTGCTCTGTTTTATTTGTAAAGAAAAAGCGGAGTAGTATGCGACTTTGTATCGATTATCGGGAATTTAACCATGTCACTATCAAGAATAGGTATCCTCTACCTCGTATTGATGACTTGTTTGACCAAATTGCAAGGAGCACAATTCTTTTCAAAAATCGATCTTCGCCGGATATCATCACCAAGATTAGGCGAGGATATTCAAAGACCGCCTTTTAGAACTTAAGATGACAGCATTATGAATTCTTAGTTATGTCTTTCGCGTTGACTAATGCTCCCGCGCTTTCATGGATATAATGAACCGAGTATTCAAAGAGTATTTGGATCATTTCGTTGTTGTCTTTATTGATGACATCCTCATATATTCCAAAAGCCGTGAAGATCATGAGCACCATTTGTTGGTACTCCAAAGGCTTCGTGGAAAACAAGCTTTATGCCTGAGTTAAAGAAATGCGAGTTAAAGCGAGGAAGTAGCATTTCTTGGGCATGTGGTGTTAAAACATGGAGTATCTGTTGACCGTGCCAAGATTGAAGCAATACAAAGTTGGGAGCAACAAAGTCGTGGTGAAGTCACGTAGCTTTTTGGGCTTAATTTGGTTATTATCGGAGATTCGTGGAAGGGTTTTCTCGAATCGCTACTCGCTAACTCATCTAACGGAAGGATACAAAATTAGTTTTGAGCCGAAGAACGCGAGAAGAGTTTCCAAGAGCTTAAGAGAGACTTATTTTGGCAGACTGTTTCTAACAATACCATCCGGGTTCGGATGGATTTGTTATCTCTGGCTGATGATCGGGCAAAGGGTTAGGATGTGTTCTCATGCAACGTGGGAAAGTCATAGCTTTATGCCTCATGACAACTTAAAGAATATGAGAGAATTATCCTACCTGCGTGATCTAGAGTTAGCGTGATCGCTTTCACGCTTAAAGATCCGGAGGCACTATCTATATGGGGAGAAAGTGGAGATATATTCGGACCATAAAAACTTTAAATATTTCTTCACTCAAAAGAACTTAATACTTCTGCTTGAATGACGTTGGCTCATTTATTGAAGACTACGACCACACTATTCAATACCATCCTCGAAAAGTTTAACGTGGTAGTTGATTGCGTTGAGTAGAAGATCATATGCGAGAACGAGGCGATGATGTCAAGTATAATGACAGAGCCAACTTTAATAGAAAAAGTTAAGGTTCTTTCAAGCCACCGAGGCCGGAAATGATGCATATGAAGAAGAAAGTACAAGAAGGAGCTATTTAGGGCGAGAATTGATGAAGAAGGAATACTTGAGTCCATTCCAGACTTTGTGTTCCTAACGATTCTGATTTGAAGTACAAGATTATGATGGAGGCACACAATACACCATTTACAATCCATCCGGGAAGTACTAAAATGTATCGTGATCTTCGACATACATTTTTGTGGAATAATATGAAGAGAGAGATTGCAAAGTTTATCTCAACATGTTTAATTTGTCAACGTGTAAAGGCGGAGCATCAAGTGCCTAAGGGACCATTGCAACCACTTGAGATTCCGAAATAGAAGTGGGAACACATTACCATGGATTTCGTTACGGGACTTCCCACGATTTCTTAAGGCATAAATGCTATTTGGGTTATTGTTGATAGATTAACCAAGTCTGCTCATTTCTTGTCGATACGGGAGACTTATTCTGTGGCGACCCCAAATCCAGGTACTTGAAACCCGAACTCGGTTCTCCACGATACCATTTCTTTAAGCTGAATAATACTAAATAATAATACATTCGAACTTAATTTACATACATCAAAGTTTACTTCCCCAAGACGTGACCTTCAAATACATTCCTTATAATACACGACAATAGATTCCATTGTCTTTACTAACTATAACCATTAACTCATAATATAAACTCATTCGAACAAACTTTTCTTTCCCTTGTTGCGTGCTCGAGCCTTCAGATTGCTCATACATAATCGAAAACATTTAATTTAAGCAAGGATGAGCATTTGAGTGCCCAAAGAAGTAATAGCAATTATATATATAATTTGAAAGAATATAAGTATTCTCTTTACATAACACTTCTACAATGAATCAAAAGTTGTGAAGTAATCATCTTGATAAAAGATTCACATAACAACTCTCTTCCAAATTATTTAAATTTGGCTCGCTCTACCCATGAATAGGGTTTAAAACATACTATGAACATTGTTTTCATTTTCGAAAAGGTTTAGCAGAAATTCATCCATAAATCGTCATAACTTACGGCACGGAGGGTGATCACCGTTGTACCTCGTCATTGATCAATACTACATAACTTGAGCGAAATTCATCGCTCACCCTTTTGTCAGCCAAGCAAGCGCAAAAATTTTCCCATTATCGGGATGTTCATACGTACTACGGTTCCAAACCGAAGGTTTTAATCTTGCTTCAACAATAATATGTAATTCAATATATATGTATACGGGTAATTGACAAAGGTATATCAACATGTGAATAAATGCTACGATTATCCAAGTGGGGACACTTCAGATAACCATTTAGAAATCAACTTAACATAATATATATCCGAGCTAACATGTTGATAATCAAAGCGCATATAATCATGACAGAATAGAATAATTCGAAATTTCTTACTCATGTCCATTGCGTAAAGGAAATGCAAAGGTAAGATCTTTTCGATTCGCCGATTACAAATCTCAACTTAGGTTTTATCTCTTTATCACAACCTATCAAGAATCGGATCATTCGTTCGATTTAGAACAATATATCATAACATATATCTTTATCTATTACAACAAAGACATAGTCTAATCACGTCATCACATAATCGCAGTTGATCATACTTTTAGTTCATATTCTACACTTGAAATATTTTTATACATTTTTCAAATATCTCATCCATGTTCTTACAAAGTAGCCTTTTCTTTCTTTTATAAGGTCTCGACATTTGTTTACGTCTGCATCGGCGACTTTATCTAAAAAAGTATTGAGTCTAAGACTCTTATTCTATACCTCAACATCTCGTAAATATCGGACATTTTACTTTTAATCATTTTCGAATTTTCCGTAAATTGAAAAATTTAAAATAATTCAAATCTGTCATTCTTAAGCCTATCGTGACATAAGCTATTACCATATAGGTGTTTTCAAAACTTCATAACTTCATAATCGGTTCTCAAGTCAACCTAGTTTGATAGGATATAACTTTCAAAACATCTAATCATAATTAAATGATTTAAACATTAAACAATTCCATTATCATTAATAATTAATTTATATTAAACTATTAATGAAACCATTGCTAAAATATAAAAGTTATTTATAATAACTCAAACTATTTTTAAAACATTTATATTACCCTTAAATGATTTTTAAAACAATTAAAAATCATTTTTAAATAATCACCATTAATATATAACTATTAATGTCTTTATTCATCCAAATATTAAAAGTCATTAATTATAACTTAAAATATTTTTAAATCCTTAATATCCTTTTTAAATGATTTTAAATAAATAAAACCATTTTTAAACTATTTATTTAATAATAATTATTAAATAAACAAAATATCATTAATATTTTCTTAATATCATTAATATTAAATTATTAATGAAATTATCCTTTAAATATTAAAAGTTATATTTTATAACTTAAAATATTTTTAAATACCTTAATTTCATTTAAAATGATTTTTTAAAATATTAAAATCATTTTTAAACTAATTATTTAATATAATCAATAAATATCTTTAATATCATTAATATATAATTAATTAATGAAATTCATCACAAAATATTAAAAGTCATGGAAAATAACTTAAAATATTTTCTTATACCATAATATAATTTTTCATGATTTTTCATGAATTAAAACTATTTTTAAATAATTTATTTAATATTATAATTAAATAAATAAATACCTTTTATATTCCAAAAATATTAAATATTTATGAAATATACTCAAAATAATTAAAACTATTTTTAGAGACTTTAAAATAATTTTTCATAATTTATTTGGTATTTTAATAATTAAAATCTAATTTTCTAATTTTTAAATCATTTTTCGGAAAATCGTAAATTAAAATAATTAAAAGCTCGTCATTATAGGCGTTCTTGAGCCTACCTGAGATCTTCATAAAGCGTAACCGCAAGGTGGCCTACTTTGACCCGTGAATAACTCTCTCATCTTAACTTAATTTGGATAATCTATAAATTGGGTCTTGTAGAGGAATTACGGACTACAATCTCCAATAATCATAACCTCTTAAAAATATCATATCGGGATAAATCAGCCATAAAAGTAGTTACCAAAGTCATTTCTTCACGAAGAACGATTCGAGGTGCCTACTTTGGACCTCTATAACTTGATGATCGTGTAACGCGTTTATGTGATCTATCAATTCCGATGTGTGTAGACAACATTTAGGACTACAACGCTAACACTTAACATCATCATAAAACAAGAAATAAAGCATCTAAAGTATGGTCAAACCTTGTCGGAAAAATTAACACTTAGAAAATTTCGGTCACGCCTGAATTTTACGGTCAAATCTTGGTCAACCCACTTTGACCTTAAATAACTCTTAATCCGTAATATATATGGACTGATTCTTTTTGGAGGTTAAATACCACATAACAAGATACACATATCAACCTTTAGAACACAAAACACATTAAAGATAACCGAGATATAAGGCCCGACATTTTCCAAAATAATATTTTACGGACACTTAGAATATTTTACGGGTTTGAAGAAACGGTAAATTCAATAACGCCAATCAACCCACTTTGACCGCTTATAAACCCGATCTACAATAGCTATGAACTTTATTCCTTTTGGAGATTAAAGACCACATATCGGACTACCTATAACAACTTTTAAAAACAAAACTCGAGATCGACCAAAGATTTATAGCCTCTGACATTTGGTGAAAAATAACAGAATTCGGTTTTTCCAACTTGTTTAAATCTTCAAATTCGTGCACTTTGATGTTATGGGTTCATGATTTTACAACCCAGAACATTAATAGACTCTCTATTACACTACTTTAAACAATCAATTGCATCAATTAACATCGAATCGAAGGATTTCTAGAATTTAGGATTTCCTACCTTTTCAAGCTTGATTTTTGATTTCTGGCTTCTTGATGCTTCTGATTTGTTGTTTGTGATGGTTGGGCTTTGTTTAGGGACTGATATGCTACAATAATTCGTAGGTTTTAGAGAGAGAAGCTTAAGGATGAGAGTTGGATGAATTTTAGTGTACAAAATATATTATCTCTCTCCAATCTATATATAAACCAAGTTAGATGCATTGGATGCTACTCAATGGTTGATTGAATCTGCATAATTGAGTCTTGGATGATTAATTGGTAGGGTAAGTATGTTTGCCATGCTTTGCTAGCAAGATTCCTCCAATAATACACTAATAATACACTAATAAGCCAAAAAGGGCATTTTGGTAATTTCGCATATAATTTCATGGGCATTTTTGTACATAGCAATTAAATGTAGTATTTAATCACTAGATGGTAATTCTTATCATTTACCAATTACTTTTCATCCTTTGGTAAATTAAAACATTTATACATTAACATCGTAATTAAACCCGATAATTTTAAATTAGGGTTTCTATAGAAAATTAGGATTTTCTAATTAGGGTTTCTTAACGCCATCAATTAGGGTTTCTAATTGACCATTAGGATTCTCTAATTATCGTGTATGTTCTAACACGTCATTACAATCTCTAACTTCAACCGATTAGGGTTGTAATAATTGGGTTTGTCCTAATTATAAATGACAAACGATAATTAGGTTTTCTTCTAATTACCGACATCTTATACACACAGTAACCTTCATATACACGATCCTACTACTAGGTCATTTCTCATAACTAAGTTTAATAATTAGGGTTTCACAAAGACTGCGGTAATATCTTATGACCTAATCAATCATCATTCTTCGATATTATTATCTGGTTCACACACACTACGATACATAATTATTGTATTTGTAAAATTATTATAACAATAATATAATATTATTATTCTCATCTCTTGATCACAATCCCAATTCGAGGTTTGGATCTCATATCGACTTCTCTTTTTCGCATATCAAGTTAAAATACTTGATTTAAATATTCGAACAATTCATATAATAAAATATATATTATATAAATTCTAATTATCACTTCATATATTATTTCCAATCATGTTTTCATGGAAAATAATTAATAAAAAAACATTTTGGCTTGCATAAATTAATTACCATAAAAATATAATTTGTCGTAATTAATAATTCCAAAATTATTTCTAATTTTCCAAGTAATAAATATATTCGCATTTATCATTCACATTACTAGACACTTATTCTCGTCATTAAATAAATAAATAAAAAATTTATACGCAAAATTTCTTAATTATTTTATATAGAAAATCTCGGGTTATTACATATTCCCTTGAACGTCTTGCTCAAATGTACGTAAATGAGATTGTGAGATTGCATGGCATGCCAGTATCCATAGTTTTGGATCGTGACCCAAGATTCACTTCAAGATTTTGGGTTAGCTTGCAAAAAAGCTATGGGTACGGATTTAAGATTCGATTAAGCATACCATCCTCAAACAGATTTGACAACAATCGAGAGAGGACTATTCAAACTCTTGAAGATTTATTAAGACTCATGTCCTGAACTTCAAGGCGATTGGGATAAGTATTTACCATTGGTGGAATTCTCCTACAACAACAGATTATCGTGCAAGTATAGGTGTGGCCCCATTGAAGCATTATATGGACGAAAGTGTCGCTTCTACAATATGTTGGGATGAGGTGGGAGAAAGAACATTGTTGGGACCCGAAGTTAAGACGTATATGACTCACCGAAAAGATCCAAATGATTCGACAACGATACAAAGCGGCACAAGATCGACAAAAGAGTTATGCGGATCTTCATCGAAAGGATGTGGAATTTAGTATAGGGGATCATGTATTGTTGCGTGTTGCCCGTGGAAGGAGTTACAAGATTCGGGAAGAGAGGAAAACTCAATCCACGATTTATTGGTCCATTTCAAATTCTTGACCGAGAAGTAGGAAATGTAGCCTATGACTCGCGTTACCTCCAAGTATGTCTCGTGTTCATAATGTGTTTCACATATCTATACTTCGTAAATATGTGATGACCCGAATCACGTTTTGAGTTAGAACCGGACGACGAGATAGCCAAGAAACTTAATGATGAGGAAGACATGTCAAGATCTTGGATAGGAAGGAGCATGTCCTACGACGAAGGTCATACCACAAGTTAAAGTCTTGTGGAGAAACCATCTTATAGAGGAAATGACACAGGAGTTGGAAAGCGGAAATGAAAGTGAGGTATCCTCATCTTTTGAAACACCAGTGACGTCACGTCAATTTCGAGGACGAAATTTCATAAGGAGGGAGGTTGTAAGATCCCAAATAATTAATAAATAAAATTTAATTTCCTCTAATTATTATTTTAAAATAGTAAGGGTTGATGTGATTAATGTGGATAGTTATGGGTAAAATACTTAAATATTTCAAAATAAGCAAGTGGTTATAAAATATTCATTGTTGTCGGGGAATATTCGTTTGGTCGTGGAATATTAAATCTTTGTCGGGAAATATTCGCATTTGCCAGCAAATGACCATGTGTGGGCCCCATAACGAAAAAAAAACGATTGGAGGAAGAAAATGACAAATATAAGTTGTTTAAAAATAACGGCGTAGTTATTTCTTATTACTTTGTTGGAATACCGGTGGTTAAAACACATGTACGCGTTGTTGCGGCAGGTGAAGACACTGCAGTATTGCACCAATTATTGACTCTTACGTGAAGAAAGGCACTACTCAATAATGGTTACTGATAATTCTGCTTAGGTGTTTTATTTTATTGATTCAATAATTCTTTGCGTTGATATTTTATATTCTTTGTTGTTTTAATAATTGTCATTACACGGTATTTTTCATTGTCGAAACAATAATTCATATTATCCGAATAATATTATTAGATAACATTATTGGCAATGTCTAGAAAGTTCATCTAAGGAGAGGTTTGGTCACCTAATTGCGCCAAAGTAAGGAGAAATTCTTATTGGAAAGCCCTCTTTCCTGGTGAAGGCGCACGGTTGTCAATATTGTGATTACGTAATATTATTTGTGAATAATTAATTATTGATTCATATGATGAGAAAAATATTGATTTTATGTGGATATAGATGGAGAAAATTTTTAATGTGACAATTGTTGAAAATTGAAATTTTATCTTTTTACGATAAAATAATTCATTTAAATATATATAATATTATATTTTAATAATATAATAATGGTGATATTTTTACAACGAATGTGGGATATATGAGTATCTGAGGAGGAAGAGTATTTTGTTGCAATAAATGTTTAAAACATGTTAAACATGTCGGTGGACCCCATTTATTCGATTGAAATTTGATTATAGCCTCTAAAATCGCTTGGTTTGTGGATTTCGGTCAATTTTTGTTTGGAATTTGGAAAAACTTTCTTTCGTAAAGTTGTAGAGAATTGAATTTCCTATAAAAACTCATGAGATTCGAATTTTCCGACAAAAGGGCTATTTATTATGAATTATTGAAGTTCAAGCTCAAAATAATTGATTTTTGAAGTTTTAATTATTTATTTTATGAAAAACGTTTTTTTACTTCTTCTAGAGGGAGCATGTGGTTTGTATTCAGATTTTCAGATTCTAAGAATGGGCGTAGAAAATTTTTTATATATTATTATTATAATAAATTTTCTAACTTTGGTGTTCTAAGTAATTTCTATAAATAGGTGCTTGGGTTAGAATTGAAAATCACACCGTAAATCAAGTTTTTCTCTCTATATTATCGGCGTATTCTAGTGAGTATTTTGAGTATACTTTGAGTATTGCTATACGGTGAAAGTTCAAGATATACTTTATATCCAAAGTATTAGGTTAAATCTTCGATCTTTCGAGGTAAGGGATATTATTTTTTCGTAATGATATTATTTCTTCAATATCATTATCTTTGAAATATTAATCTGAAGTTTTTATCAAATTTGGAATTTTTGGTGTCGTGAGTTCTTATTCACGATATCAAGACTATTCACGATATAGTCTTTATTCACGAATATTTCAGACTATTCATCGAAAAATAAAATTTTTTCTTTTCGTCCAAAATATCTATACGGATACTAGCTTTGATTGTATCCATGTTTTGATCATTCTTGAATTTTACACCACTATATGATTATTTTTGAGGTATTTTTGGACGTGGATAAAACAAAGTACGAATCCTTAATCCTTAATCATTGTCATTTTGTTTCACTGGATTCGTTTCTTTTAAAAAAAATAATAATATATTTTTCATCATCCTCGGTCTTAAATGATGATATTATTGAATATCTTTGGCCCATGTAGTCTGCAAAGATGAATGATTTCGATGAATATCTTTGGCCGTAGTGCAAAGATGAGCAGTGTTTAGATGAACATGATTAATTGGTGAATGTCCCTTGGCCAGTAGTGCGAGGATGAATATTTGATCCCGGATATATATTGATTGATGTTCTGGGGATAAAATAGGCGATGAACTTTAAAATTCATACATGTAGAAGATAGTAGTTTGCATTCTCTACTTAACTCTTCTAATGAATTATTATTTCCGCTGCGAATATTGATTTAAAACTTGTTGTCTATTGTCTTCTATTATATTTTTCCGCTGCGAATATCGAAAAATGATTTTATTTGTTATTATGAGTTATGTGAATAAATATAATTGATGATATTTTAACGATGTATTTACTTTGTTACATTGAGCTAATATTGTAATTCTATCAAATTTTATTTTATTTATTAATTATAGATCATAATCATAATTCGGTAAAAAAAATATTTATCGATACATAACATTTAAGAGAAAAGAAATAAAATTATTATTTTCAATGTCCATCCCTCATTGCATTATTTGCACAGGGATAATATATAAACTAGGAATTATTTGAAAGAGAAAAAAAAATATTCAAGAAATCCGATGTTCTGAATAATGCAAATCAGTGGAGTTACCCTCATAGGGAGGGAGGGGCGTCAGTATTCTAAGTAAATGACAGATTGTAATAATCCAATCTCATCACGAATAAATTGTAGTGTATGTAGTCTTATGTATATAAGGTCAATTGAAAAGGAATAAGTCTAGCCGTACAGGAAATTGGGATCAGAAAATTAGATTGGTCTAATTTTTTATTTTTTATTATGAATCTTAAAAAATATATAATATTTATTTTAACAAAATTTTTTATAAAATATAATATTTTAAATATAATTTAAATATATATACAAATATAAAATTATACAATAATTTAAAAAATTGGACCGGTCCAATTTTCCGGTCCCAATTACCTGTCCGCCTAGCATCACTGATTTAAAAGATCAATTACAGTGGAGGGGTCGTATGAAGGAAAATTATTGTGCTAACAAAGTAGGGTAGGGTAGTAGGTGAGCAGAAGTGTCCTCTACAGCCAACAACTAATTGACATTTGGTACCACATTTCTAGACCTTTTTTTTTTTTGGTGGAGGGAGGGAGGGAGGGAGGGAGGAGGAGGAGGGAGGAGGAGGGGGAGGAGGAGGGGGAGGTTGGGCATTCTATTCTACTAGAGTACTATATATTAAGAAAATTAAAAATTCAACCTGGACATAGAAATTAGACATAAAAATAAAATATAAATGAATTTCTTAAAAATTCTACGGGGACATATAAATTAGAAATGAAAATTGAACTTAAAATTTTATTTAATTATATTTTGACTCCCAATAATAAATAAAAATTTAAATAAATAAAATTCAAATACATTCATATTTAAATTTGATGTTCAATTTCCATAACTACAAAACTTTAAGAAAATTGATAATTAATTTCCTATATTAAAGGTTGTTAGTTTAGTCATAGTCACCTGCCATGCCAGCATACCTACCTAGCCTAGGCGATAGGCTTATAGCCTATAGGCTATGTAGTATAGTATTTATCCCTTCTATATGTACATGTTTATTGGATATTTTTAATTTTTAAATTTTTTTTTTATTTATGACTCTCAAAAAATGTATAATATTTATTCTTATTAAAATAATACTATACATTTTTTGATAATCACAAACAAAAAAAAATAATAAAATAAAAATATCCAATAATCCGGTCTGCCTAAACTTATTGTATTAAAATTCCTCCAAATTATGAATACATTTTTACTATACAAATGAAAGAGTAAGACGGAATAAAATAGCGAGTGAATTAATTGTAGTACAATACTCCAGTATTTATTATATTATAACTTAAAATATAAATCCGAATACTTTATTATTATTTATTCATATTATATATGATACTACATGATGGTGCCATGGTGGACTACTGAGTGAGTTATAATTCCAACATTAATTATTACTACTATTTTTTATTAGTTCCAACATAAATCAACCTTCTAGATCATTAAGTATACATGGGGAGAATTAATTGAAGCAATACAACCGTTTGCATGCATCAAGAGTTTATATATGGCTCGTAACTCAATGATAAAGTAGATTGATTGCATTAATACTAATAAATATGGACGGATACTTAATGATCTAGAAAGCTGGGAACTAACAAAAAATAATACTAATAATTAAGTTAAGTAAAAAACTATGAAGGGTATAAATGAAAAAATAAAATAAAAATAATTATTAATATAAAAATAGAACATTTAATGTAAAATATCCTAAAAAAGAAATTAAGACGTAGTACAAATTAATCCAGGCTATGGCCGGCATCTTGTATTTAATTTTTAATGTTAACATTAAATCCAAATGTATTATTATTATACTATAAAATTAGTGAAAAAGATATATATACACTAATGATACTTTTAATTTCAACTGTTTGTATTAAATATTTTTACTTTGTGCAATTAGTAGTAACATTTTACTTGGAGTTTCATTACATAATATGTATTGCACAAAGTGCAATCAATATATAATTTTGATTTTTATGGGCATGAGACTTGGTAGGATCATAAAAAGTCATATTTAAATGTGTTTTATGGAAACTTCCGTACGTTTTTAATTATAAAATCAATAATGACTTTTTAAAAATTAATTTGAAATATTTTTAAATTTGAAATTGACTTTGGGAACAATCAATCTTATAACTAGTAGATCTTTTTATGATATTCATAATTGTATTGACATAAATTTAATGAGTTTAAAATTAATTTTTAAAAAAATAATATTAATCTTATACTACTAATTATGAACGGGGCTGGGGTAGTATATAACAAAAATAAGACTATTTCTAATTTATAAGTTTTGTGATACATTTGGAAGCTAATTTCAACCACACCACCTCAATTTGGGCCAATGCGATATAGATTTCTTTCGGAAGAAATTCAGGGCCCGTGTGTGTGATGGCCTCCATGTATACCTTAAAATATCAAAACCCATAAAATTCATTACTAACATTGAGGCTTATGAGTTGGACTTGGGAAGTTATATTTTTGGGCTCAACTCGAACCCATAATTACGGATTACGGTTGTTCTAAATTCTCAAAAGTATTGTAACAATGACAAAAAACTCTGTGCCAACGTCATCTTGAATCTAACAACAAAAATAACTCTGTGCCATAATTAATAATTCAAATTTAAATATCTTGGATCTAACAATAAAAACAAATTTAAATTCAAAAATAATATTCAAAGTTTGACAACGTCATCTTCCTTCTCCCCTTCGCCAGTGAGATCCAATTTCATGTCAAAAAAAAAATAAGAACACTGCATAATAAAGAGATATAAGAGAGTGATGTGTAATGCAATGTTGATAACCAAATTTTCATACCAAGATAACCAAACTTTCATACCAGGGTAACCAATCTACCTCCACACATTGGTTACCTTGGTTTGAAAGTTTGGCAACTAATTGCATGAAGGTTTGTCTACCAACAACATTACATTCAAAATAAATTGGTAACTTAATAAAACAAAATTGGTTACCTTGGTATGAAGGTTTGATTACCAACTGCACTATGAAAAAACTGCAGGTGTGAATGTGGATTGGTTACCTTAACAAAAGAACCCAATTATACACCGAAATCAATAGAATCATAACGACTATAAAACTTCTGGACCTTCATGGCCGAAGTAGCTCTTGACTCAGAGCCATCACATTTGACATCGTCGGTAGACGGAAGCTGGAATAAGTCATTTTTCGGCGAGTCAGGGAATTAGAGTTGTAAACGGTCGGTGCCGAAGTAAGAAGAGAATGGTTGTTTACCAGAGTTGAGATTAAAGATTGGAATTGTTTGCGTTTCAACCTCCATTTAAGTTTACAAATCCCAGAAGCAGATTGGCAACAGAAATTGTAGAGAGAAAAAGAAAGAGAGAAGAGATTAAAAGTAGTTGGCAGTTTTAGAGAGTTGGAAGTAGTTGAGACTTATTAATTATTTAATTTAATAAGTAAATCAATCTTAATCTCTTAAAATTAAGGAATTTTAATTGCATACTAATTCTTAAATTTAAAAATCTTAATTGCACTAATTATATAAATAAAATTTTAAATATATTAATTAATTATATAAATATTTTATGAGTGCACGGATGACAGCAGTAGTAGTAGTAGAATTAAAGTGTACTATAAATATTTATATAATTAATTGCACTAATTGTACTAATTAATTATCTTAATTGCACTTTAATTATATTAAATTCCTTATTCATCAACAAATTTAATTTTACTTGTCCACTACGGTGGAACCCAACCAACCAACCATTTCATGCAGCTGCAGCCTGAGCCTGCAGGAGGACTGACCATCCGAGTAAAAATATACTACTACTTTAGTACGGGGGCAAAAAAATGAAGTTAAAAAAGTTACTACTACTATTCCTATTACAAAGAAACAACGGGTGGGTCCCACGCAGGTGAAATTGGAATAATGAGAGGGGAGGAATGAAAGGTCATTTGAAATCGAATTCGAATGTCTGTCACTTCCGAAATGAACCCCCTCCCTTCTCCTCATGAGAAAACGTTGTCCAATAATATCAGGACACGCGTCGAAAAATGCATTTTAAACTGTTAAACGTTGCTTTCGAGAGAAACAAGCCGGCGGCTGCCCGGCTGTTTTCTCGTGCCATAGGTCTTCAATCTTCCGAATATGCGTTGGCGCCTTGCCTTGGTTATCGTGACATTTACTAATATAGGTTTGTTTGTTTTTGATTGATTTGATGGAGTGAAAATGTTTAAAGTTCCAACAGTTTGGCGTTTTGGATCCATATTTATTACTCCCTCCGTCCTAAATTAATTGCTCATTTTTAATTTTTTAAAATTAAATTGACCATTTTTAAAATTAATTTTTTTATTATTTTTGCTAAAATATAGGTAAAGAGATTATAACCAAAAGAAAGTATATACAATTTATTACTAATCTCAATTTTTATAATTTTAAAAATATATTTATATATACTGAATTATTAATTCTAAAAATAGTCAATTTGACTTAAAAAAATCAGAATTGAGCAATTAATTTGAGACGGAGGGAGTATTATCATATACTACTCCTCTACTCTTAAGTCTTTCTCTCCTTCCCCAATAAACTCTTTCATCTACTCCTGTACTCTTATATGTGAAGTGAAGGGTATTATAAACAATTGATAGTATAATTAATGTTTTTCAATCAATTATGTTATAATAATGATTCCCTCAAGATAAGGGAACCACTTCTCTCTCTCTTCTGCTTTCTTGTTCCCCACTTCCCTCATTCTCCTACTCTCTCTCCTCATACTCCTCTCCTTCATTCTCTATATAAAGGAAGGAAATACAGAAGGAAAGACACACAGAATTCTCTGAAGAAATTTCTCTCTCTTTTCTCTTGCTTATTCTCTCTAAATTTATGCAGAATTATAAGAGTTTATTTACATACTTTCTTAAAGTTTTATAACACGTTATCAAGACGAAGTTTATAAACCAACCTGAGGCAGTAAAATTAAATTCTTGTAATTTATT
This sequence comes from Panax ginseng, assembly GCA_020205605.1. Classification (NCBI taxonomy): domain Eukaryota; kingdom Viridiplantae; phylum Streptophyta; class Magnoliopsida; order Apiales; family Araliaceae; genus Panax; species Panax ginseng. The sequence continues at coordinate 2,300,043 of CM035138.1, forward strand.
ATTATCTACTGGGTTAATTTGTGCCACCAATAATATAATTTTATTCTTATATTTGTCATTAAATTACATTATTTACAATGGTACCATCTATCCTTGTTAATCTTACAAGACTTGGTGGGAACCTTTTTCTTTATTATTCCGCAATTAATATTCTCGTGGAATATCACGTCATGTTAATTTCAACGACTAGTTCCATTATTTATTATTCCGCATTTATTATTACATTGAAATATCATATTTGTGTGTTTTTTACAGGACTGGTTAAAATCGTTATTATTTTCTTTGAAATGATGCATGCAAGTAGATTCTGCGTGGCGGGTAAAGATCCATTCTTGATTTATATATATATATATATATATATATATATATATATATATATATATATATATAAGACCCCAAATTATTAATAAATGAAATTTATTTTCCTCTATTTATTATTTTAAAATAGTAAAGGTTATTTTGATTAATGTGGATAGTTATGGGTAAAAATACGCAAATATTTTGAATAAAGCAAATGGTTATAAAATATTCATTATTGTTAGAGAATATTCGTTTGGTCGTGGAATATTCATTGTTGTCGGGAATATTAAATGCTGACGGCGTAGTGATCTTTAATGGGCCCCATAATGGAAAGGGATTGGATGAAGAAAGCGACAAATATAAGTTGTTTATAAATAACTGGCGTAATTATTACCAATTATCTTGTTGGAATACCGGTGGTTAAAAACACACTAATACGCGTTGTTGAGCAAGAAGCATTGCGGTATTGCACCAATTATTGATTCTACGTACGTGAAGGCCTTTACTCAATAATTATTACGATGAATTATTGTTCGAAGATTTTATTTTATTGATTCAATAATTCTTTGCATTGATATTTTATATTCTTGTTGTTTCAATAAATTGTCATTACACGGTATTTTCCATTATCGAGACAATAATTCATATTATCCTGAATAATATTATTGGATAACATTATTGACAATGTACAGAAAAATTACATCAATGAGAGGTTTGGTCACCCAACGAAGAATAGATATTTATGTTGGTTTTGATTCTCCTTCTATTATCAGATATCTTGAACCTTTAATCTGGAGATGTTTTTTATCGCACGTTATGTAGATTGTCATTTTGATGAATCAGTATTTCCAACATTAAGAGGAGGAAAGTTTTAAATTAAAAACCTACGAAATATCATGGAATGCATCGATTTAAATTCACTTGATCCTCAAATGCAGACAATGTGAAATTGAAGTTCAAAGAATTATTCATTTACAAAATATTGTAAATCAAATGCCGGATGCATTTAATGATGCTGAAAAGTGATAAATTCACATACACTGCGTGTGAATACTCCAAAGAATGATAGAAATACCTATTGAAAAATCAATTCCTTGAGAATTGTGAATAAGGTAATAGAAGAATCTAAACCACGCCGTAAACGTGGAAATAGGTTGGTCTGCAAAAAAGACATTGTACCACAAAATTAAAAGCAAATAAGAAATCCCGGAAGGAATACCCGCTCGAGTAGAAAGACTTATTCCAAGAGTGGGAATAGCTCGGAAAGAGGTAAAATCGCTCCGTAGTAAAGACATATTCCAAGAGTGGGAATAGCCCGAGAAGAGGTTCAAAATCTCGGTGAAGGGATAAGAGATGAACACCGAGAGATCTCGATAAATTATGTACATGGTGAGAAAATATGCGATCGAAGCAAAGTCATGATTGACGATATATTTGCTTTCTATAAAGCATCGAGATATTACTTTGATTCACGACACGGATCCCGAACCACAAAAGCGTGGAAGAATGCCGGAAAAGAAAAGATTGGCCAAAATAAAAGATCTTTATTCAAACTGAGCTACAATATCTATTGAAAAAAGAAGTATTTGGACCAGTAGTCCAAACACCGCTGCGTGTAATCCCGGTTGAAAATAAATGGGTATTTGTACGAAAGCGAAATGAAAAAAATAAAATTATGAGATACAAAGCCCGACTTGTAGCTCAAGGGTTTTCACAAAAATTTGGTATTGATTATCAAGAGACATACTCTCCAGTAATGGATGGAGTCACTTTTCGCTTTCTGATAGGTATGGCAACCATGGAAGGTTTGGAAACACGTCTGATAGATGTTGTAACAAAGATACCTATATGGCTCACTTGACGATTGAGATTTACATGAGAATCCACGAAGGATTAAAAAATTTGAATCACAAAGGCCACGTCACATATATTCAATCAAGTTACAACGCTCATTGTATGGGTTGAAACAGTCTGGTCGTATGTGGTATAATCGACTTAGTGATTATTTAATAAAAGATGGATATATAAATGATCAAGTATGTCCATGTGTTTTTATTAAGAAATCACAAAGTGGATTTTCCATTATTGCTGTATATGTGGATGATTTGAATCTTGTAGGTACTCCTGAAGAACTCACAAGAACTGCTACTTATTTAAAAGATGAATTTGAAATGAAAGATATTGGAAAGATAAAATTCTGTTTGGGAATACAAGTGGAGCATTTAGCGTCTGGAATTTTTGTTCATCAATCCACATATGCTGAAAAGATTCTCAGTCGTTTTCATATGGATAAAACTCATCCTTTGACTACCCCGATGGTTGTTCGATCTTTAGAAGTTGATAAAGATCCATTTCGGCGTCTAGAAAGTGGGGAAGAAGTTTTTGGACCAGAAGTTCCATACCTAAGTGCAATAGGTGTGATGCCCCCAAAATTAGGTATACATCACCCATCTTGGGTCGCCAGATACAAGGTACAAAATTCAAATACAACTTACTAATACCACTGTCGTGTACAATACGATAAAACATAAACTGTGAGTTTGAATACAAATATTATCTACTAGAGATTCTATAAACTCAAAAGGAGTCCTCATTATAATTATTATCACACTATTTCATAGAATAGTGAGGACTACTAATGCTATTCTCTAGACCATTACTCCGTTCCACGACTCGTCCCAGCTATATTCTCATTTCCTGAAGAGAACAGTGAAGAAATGGTGAGCTCAACTAGCCCAGTAAGAAATATTATGACTAAGATAATGCAGAATAAATTATCATTAAGCGTCAACAATGTTAAAGCGATAAAATACAATAGACATCAAGTTTAAGCAAGCGGATCAAGCAATCCATTAAAAGAGTCAGTAGAGAATAGAATCTACTATCTTTTATGATTTAAAAAGTTTTTCATCACTTTTATCGCTGAGACTCAGCTCAATAAATAATCCACATCATTAAATCATCCCCGCACTACTGAGATGAGGATATTCTTTAATATCACGACCACGAATTATCCATGCACTACGGGCCAAAGATAATCGTATTTTCATCAACCAGTCCGATCATGCCATAAAATAATTCATCTTTTCTCCCTTGGTGAAGAGAATCCATAGCCATAATCATACCAAAAACTCGCCTATCAACGCGCTACTGCGGCCAATGAGGACTTTTAATTTTCACATCATTTGTAAAATTACGGTAACATGATAATACCGAATAATCCACGGTCATATTCATACCAAGTCCATCTATACACTACTGAAAAGCCACGATGACTTTTTTCAACATAACATAAACATGAGGATGATGACAATGATATAAGAATTAAATTAAACAAGTTCAAGAATTAATTTGTCCATGAACCAATAACGCCCAAATTGTCAACATGATCATCGCTTTGTAGAGTAAAATTCAAGAATGCTCGGAAGAATATTTTCACGAAAAATCTTTGGATGAAGCAAGCAAATATTAAGGATATTCCACTAATTTCATGGAGTATAGAAGTCAAAATTTTAATCAATCGAGTATAATAACCGAATGGAATAACAAAAGATATCACCATGCATGCGGTACTTGCCATAGAGCGGTTATTTCAATGTAATAATAATAATAACGGACCGAGTCGGTGAAATTCACACCAACAGGATGTTCCAAGCAGAATAATAAATGATGGAACCGAAGTCCTACAGATATAACATGATATGGATATTAAACGAGAATAATAAAGACGAAATAATAAAAATGGAACCAGTCCCACAGATAAGTATATGCGAATGAATAATATTAAAGCGTAATAATAAAGACAGAATAATAGAAGAATGTCACCAAGTATAGGGTAGCAGCGTGATACAAAAGTTATTCCAATGAACAATAAAGAAATGGAATAATGTAAGTTCTCTTCTTGAATACAAAAGAATAATATCCCTGCAAGTAAAATAATACTTGATATAAGAGTAGTGAAGAAGCGAGAAAACTTTTCTTCTATCTCTATAGTCTCTCTCTATAGTTTTCTCTCAGAGTTCGGTGAATTCGTAAGAAAATAATGAAGGAATGAGCTTCCATTATAGGAAAATGGAATGCGTATAAGAACTAATCCATGAACGGTCCAGATTGATTTACTTTTTAATCGACGGTCCATATTTAAAGAAAAATCTTTTAAATAAAATATAATATATTCTATTTATATAAAAAGATTTTTACTATCTGAGCACTTATGCAAATACTATGTATAATAAAATATAATATATTCTATTTATAGAATAAGCGTAATAAAGTATTCATTTTATATAAAAAGATTCTACTTATGCAAAACACTATACATAATAGAATATAATATATTCTATCTATAGAATAACTTTAATAAAGTATTATGTTTTTTATATAAAAGATGTTTCTATTTTATTACGTTAATAATAATGAATAAAACAAAACTTCTAAATCAACAATAATTGAATCAAATAATGTGAGATCTTACGCAAAGAACTATTGTAGCAATAATTAAACAAAACTGAATAACTTCTCACATAAATATCAATAATCAATACTGGTAGTGCTACTATGCTGACAACGCATTAGACATTGTACTTTTTACTAATGAGTAGTTCATGCAGCTTTTAACGGTAACACTTACGTCGTTATTTTTATAAAAGATAATTTACGCTTTTTAACTAACTACGACAATACTTCCGTTATGGGGTCCACAATGATTGTGCCGTAAATCGAATATTTCTGTTTAAAGCGAATATTCCCAGACCAATCGAATATAATATGACAACTTGCATACTTTGCAAAAATTATAAATATTACCCACAACTATATATAACATTATCTCAAATTCACACCATAATGTAAAAAAAAAATTATTTCGAGAAAATTAATTCTTTATTCATAAAATCTGGGGTTTCACAATAGGTGTTCTTATGTATCTTGTAAACTGTACACGGCCTGATATTACTTTTGATGTCAACTTGTTAGCAAGATACAGTTCTTCTCTGACTAAGAGACATTGGGATGGGATTAAACACATTTTGAGATACCTCCGTGGAAGTATAGATCTTGTGTTATTTTATCCAAGAAATTCAACGTCGCGATTGGTTGGATATGCCGATGCAGGATATTTATCAGATCCACACAATGGAAGATCACAAACAGGTTATGTATTTACATATTGTGACACGGCTATATCCTGGAAATCCACAAAGCAAACCATGATAGCTACATCTTCAAATCACTCAGAGATACTCGCTATACATGAAGCAAGTAGAGAGTGTGTTTGGTTGAGATTAATTATTCAGCATATTCAACAATCATGTGGATTACCATCAATCAAAGACATTCCTACAATTCTGTATGAGGATAACGCTGCATGCATTGCTCATCTTAGAGGAGGATACATCAAGGGAGATAGAACAAAGCACATTTTACCAAAATTCTTCTTCACACATGAGCTACAAAAGAAGGGTGATATAGATGTGCATCAAATTCGATAATGTGATAATCTAGCCGACTTATTCACAAAATCGCTACCAAATGCAATGTTTGCAAAACTTCGAAAAAGGATCGGAATGTGTCGACTGAAAGACTTATGACAACATTTCATCAAGGAATAATGAATTCCTTTTGAGGGGAAGACTGTACTCTTTTTCCTTAGTCACGGTTTTTATCCCAATGAATTTTTTCTGACAAGGTTTTAACGAGGCAGTCAATTAAGATATTTATGTGAAAGATATGTACTCTTTTTCCTTTCGTTAAGTTTTTTCCACTGTTTTTTCTTAACAAGGTTTTTAATGAAACATAATCTTCTATCATAGGGAATTAGGGGAAGTGTTATAATAATGATTCCCTCAAGATAAGGGAACCACTTCTCTCTCTTTTCTGCTTTCTTGTTCCCCACTCCGTGATCTCCCTCCTTTTTCCCTCATTCTCCTACTCTCTCTCCTCATCCTCCTCTCCTTCATTCTCTATATAAAGGAAGGAAATACCGAAGGAAAGACACAAAGAATTCTCTGAAGAATTTTCTCTCTCTTTTCTCTTGCTTATTCTCTCTAAATTTATGCAACAATTATAAGAGTTTATTTCTATACTTTGCTAAAGTTTTATAACAATTTCTTTAATTTTTGTGCACATATCTAAAACGATCTATATTAAGGAACGGAGAGAGTACTCACTCCAACTTAAAAGTATGATTAAAGCTACAATGTATATTAAGTAAATGATAAAAAGTATTATTTATTAGGCTCTATTAATACTGGGGTCACTAAGAATAAATTAATTTTTTTTTTTACTTTATTTCCTCTCTTTTTATTTTTTTAATATGTATATAAAGTATATTTTACTCAAAAATAGTATGTAGAAAGTATGTAACTAGTTTTATTTATCATTTTTTTTTATTATATATGTTATATAAGTCGGTATTTAAGATCGATGAGAGACACTCAATTGAATTTGAGATTGTTATGTGGTGGTATGAAATAAAAAGTAAAATATTTTTTGTTGTAATTTTCTTTATTTAAATGTTTTAAAGAAAAATTAACTATATTGTTGTACAATAAAATTGTATTGTACGAATTTTTTATTTAATAATTTAAAATTTATATTTTAATCAAAAGTGCTTCTGTCAAAAGCATTACTTTTTTATTTATTCCAAAAATACCTTTAGTCAAAAAATTTTACCGACTAAAGAACATTTGATAAAAAAGCCGAATGAATCGAATCTGAATGAAATTTGAATCTGAATGAAAAATGTTGTTTGATAATTGATATATAAAATATCCGAATAACGGTATTTTACTATTTTACCCCTCTAAACTATCTTTGAACAAGTATATATTTTTTTATGCGGACGTATTTAAAAAAATTAATTAAATACAATATTCCTTTGTACAACAAATAAAAATAAATAATTCAAATAAATTATCAAACAAAGTATTGAATAATTCAAATAATTTTAACCCAAGTTTCATAGAAAATAACTAATGTAACGAGTTAAACAAACATGTCAACATAATAATAAAATTATAATTTTAGTGAGTCACTTTATAGTTCAGGTATATAACCTATGTCTAAAATAGAAAGTCCAATGAACGTATATCAGAACAAGATAGTTACAACTTAAATTAAGCAAGGCGATGGCCAACATAGATAAGTTATACCAAAATTAGATTCACAAAATGTACTACAATAATAATCAGATTCACATATATATATATATATATATATATATATATATATATATATATTCTCAAATGCTCAAAATCACAATATGCCTCTAAATCTAATTAATAATGTATTTCAATAGCTAAATAAGTACCCAAATTATATCTGAATATTATTTCTTCTATAATACCCAAATCAGTTGCCAAAATCAAATTCACAAAGTCAGTACTCAAATTGACAAACAAAGTAAATACATAAATATGGATATATCATTATCAGGCCACCAAGTTAAATATCACACTTTTTAGTGAATTTCAAATATTTAGAAAACTTTTATGCAGTCATTTCTCACAAAAACAAAACCCAAGAAACTGAAGAAAATAAAATCAGAGTCGGAGGGCCATGGAGAATCATCATTAGTCACCCTTTCTCCCTCCCAAAGTCAAATAGAAGAAACACACAATGCTCACTAGATTTTAAAACTCAAATCACAAATCATTGGAAAAGTGATTTGGATTTTTTTTTGCTAAATAACAGCAACAACAAATTGCTAACCCTTGTTCCCAATGATGTAGAGAAGAGATGAAGCAGCGACGAGAAGAAACATAGATCAAATTAGGGCGATGGACCAACGACGAGAGACGAGGGTTACTTGTCAGATACATTCAGCCTAATTCAGATCTCAAATTTTGTAAACAAACAGTCTGAATGGCGGAATGAGCAGCCATTCAGACTGTTTCAGAGCAAAACAAACAGGCCCTAAAAATTCTTTTAAATGATTACTTAATATTGAAATATTTTTATTTTTAATTTAAAAATATATTTTTTATAACACACGGTTAATCTAACGGACTCTAGTGGTGTGAAGTGTTCGAGGTTTAAGTTTAACGTGGGAGGAAAGGAAAGGCAGGAGGGGGATATATTTGGTGTCTGTTTGGGAAATAATTGACATTGACCGTCGACAAGTTTGTTTCTTCATGGGAAATGTACAACGATACGGTCTCTTCTCAAATGTCTGAATTGCCCTTTATAGTCTTTTTTAATTTTTTTTTTTTAAGTTTCTCTCTTTAATGTGAAACTTATTGATTATAAATACAAGAGAATTATTTTTAAAATATTAGTAATTCTCATCAATAACTAAGTTAATTAACACATAATTATATATATAAAGTAAATAATTCTTGAGCAAAAATAAATAATTCGTAATAGCAAAAATAAATATATATATATATATATATATATATATATATAGGCTCATCCATCATAAAGAATAGGTTGTTGGGAAATGAACCCCTTTGTCCCAGTCGCTACAACTTCATAGCGGCTTATAAAAAAAAAAAAAACTAAGTAACAAAATAAATTCTGATTATCAGGTAATTTGGGCCAAGGGTTGTTCTCAACAATAGGTTGTCATGGATGGAATCCTATATATATATATATTTATATAAAATAAAAAATACTTGAGCAATACTTAATTCATAAATAAAAATTTACGTTGATTTGTATATTTAGATGTTTCTTATGATCAAATTTCTTTAAATTAATAATAAACTAGTTTTATAAATAGAAAATTATTACTCCCTCCGTTCCTAAAAGATTGTCGTTTTAGAAGAAAAAATGTATTCCAAAAAGTTTATCGTTTACAACTTTCGAGGAGAATAAACTATTTACTTTCCTATATTATCTCTACCTTCTCTTATTGTCCCAAGACATTATTTCTCTTGTATTAATAGTTTTCAACTTCCCATAAAAGGGTAGTGATGAAATTTCAAATAAATTTTACTTGGTAAATGATACTTTCTTAATCCATATGTAAAAATCTTAAAACGATAATCTTTTAAGAACATAAGAAGTATTTACATGAGAAAATTTTAATATTTTCATAAAATCTCAGTCCATGAATATCAATCTTTTTTAGTACCTATTCATGGGAAATGACCGATGTGAAAATATCACTACACCACATGGTATTTGGCTCAACCATATGACTCGTCTAATGATTTTTATGAAATCGAGAATTTGATCTTTGGTTTCAACAATGAGAATTTGATCTTTGGTTTCAACAATGAAAGAGGGTGTATGTGTTAATATAACAAATAAATAAATAAATAATCACTAGATAACATGATATATTAACACATTTTAAAAATTATTTTAAAATTCTGTCTTTGCATATTACTCCTATTATTATACTATCTCCGTTTATAAAAGATTGTCGTTTAAGGTTTTGGCACATGAATTAAGAAAGTATCATTTACTAAATAATTTTTTTTTGAAATTTCATCACTACTCCTTTATGGGAAGTTGAAAACTATTAATACAAGAGAGAATTTCTTAGGACAATGAGAGAAGGTATGGGTAATATAGGAAAGTAAATAATTTATTCTCCTCGAAAATTATAAACGACAAACTTTTTAAAATAAATTTTTTCTTCTAAAACAACAATCTTTTAAAAATGGAAGGAGTAGCATAATTCATTGGTTTATGATTCTGTCTAAGAAATGTACATTTCAATTGTAAATTGTTTGGCAAGAAAAGAAAAGTCACAAGTATCACTAGTTCCAAGTTCCAAGTTCCAACATGCATGCATATAAGACAACATGACAAGATTATATACTACTCTTACCGTCATTAGAAGTTCAATAAGTCTAAGCCGACCGTTTTTTTCCGACCGGGTTAGTGACCGGTCGGAATTTTTAATTTTTATTTTTGCTTTTGACTATTAAATAATTAATGTGATTTATTAAAACTGAAATTTTTATAAAATACAGTGATTTAGGTATCATTTAGACTGTACAATTCTGTTTTTTACATGTATCAAAATGATACCTAAATCACTGTATTTTATAAAAATTTCAGTTCTAATAAATCATATTAATTATTTAATAGTCAAAAGCAAAAATAAAAATTTAAAAAAAATAAAAATTCCGATCCGTTACTAATCCGGTCGGTAAACAACAGTCGGCGGAGAAGAACTCTTAGAAGTTTCGAATGATAGCAGTTGTTACTTTTCACATTCACTCATTACTTAATTCTTATATTATCATCCTAAACAAATTTATAATTTAAGATTAATAATCTTAAACCACATCAACAAAATACTACGTACTAGTATAACACTTTCACTTATTTAATTCCTTTAATTTTACATTGTAAGTATTAAATTATGCCTATAATAAGTCCCTTCAAACTCTTTTTAGTTTTTCCCAACACATTTATATGGAGGTGGTTAGCATGAAATTTATTTTTGAATAAGTTGGTCGATTGAATAGATAGAATCTTGATCTCTGAAGCGCAGATTACATATGTCTATTACGATAATCGATTATTAGCTTACCAAAATATAAACTTCAATTGCTTAGAATCTATTATATATATCATTGTCAAGTCCAATAAAAAATAAATAAGAAAATTCTTATTGGGAAGGAATACCAGTTTCAATGTCCAAGACAAATGATATCTTTATACTCACCACTATCAACAACATAGTAGTAGCAGTAGTAGTAGTAGTAGTAGTATAATGTAATGATCAAAATGATACTTACTGCACTGTATACATCATTCCATTTTGATGCAACAAAAGAAAAACAAGTTTGAAGAATAAGACAAAGAAAGACCAAGACATTACATAATACATGCTTGCTCGTTCGCCCGCTTTAAGGTCAAACTAGTCATTTTCTATACAGCAAAGCAAAGCAAATCTCTGTCCTTCTGATTCTCTTTTTCATTTTTTAAGACAAACATCCCCTACTCTTCCTTCTCGCTCCTCTTTCTTCCCCCTATTATTATTATTATTATTATTATTATTATTATTATTATTCCCTCTTCTTCTTCATTTCACCCCCAACCCCCGGCCCCCCTCTCAATAATCTGTCTCTCTCTCTCTATATATATTTTCTTCTACCAATTACTAATTAAACCACTCGCTTCCCATTTCTCACCCATCTCATCTCCAATGCCTCTCTCTCTTCTGTCCGCTCTCATCTTCATTGCCCTTTCAGCGTTCCATCATCATCTTGTCATTTCACAGCCATTTCTCGACTCGGCCGAGCAGGAATCGGTCTACCGAATACTTGACTCACTCAACTCAGATATCTCCTGGCGGTCTCTGTTCCCAGATGACCTCTGCTATTCCGCCCCGCACGGCGTCGTCTGTGACTACTTCACCCAACCCAACTCCACCGTCCAAATTGTTCATGTCACTGAGCTCAGTTTTGGGTACGTTTCGGATTATTCTCCGAACCCACCCTGTACCTATAACTCCACTATCGACCCGTTTTCTCTCTCCTCTCTCACCCACCTCAGGAAACTCTTCTTCTACAAATGCTTCACTGACAGAAACGTTTCGCTGCCGGATCTGTCGAGTTTCGGGTCTTCTTTAGAGGACCTGGTTTTTATTGAAAACCCAGCTCTGGTTGGGTCTCTTAGCGGTAATATCGGTCGTTTGTCCAGCTTAAGGAGGTTGGTTATGACGGGAACTAATGTTTCTGGCAAAATCCCAGATGGGTTTGGTGATTTACTCAATACTGAACAAATCACACTTTCGAGAAACGGATTTAGCGGCCAAGTTTCGTTGCTAAATTTATCAAAGTTGAAGAAGCTGAAGGTTCTTGATCTAAGCTTAAATGGTTTTGATGGGTATCTCCCGGAATCTATTGGTGGGTTAGAGAATCTCTTGAAGCTTGATCTGAGTTTGAATGGATTTAGCGGGAAAATCCCAGAAAGTTTGAAGGGTCTGAAAATGTTGGAGTTTTTGGATTTGAGTTACAATCGGTTTGCTAATTCTGGAGTGCCTCTATTTCTTGCTGAGATGCCCAGATTGAGAGAGGTATATTTGAGTGGGAATTTTCTTGGAGGGCAGATCCCGGAAATTTGGAAGAATCTTGGGGGTATTGTGGGAATTGGATTATCAGGAACTGGACTAGTTGGGAATATTCCAGCCTCAATGGGGGTGTTTTTGAGAAACGTGTGTTATTTAGGGCTTGACAATAACCAGCTGGTAGGGACAGTGCCTGAGGAGTTTGGGGCTTTGGAATTGATGAGTGAGTTGAATCTTGAGAACAACAATTTGAGTGGGAGAGTTCCTTTTTCAGCTAAATTTGCCTCTAAAGTTGGTGAAAAGTTGAAGCTGAAAGGTAACCCAGACCTGTGTGTTGAACAAGGGTTGAGGTCTGCCAAAGTTAGTGGCAGTTTGGGGCTGCTGAAGCCATGTAACAAGCCAGATATTCCCACTTCTGTCCCTTTCCATGGTGGCGCTTCTTCTGTTCTTCTAGTTCCTCATTTGTTCATGGTAATTTCTTGGGTGTTTTGTTTGTTTTTCTTACCTTAAGTAGAAATTACAAGTTTAACTAATTATTAGAGAGAGAGAGAGATTAAGTAGCAAATACTTGACAACACTGACTTTGTTGGATAGGAAAAGTTTGTAGAGATGAGCTTGTAGTGAAATTACTTTCAAGGGCAAATATGTAACTAAAGTTCTACAATTTTCAAGTGCATATATATATATATATATATATATGGGGAGTATGTTTTGTTAATTTTTATTGAAAACTATAGGTTTTTTTGTATTCTTGAATTATTTGGTCTGTTGTTTAGCCATAACATAGTCTAGTATTTGACAGTCCTACTACTGCTATATGAGTATTCTTCATAAGGAGGAAGGCTGGTGGCATGAAGTAATTGCTAAGTGCATTTACCATATCTGACACTATTGTTCTGGAATTATTTGGTCTTCTTAATGCTGTGATATTACTAGCATAGGCACATGGCAGATACATTTTTCTCTTTGTATTATAAATGTCGTACTTGTGAGTAAATGTAAATTTCACTCTTAAAGAAGCTTCTTGGATTTGAAATGGGCATGTGCAGAAAAGAAAATAGAAGGATTGGATTTGGACAAGGCGTTAACATTGTCATTTGGTCCTTGCAAGTTGCAACACCATGAAGCCAATTATAAGACTACCCCACCACCTTTGTAATGCAGAGAATATGAAGCAAGGACTTGTTCAAGCCAATGTTTCAATTTCTTAATTTTGTAGTCTTGGAAATCACATCGACGTACCATTGGTTGTATATGGTTAGCTATAACCTTTGAGAAGAACAGAAACAAAACTGAGTTGCCAAAGATTCTAGCTTTCTAGGAATTAGGAAGAAGCAACTTCACGTAATCGAACATATATATCATGGGTCGTATTATCCAAAATCCACGAAGTATTGATGATACCTTTTCCTTCTCCTTTCAGTTAAACAAATCACTAACTACAAGTATTGCAAGTAACAACAACAATAAACCATCTTTTCAAAACACCCCACTATTTCCCCTTTCTTCCTCTTGTGCGAAGGGTTTCAGCCTCTGGAAGTTTGAAAAGGCTCATTTTAGGTTTGACTCTAAAATGTTGGAATTAGTTTGTGGTCCAGGGTCTGAGAATGGAGAAGTATATGTTGGAGGAGGAATGCTGGCTTTTGATCCATCCATGGAGTAATCCCTAGATTTCTTTCGCCGCGACTTCTTTGGGATGCCTGGCGTTTTCTTTGGGGGTGACTCGAGGTGGTCACCGTTGATCTGGTCTTGGGATAGCCTGCTTGATGTACTACCACCTTCGGATGAGTCCTTTCTCTGGTGTCTCCTCGAGCTCCTTGGTTTGGTGCATGAATCTCTTGATCTACCACAGCCTTCAGATGAATCCTTGGATTGGTGCCTCCTTGAGTTCCTTGGTTTGGTGCATGAATCTCCATACGGGGATTCAGCTGTTAGAGAATTGTCTGCCGAGTGGCACCTTGATGACTTTGGTAATTCTTGCAGGTCTCTAGCTGGTGAATTCATAAATTTCAGGCTTGATAAATCTGCAAAAGTTAACAAAAATGAAGAAACCAAATGAGTTATGTCGTAAAATATGGTTAAAAGATTATTTTCTGCTTTTCATGAACTTGAGAATATTTATAACTGAATTTATCTAACCTTGAGAACTCCATTTGACTTGAGGATTCTCTATAGGATTTCCAGATCTATCTAGAGGAGCTGAGTGAACTCCTTCCGGTGCCGCTGTTGTGAACTCCTTCATCTGCATAAAAATTTGAACATGCATCCATTAATCCATATATATATAAAATTTCTGCAGTGGAATGAAATAAATAAAAGGAGGATTTAATTTATACGTACCCAGCTTGGCGAATCAACTGATGATGGTCCATCCCATCCTATGTGAGCCACATGCTTTACGTCTGTGGGTAAACCAATCTGCATTTCTTGTTCATTCTCATCATCTGCACCACATTTTGGCAATTCATTTCACTTGAGCATGCATGATGGTTCACACAAAAATTATAAATACATATATAAACTTAATTAGAGTTTTAATTTTTGTGATAAAAATGGAACAAAAATTAAACATTCTCAATGTATTTGCATGCAAATGGAACTCTTTTGTGGATTGAAGGAAGTATTAATTAATTTGGACAAAAATTTCTAATAGTATAACAAACGTGACACGTGCATTAAAAAATGAAAGGGATCGAAAGACAGATCACTCGACTCACCAAATATTTGAGAGATGTATCTTATGCCTTTGAGAAATCCCTTCATCTTAGTACTACCCATATATTCACCAATTTTAATTGTTTCAACCTTCAGATCTGCACGCAACAAAGTAATTAAACAAGATCTTTTATTTTTTATTAATTAATAATAATAATAATAATAATAATAATAATAATAATAAAAGATTTGTGCTTGATGAGATAAACAGAACCAATTACGTACGTACGTGCCTTAAGAAGAAAAGAAGAAAGATAGATTCATGCAACGTGACAGGTGCCAAATATATTTGGCACTCAAACGTTGCAAAATCTGTTCATAATTAAGACCCTAAGGCCTTAATTAATTAAGGTGGGGATGGAAAGAGAAGTAGAGGTATAAAAAGATGATTAGTTTTGGTCGGTGTGTGTGATCGATCGAGGATGAGGAAAAGGGTAAAACTATAGCAAACAATTGCAGTTTAATGCTTTTTGTTTAACGCAATTGTTTCGTTAATTCAACGGCAATACATTATTAGGTTCTAATACCCATTCATCAAAACTAGACGTAGATCGATAATTTAGGAATCAAACTATATATAATTAAGGAGTTTAATTTATAGCAGCATGCATGCAATAGGTACCTAAAGAAGAAGAAGAAGAAGTAGTAGTAGTAGTAGTAGTAGTAGTATATATTATGCTAAATATAGAAATACAACTGTACGTACGTACGTACGTTTTAACTATCAAAATCATCCTGTGCATGGGCCACCACCCATTCTCAAAAGCTACCTTCTCGCAAACAAAACAGGACGCCCATTTTCTTTCCAAGCAAGTAACAATCGGAAGATATTTAGAGACCATGTTTGTCTATTTTTAATCCATAATCATGATTAATTATTTAATTCCCATATAATTAAATATATAATCTATGACAAGTACTTGCTTACAAATGACAGTGTGTGTAAATAAACCCGGTTTTATTTGGTTTGTTTCAAACTTTTTGATCCGGTCAAATCTTTTTCTTGTTTACTGGCGTCGCTCAAGAATATGGATGGAAATTTTCTTAATACAATCATTTTTATATTTAGTTTAGATATATGTTACAAACCCTACTTCTGAAAATATAATCCTTTTAATATATTAGTTATATTCATTGTTTGTTTTTGACATTTTATTTTATTAGCGTATTATTTTGTTCAAAATTTTAAATCTCAATATCTGAACAATTTATTTATAAATAATTTTGAAATTTTAGTAATGGAGAGAGAGAGTCGTAGAGCTTGTAGATATATAAATATGATGTTTTCTTTTTGTACTCTTATTTTTCCCATATTCAAATGCAACTAAAGGCCAGCGAGCAGTGGGGTTTAGACTGCTTATAGCCTATTTTGTGTTGGGTTGCATACACAAGCTGAAGCTGAACGAGGAACATAAGCCAGCTCATATTAAAATTTTACGTACAAACTAACTTGTATTTTACAGAGATGAGATCGACACAAATGACAGTGACGAATTGTACATGGGAAAATTTATACCCCAATAAATAAAAATTAGAAACAAATAAAAAATCCTACGTACTACTGAGCATCAGTATAGAAAAGGTTTTCTTGCTTCCGAAGTTTGCAAAAAAATTGACTACGTTTTCTTGGCCTGCATGCAGGGAGGGGGTACAAGTGTAAGAGGTCTGGAAATCTGAAGCTATACACAACTAAGGGGAAGACTGAACTGAAACATACCTTGATATATTTCTTGTGAATCTTCAGTGCCTCGTGCAATGCTTTTTTTGCATCTACATTTCCAGTCATGTCACCCATGATCTAAATGTACATTAGTTTCAAGTACAAACTGACAGAAATTAGATGCCAGATACATTCATGGAGGAGTGTATATCAAGAGAGAGAAAACTTACTTGGACAACATCATCTAGGCCCTTGGCCTCTTTCAAAAGTTTCTTATTCTTGGTCTCCAGAAAACTCCCAACTAGAAAAACAGCAAGAGCACTATTTCGATCCACTGATCCAGTCTCCACATTTTTCCTCTCAAATTTACCATATTGTTTTAGCAGCTTACTGTTTATTTTGGTTTCGACACTTGGCTCCTGCGACTTCTCATAGCATTGAAACATGTTTGGATTGTATTCCATGCCCCACATCACCTATGTTAATATTTACAAACTCTTATCAGTCAACGATATCAGATCATTAACAACAACCATATACACATGAATCGAGAAAATATGGTTTACTCGCCTCCCAAAGATACAGAGAATCCATAAACGAAAACTCCCTCCGAAATAGTACCATCAACATACGAAATGCAAATAGATACTCCCCGCCATCCAATTCCTCAGCCAAATAAAAAAATTAGAGCCCAAACACATCACGCAAACACATGGGTAAATAGAGTATAAATTACAATTCATTATTCTATATACACTGTTTTGCTCGCTTTTATTTCATGTGTTTCAATGCACCCTTTGTGATTTTAACATTCTTTCTGTTCTCTCTAATTCAAAGGAGGAACATAACCCCTAAACAGTTGATGTTAGTCCTGTCATATACTTGAGAGTTCCAATTCCTGTGATCAAGTTTCAATCCAATCATGTCAATACTCAAAAGATCAAAATATGTGATCCTACTAGGACTGCAATATTGGTAAATTTAAGGGGAAAATGCAAATAAAAAAGTAAATAAATAAACATTTAAGAGATATATACTTCTGTTTACAGTTCTCAACGCTTGTGTTAATATCTCAACAACCACAAAAACTTGGTGATCCAACATTTTTGAAGTAATCCATTACACATTATCCAAGGGGTCTTTTAGTTTTAGTTTACCTTCATCAAGTATACAAAATTTTATTCATTTGGGGTAGAAGTGTTATAGGAATATAGTCATGGTGCCCATACTACGAATAAGATAGGTTCAATGTAACAAAAGACTACAAAACTCAACAATCCATACCAAGGTGATGATGAAGCTTTGGATCTACAACTTTAATAATTTGTGAAAGGGTACTCAGTTGAGATTGCACTCCCATAGAACTTGTGCTACACCTGAAATTTTCCCTCTTTTCAAGCAAAAGCAAGGATAAGGCATTAGAATTCACAAGCATTAATTAGTGTTATATATAATCTAAAACAAGAAATATGAGGATGTTGCATAAAGATATTATAAGCAACAAATTTCGTAAATGTGAAGTACCTGAATGAAAACATGTAAAATGAAGATAAGTAATACGTAACAGAAGATCAACCCTAATCACCACATGCCAAAACATTTTAGGGCCACTCAAAACATTAAAAATATTGGGCTACCCGTGTAGAACAAAATTTGAGGCACATGAAAACTGAGGAGAAAAGGGGGAATGGAAATTTTCAAGCTTTTATGCACATCTCTCACTCAAGGAAATCTGAACTGAGACAGTTGCCAGACTCCAGCCCTCTGCTCTATGCAGATCCATAACTACTATTACATCACAAACTTTTTCCCCTACGCTTTTATTCTTGGTTATTTCTTGTTCCCTTCAAAAAAGGAAAAGAAGAGACAAAAGGCATCCTTAAAAATCAAATGAACTCTTAATATGTTGCACCCGCATGAGCAGAAAAATGTAAAAATGAATCAACAAGTTTTGTCAGATAATTATATGACCAGAACTGAAAAAGTAACAGCATTCTTTCAATATATGGCAGAGAGATAGGCACATTAATCAAAAATCAACTCAATCAAATATGCCTTAGTACCTGTTGACGAGCAGTGTGATGAGACAAAACACTTTTATTAGTAGAGGTGCAGGAAAAAGTGCCTCTCAATGAATGTTTTGTAAATGATTTGAAGAGCACAAATAATTTTTTTGTAAGTTGAATGCAAAAGTCAAAAATTGATGAAGATATTTAGGTAAGTTTTTAAATTTAAATAGAAAGGAAGTTTCAAAAGCACCAGCACTTTGGCTTCTTTCCAAAATGCTTTTTGACCAAAAAACTGTCAAATATTCTTTATGTAAAGCTACAGAGTCAGACTTAATAGGCAGTTCCACCCCACCCACCCCTGCCCCCCCCCCAATTTTTTTTTTAAGAAACTTCATTACTAGCATATCTCCACAAATGAATGAGACAAATAGTCTTAACCAAGGTATTCTGCTTGGATGGTATCTAAACACGAAAGTGGACAATTTGCAAGTCAATCTCAAATGATATTTATACAAGTCAGAAATGTCACTTTTGTTTAAGAAAATGAAGGTGTACCACTCTACGCATCGCATGCTCAAAGCACCAAAAGGCATCTGCTTCATTTTCCAGAAGAATGACCATTGGAGAGCATATATCGTTCATTCCTGGTCAAAAGATATGAAAACCACATAATGTCTCAGAACTTTTTCACTTCGAATTGTGATTAACTGCATTTTACAGTAACTCACCTTGAACATAACCAATGTTATTGTCCACCCAAGCATATACACAAAGAACTTCCCAGAGTTTAGCCTGGTTAGCTTCACTCTCATAAAAGACGAGAGTACGATCAGTGCGCACGACATCCAAACCTACCAAACAAATTACATCTGCTATGTTAAGTAGTCCAGTGGATAGAAGAAATACCAAACCTTGCATTTGACATGTTGCTAGAAATATACCTCTTGCTTACTTCAATACTTAACTCCATTTCCCGTAAGTAAATATTGTAATTCTTAAATTCCACTACTGCTTAAACCTTTTAAGGAGGTGGGTAACTTATAAATAAGGGAACATGGAAATTATGTGTATCGTGTATATATAAATTGTAGAGATACTATTATAGATAAATACTTAAAACCTTGTCTTTCATTTTTAAACAAGAGACAAACATTTTCTTTTCCATGAGATACCTTACTCTAGAAAATAAAAACCACATTGTATGTTTAAGTAATATCTAAGTACAATGACATGACATCCCCTTCGGAATGTTTTACACTACAGTATCATGCTGCATCAAAAGGTTGGTACAGACTAACCACATCAGTGAAAACTGAAAACGAAAGAAAATCCTAGAGAAACTTGACTAGATTCTGAATTATGTATGCACAAAGTACAAACCTATTTGAGGCAAGCTACGCTTCCACTGAATCACATCCATATCTGATACACCAGCATTGTTTGGCATGGATCCATTAAAGTTCCCTGCATCACCTTCTATTGGTTGACCGTCATCAGTCACTATAGGTGTTGTAATGTACTTTCCACTACCAAAGATAGGTACCATCTTCTGACATTCGGCTTTCCATGAAGCATATTGCTCCCTAAGAGTACAATTTGGTGTTGCTTGGTCAGCATCTTCAATACACTCAGATATAGTCCATACACCTATAGTTTTACAAAAACAAATATTTGTATATGCACATATGACCTATAGTTTAACTTAGAATGAAGGAATATCCGTCATAGATACATTGGGTGAAGACCTTAGTCAACTGCTCCTCCCTATCATATACTGGTAAGCAACATTTCATGCATACATATCATCGATTCCTATTGACAAGTTTAATCAAGAAATGCATATTATTTCCAATAAGTTTTCAGAAACTAACATGGATATGTTTTTCAAGCTTATGCAAATTTGGAAGGACACTAACCAAATCTTTTTTTTCAAGATTATTTCAGGACATCCACGACATTGTTAATGTTAACTGAGAGGGGGGACAATTGAATTGCTTACATTCTTCTTACATCAAATTCAAACGTAAAAGATATTCATCCAAGCAGTTCTATTTGACTGGACTATTCAGTATAGGAACTTTAATCATCCTGAGAAATGTGCAAGTTAAAAAAGATGACTTTAAGAGAAAGCAGAACTTAAGAGTGAATAACATCATGGAAAATTGCACTTGTTCTCAAAGTGCTACTTTGATGTTTATGTTCTACATCTTTAAAAAAGAACTCAAAAAGTTCTGAACTCTGTTACTTTCTTCTACATGTAACACTCTAAACTGGAAAATGACACACTACCTCCGCCTTTGCCTGAGTTCATTTCGCTCATCGAAGGTGCTGTTGGGATCAAAACAACCCAACAAGAACTCCCAGACCACCCCTTTAATAGAAGGATGAATACCCTATAATGAATACCAGAAAATTGTCATTGTGTGTAAGAGCGGATATAATTTGAAAAGCTCAGCTAACACACAAAACGAATAGGAATACATAGCTAACATAAAGAAAGAAAAGTATTCCCTAGAATAACCACTAACTATGTTAACAAACGTACTGAACAAACACGGGCATTTTACTAGCTGACGAAGATGGTCATACCAGTGGGGCTTATATCTCTTATTTAAAAAACTGTAACTCTTTCAAAGAAAAGACCAAAATTAATTAGAATAAAATTATATAGTTTAAAGATTAAAAATAGAAAAGCACATCCCAGTGGATATGGAACAGTCTACAAAACAGCTTCATCTCACAATTTCCTTCAATTATCACTGGCAGTGCAAATTAAAACTAAGAAACAATTGTAATATTCCGAATCCTTACAAGACTTGTAATGTAACCTTATATGATTAATAAAAGATGTTTTTGTGATTGAAATTATGTGTTGTGTAATTGAATGTGTATAGTTTCATTATAAGTACAAATATAGGAAAAAAATTATAACTTAACTAGGAAATTACAATTCATAAAACATAAAGTCAATTTTGGGAAAGTCAACAATTTTTGGCCAACCGGTTAGTAAAGCTAACTAATGAGTAACTAGTAGCTAACTATAAAGTAAACTAAGTTTGGAATAATTAAACTAAGTGGGATCCGGTTATGGTGTAGAGAAAGGGAGGGATTTTTGGCCAATATGAAAGTATGTAATACTTACAAGCCTGCAAGTACTGATACTTGCTTTGTAGAGTTAGTCATCAAATTGAATTTTGCTTGCTTTGTAGTGTTCTCAAGCAATGGGAGGTTATCTTGCTTGAGGTGTGTTGTCTAGTATTAAGAGGTGAGATGTGGCCTCTTGTATGGCAGTTGTTAGGCATTAGTGGCCTTATGTGAACCATGGCTTGGTGACCTTCTTGGCCACTTTGGTTGGTTGTGGTGTGATAATCATTATACCCTAAGTCTTGGATGCCTATAAATAAGATCCTCATGCATGCTAAATAACTTTCATTAAATCCCAAAGCATTCTAAGAGAGGGCATAGTAAGTATACTTCTAATTGAGAGGAAAATTAAGTCTATCTTATTCAAGATAAACGCAAAGCTTGCAACTTCAAGAGGTTGATCGAAAGACGAAAAAATTAGCGTAAACTATAGAAGTGGACTATGTGCAAGTTTTTCGAACTATGTGCAAGTTTCTAACTGTTTTTATGTGCAACGATGTGCTATAAAACTGTTTTGAATTTCAGTTGTAATGTTAAGTTAGTTGTGATATGTGAATTACTTGTATAACATGAGTATTGTGAGTGTGAACCCTATAACTTGAGTAGTGTGAATTCTATTATCTGTATAAACTTGAGAAATGTGATTATGTGAAATGTGTTATCTGTTAGACTTGCTGAGCATTTGTGTTCATGTTTGCGAATAAAATCTTATTTGCAGTTAAGGAAGAATTACCAGCAGAATCTGACAGTAAAGAGAAAGTGAAAGAAGAATAGTTAGGTCAAAAGAGATTATTATTGTTGTCTTCTTTTCATGTAATAGAACTTAAAGTTGTAATAATTTCGGAGATATGATTAAAAGAGTTGAGAATTATTATAAGAATGTATTGTTTGTGTACTGTACATTTAAGCTAATAGATGTAGGAATCATCTAACTATGCTAGATTAACATTATTGACAATGTTTAGAAAGTTCTGCTGAGGAAAGGTGTTAGGTTATCTAATTGTGCTCTAATAAGGAGAAATCCTTATTGGAAAGTCCCTTCTTTCCTGGGAACTGATTGGTTGCTAATATTCTAAATTACATAAATGGTGTTGAAGTTGAGAAGAAGGGTTAATGTTGGATTGTGAGTCATAATTTATATGACTTTGGAATGTAATAGGAAATTGTAAAGTGTACAATTCTGGAATAAAGATTGTGTTGTAAGTTTTAAATACACGAGGTTTTACCAAGTATATTGTTAGTGAATGTTATGGAAGATGTGTGCAAGTGAGCACCAAATCCGCTGTGGAAAACACACGAATTTGGGAGCGTCACAACAATCAACAGTGTTACTCCACAACTTCGATAAAATTCATCATTTGGACAAAAGATGAGAACTTCGATATGATAAACTGGATTTGAAACTAAGTTAAAGTTAGTTTAAGTAGAAGTTATATGTGTCATGTTATTAACATGTCACCCTTTTCTATGTACACGATAGTATTTTGAGCCTGAACCTACTAGTGGCTTGATCAAGTTAAATGAACAGTCATGCTGGCTCATTAATATGGACATGTGTAATTAATGTAAGTGTCTAACTTGTGGTAAAATATGCATGAAATGTATTACTATAATTAAATTTCATAATGCATTAGCAGCATGATGAACAATGACTTAACACTAACCATTTTTGAACGAGTTCATGTGAAACAACCCGGGTCAAATCCCGAGTTTGGAACAAATCTTGGGTTAAATCTCAAGTCCGAATCGAATCAAATCCATCAAAATAAGGTCTCAAACCACTGCTCCAATAGTATCTTCTTGGGTCATCTTAGCCCACCACAGGCTCACCCAAAAGGTCACAACTTGAAAGCACTATTGGTAGTTACTTAATTTCTTATATGTAGACAAATTTTCCCCTATCTTTCGATGTAGGACTGGGGTGTTACAAATTACCCCACTTAAATTTTTGACGTCCTCGTCAGAACCGATCACACACACGACCCAAAGATCCTTGCCTCTCTATCCATTGTGGGATAATACCGGCTGGCTTCGTGTCCCACCTCCGGACCTCCATCTCTCTATTGTAGGATAATACCACCTGCCTTCGTGTCCCCACCTCCGGCAACCCGATCGGATGACCCTAACCCAAGCTTTCGAGAGTCGGCTTTGATACCATATGAAACAACACCTCAAATCACTGGCCCAATAGTATCTTCTTGGGTCATCTTAGCCCACCACAAACTCACCCAAAAAGTCATGACTTGAAGGTACTATCGGTAGTTACTTAATTCCTTATATGCAGACAAATTTTCTCCTAATTTTCGATATGGGACTGGGGTGTTACATCATGGGTCATAAAAACATAACATATTGGTGGTTGGTACCTGCCATAATTGTATATATTCACTCGTTTATTCGAATATATACACTTTAACATGGCAAACCCACTCGCGTGAGCGGTGACACAATTTTCTTCAAGAGTCGCATGTCAAAATCTAAGTGTATAACCTTTAAGACCTCCCCAGCTTATTAGTTTTTCTCCCCTTAAACTATCATATAGTGAGTTTTACCTACATTTGAAAAATATTCTTGATTACGAGTTTCAAAATTAATTTATTATAAGCTCCCGTACTTTCTTTTTGTACTATTGTCTAAGAGAGGACTATTAATATGATACTAGCGTGATATTAAGATATATTTTCTTGCTCAGCTTCATAGTTTTCATGCTTGCTTAATTACTCCTATTATTCCTTAGAATGATGGTGTTCAATATTTATTGGGATTTCATCTTACTGACATGAAAGGTATTGTAATACTAGTATTAGGGAAATAATACCCAATTCAACTCAGCACTTAAGGAAAAAACTGTGTTTGTGTTAGGTGGGTGGGTTCATGTGTCAGAGACTCAGAGTACAAGTATCCGAGTAATTGAGTCAACACAAACAAGAGCAAGTATTTAATCAGATTAAGGCCTCAAACAAAAAACACAGCCATTTCAAGTTTTATTGCAAGTGTAACATGGTATGACACATGCAATACGTTTATTAAATAAGCAGTTAGTAATCACATTTAATGACCTGCATAGCATCACATACACATGGCTGCAAGCTTGAAATACTTGAATGAATGTGTTATTTTAAAAATGGACCATGCACAAAGAGAAATGCTTTTACCCCTCTTTGGATCCTCCTAAGAACACCTCCTATTTCTAGATGACCATCTTTAGAAAAGGCAGCATTCCATCTTCTTTCACTTAGAGTTTTCCCAACCTGTATGAAAAAATAGAAGAGAGTCCACAAAAACTTAGGAAAAATTTACATGAAGGAGTAACATATGTCTTAATTACTGGAACAATCCTGCAACCACATAACATAGAAGACCCATCGTTTTAGTCAACATTACAATTTTTATGCTTTCAGCTATCAAACTGTATTTATACCACTTTTCCTTTCCAACTTTTCTACTAAGTTAACTCTTGCTATTACTAGTGATTAACTGGCCAGTGATGCTCGAAGACATACAACTGTGGTGAATGAAGGAGGACGTACTTATTCAACACAAAAAAAAAATGCTCACTTATAAATGGACAATAGATAACAGAATAAATTGCAACTGCATTAAACAACCAAACAAATTCTAGGCAAAGAATTCTTGCATACCCTGGGCTTAAAACGGGTCTTTGGGACATCAGCCTGGCATTCTGGTCTAATCGGAAAAAACGTATCCAGCTCTGCATCAGAGGATCTCTTCATATGACCTCCTGCTATCAAACAATAAGTGAAAACATAATTAGTCAGCAACATCAATCACCCACTACTTTATGCGCATAGGTTCGCAGATTTAAAGCAGTCAAGTAATCTAAATTATTTCTTACACGTACTAAGACAAATATTGCCCATATCTTGTGAATATAAGAGACCCTAATTCCGGATTTGCTTCTCTATGCAACAATCTGCATATCCCAAACCAAATTACCCAATTCTTCAATATATAATCAATGTCTCCACAAACCCACAAATTGAAAAATTAATACAGTAACTTCATCTCTTCCATTAAGCCACGCCAAACATGACCATAAAAAATTACCATTTCTATGTTAACTGTGTAATCAAATTATACATTCCTGTACATAAATTCAAACAGAACAGCTGAAAATGTAAATCTATATAATCTCCATTAAAAATGAAATAAAATTGTGTACCTTTTATTGGTCTTGGATATTATCTTAAGATAAAAATGCTAAGACATTGCTGAGCGGATATTCTTTGAGATTAAGAAAATAATAAAGATTAAACAAATCAAATAATAGTTAGGGGTATCATTTGGGAGAGAAGGAGACGAAGAAAGGTATTCATGGAAATGAATGAATTTAAATCAGAGAGCTTAAACTCATTTGAACGGTTCAGAGACCCAATAATTTTTGACAACTTGACGTCCTTTCCAAACCAATTTCATCGGTTAAGTCTACTGTTGCATAAATTAGCTACATATCTCACATATACTTTTTTATATATATATATCAATACCACGCGTAAAATAAGTCACATATATATATAAATATAAGTGAACAATTTTATGTAATAATAAATCTATTTTAATTATATATATTCGTAGTATTAATTTCATTGACCATGGGAGTGCTCCCTTTTCCATATTTTGGCAATCAACTTTCTAGTTACTACTATTTTTTATATTTATTTTGATTTTAAATTTAATATCAATTTACATAATGTAACATCCTTTTATTTTATTATTATTAAATTTGGTTCATATATATATTATTGTTAGTTAAGTTTATTGTGAGTGCGACCACAGGTTTTATAAACTTTTTCATTATCTTTAATGTCTTGTTAATTTTATTTATTTAACAAAAATACTTTTCAAAAGATATTAGTTTATCTGTGCTTTGTCCGATAAAAATAAGATTCTTGAATTAACTTTTTAAAACTTAAATTTCCATATTACATGCAGGTCATGCGCATTTTGGATTCGTAGATAAATAAGCAAGGTTCAACACTATCACAATAGTGACAATACTACTTGATATTACCGTATAGGAGTAATGCTACAGACACAAACTATTTTATAAACTATTAATATGGTATACTCCAGTTCAGCATATTGATCAATAAATTATTTAAATATAGTCTTCGGCCCCACACAATATGCTAAGGTGGAGTATATCACATCAGCAGTTTGTAAAATATTTGTAGAATAATTTGTATCTCAAGTATTATCCTTACCATATAGTTATTAACTATTGCTATGTAAAATGATGTCTTACCTATTGAGTAAGGGTAATGTTTGTGATTTTAAATATTTTGTTTCAAAAAGTATTTTAAATTATTATCATAAATATATTGGTAGGACATTTTGGACATAAGGTTAAAATGGTAAAATTATTTTATTTAGTCATTTTGAAAAAAGTAATTATCTAACAACATTTTTCATTCATATACAATTCAGATGTCTAAACTGTTTAGGTCTTAACACTCAATTTTATCAAACACCACCCAAATCTAATGTTTATTTGATAAAAAAAAATGTAACGTTTGTATGTTTATTTAACTTATAAAAAAAAAATTAAAATTGTAGACTGCAAATAAATATAATTTAAATTTATATATTTTATAATATGTGCAAGACTTCCTAGTTTTCTAGTCAAATTATATATTTCCACATATTATATATATTATAAGACCCCAAATAATTAATAAATAAAATTTATTTTCCTCTATTTATTATAGTAAGGGTTGATTTGATTAATGTGGTTAGTTATGGGTAAAATGCGCAAATATTTTAAATAAGCGGTGGTTATAAAATATTCATTTTGTAAAGAATATTCGTTTTGGTGGGGAATATTCTACTGTTTAGAATATTCGCATACATTGGCCTTGACCATGTGTGGAGCCCCATAACTGAAAGCGATTGGATGAAGAAAGCGACAAATATAAGTTGTTTAAAAATAACATGGCGTAGTTGTTACTGCAGATTATCATTGTTAAAATACTAAGTGGTTAAAACACGGTGTAGCAGTATTGCACCGATTATTGATTCTTACGTAAGAAGAGACTACTACTCAATAATGGTTTATGTAATTATTGTTGAGTATTTTATTTTATTGATTTAATAATTATTGCGTTGATATTTTATATATTGTTATTATTTGATAATTGTCATTACACGATTATTTTTTCATTATCGAAGCAATAATTCATATTATCTGAATAATATTATTAGATAACATTATTGGCAATGTCTAAAAAGTTACATACAAGGAGAGGTTTGGTCACCTAATCAATTGCGGCAGTAGTGAGAGAAATTCTTATTGGAAAGCCCCTGCTTTCCAGGAACTATCGGTTGTCAATATTGTGATTACGTAATATTATTTGTGAATAATTAATTATTGATTCATATGATGAGGAAAATATTGATTTTATGTGGATATAGATGGAGAAAATTTTTAATGTGACAATTGTTGAAAATTAAAATTTTATCTTTTTCGGATAAAATAATTCATTTAAATATATTATTATATTTTAATAATATAATAATGATGATATTTTTATGATAAATATGGGATATATGAGTATATGTGGAGAGTATTTTGTTACCAAAAATATTTAAAGCATGTTTTATGTGTCGATGGACCCCATTTCTTGATGAAATTTGATTATAGCTTTGTAAAATCGCCTGGATTTATGGATTTCGATCAATTTCTATTTGAAATTTGGAAAAACTTTCTTCTGCAAAGTTGTAGAGAATTGAATTTCCTATAAACACACGCGAGATTCGAATTTTCTGACAAAAGGGCTATTTATTGTGAATTATTGAAGTTCTGAAGCTCCGAAATAATTAATTTTTGAAGTTTTAAATATTTTTAATAAGAAAAATGTTTTTTTTTTTAGTTAGGCAAGGTGAGTCACTCTTGGTGGCTGATGGTTTGAATCAGATTTTGGGTGAGTATGAATTTAATAAATATATATTAATATTTTCTTAAATTTTCTGCTTTGGTGTTAAGCATTTTCTTATAAATAGGGTGCTTAGGTTAGAATTGAAAATCACACCAGAAATTGAAGTTTTCTCTCTCTATATTATCGAGCGTATTCTTGTGAGTATTTTGAGTATACTTTGAGTATTGCTATATGTGACACCCCCAAAACAGGTATACATCACTCATTACGAGTTGTCATCGATGCGATGCGTAAAACAACTACAACTTTATTATTACAATAGTAAAAGCTGAGTTTAAATACGGATATTGCCATCTAAACAATATCCACATACAAATAAATCCTCATCATAATTATTGATACATTATTTTACAACAATGGTGAGGACTACTAAACAACTCTCTCCTAGAACCTTCATTCCATACCCAGGCTAATTTCATCTTTCGTATATTCTCGCCTCCTCGAGAAAAAAAATGGAATAAAAAGGAAAAGGGTGAGATCGACTATTTGATAAAGAATATTATGACTAAGATAATATACAACAAAATTATCGTTAGTCTTCAACAGGGAAAAATATAATATAATACAATAGACAACAAGTTTTAAATCAATATTCGGAGCGGAAATAATAATTCATTAGAAGAGTTAAGTAGAGAATACAAACTACTATCTTCTATGTATGAATTTTAAAGTTCATCGTCTATTTTTATCCCAGTAACATCAATCAATATATATCTGGGATCAAATATTCATCCTTGCACTACAGGCCAAAGACATTCACTAGTTGGTCATGTTCATCTAAACACCTATTCATCTTTGCACTACGGGCCAAAAATATTCATCATAAATCATTCATCTTTGCACTACGGGCCAAAGATATTCATCAGAAATCATTCATCTTTGCACTACAGGCCAAAGATATTCATTATAAATCATTCATCTTTTACCACTGAACGCCAAAGATATTCAATAATATCATCATTTAAGACCGAGGATGATGAAAAATATTTTTTTTAAAAAAGCGAATCCAATTGAAACAAAATGACAAGGATTAAGGATTAAGGATTCGTACTTTTATTTTATCCACGTCCAAAAATACTTCAAAAATAATCATAGTGGTGTAAAATTCAAGAATGATCAAAACATGGATACAATCAAAGCTAGTATCCGAATAGATATTTTGGACAAAAAGAAATTTTTATTTTTCGATGAATAAAGGTCAAGTATTCGTGAATAAGATCAGTATCGTGAATAGTGCAGTATCGTAAATAAGAATCTCGACACCAAAAGTTTCAAATTTGATAAAAACTTCAGATCAATATTTCAGCATAATGATATTGAAAAAAATATATCATTACGAAAAGAAAAAAAATATCCTTACCTCGGAAGGCAAGATTTAACCTGGAATCTTGGATATAAATTTATAACTTGAACTTTCACCAGATAGCAATACTCAAAGTATACTCAAAATACTCACAAGAATACGCTCGACAATATAAAGAGAAAACTTGAGTTTACGGTGTGATTTTCAATTTAAATAAAGACCCTATTTATAGGAAAATGCTTAGAACACCAAAGCAGAAAATTTAATAAAATATTAATTTATATTAAAATTTTCATATACGCCCACTAGACTTCTGATTTCAAACAACTTAACATGTGATTCATGAGGCTTACAAATGTAAAAAAACGTTTTTGTTAATATAAATATTTAAAACTTCCAAAAATCAATTATTTGAACTCCGGAACTTCAATAATTCATAATAAATAGTCTTTTATCAGAAAATTGAATCTCGCGTGTTTTTTATAGGAAATTCAATTCTCTACAACTTTGCAGAAGAAAGTTTTTCCAAATTCCCAACAGAAATTGAATAGAAATCCATAAAGCGGGTGATTTTAGAGGTTATAATCAAATTTCATCGATAAATGGGGTCCCGAGCATGTTTAACATGTTTTAAACATTTATTGCAACAAAAATACTCTTCCTCCTCGTATACTCATATATCCCATATTTATCATAAAAATATCATCATTATTATATTATTAAAATATAATAATATATTTAAATGAATTATTTTATCAGAAAAAGATAAAATTTTAATTTTCAACAATTGTCACATTAAAATTTTTCTTCATCTATATCCACATAAAATCAATATTTTCCTCATCATATGAATCAATAATTAATTATTCACAAATAATATTACAGAATCACAATATTGACAAACAGATAGTTCCCGGAAAGAAGGGGCTTTCCAATAAGAATTTCTCCTTACTGGCGCGCAATTAGGTGACCAAACCTCTCCTAGGCAGAACTTTCTAGACATTGCCAATAATGTTATCTAATAATATTATTCGGATAATATGAATTATTGCTTCGATAATAAAAAAATCGTGTGTAATGACAATTATGAAACAACAAAGAATATAAAATATCAACGCAACAATTATTGAACCAATAAAAATCTTTGAGCAATAATTCAGTAACCATTATTGAGTAGTGCCTTTTACGTAAAAGTCAATAATTGGTGCAATATCGTATGTCTTCTTAATGCAACAACAACGTATTGTGTTTTAACCACCGGGTATTCCAACAGTGTAAACGGTAACAACTACGCCGTTATTTTTAAACAACTTATATTTGTCGTTTTCTTCATCCAATCACTTTCCGTTATGGGGCCCATACATGGTTTTGCTTGTAGCGTCGATTTAATATTCCCGACAAAGCATTGAATATTCCACTTCACCAAACGAATATTCCCACAACAATGAATATTTTATAACCACTTGCTTATTTTGAAATATTTGCGTATTTTACCCATAACTATCCACATTAATCACATCAACCCTTACAATTTTAAAATAATAATTAGAGGAAATTAAATTTCATTTATTAATTATTTGGGTCTTACACTATATCTACTGCAAGTTGAGTTATAGCTTATATCCAATATTCCAGGTTAAATCTTTGTCTTCCGAGGTAAGGGATATTATTTTTTTCGTAATGATAGTATTTCTTCAATATCATTATCTTTGAAATATTGATCGAAATTTTTATCAAATTTGGAATTTTTGGTGTGAGATTCTTATTCACGTGTCACGACCTTTATTCACGATATCTGATACTATTCACGAATAAGGCATTATTCATTGAAAATAAAATTTTT
Organism: Panax ginseng; assembly: GCA_020205605.1. Taxonomy (NCBI): domain Eukaryota; kingdom Viridiplantae; phylum Streptophyta; class Magnoliopsida; order Apiales; family Araliaceae; genus Panax; species Panax ginseng. Next base: position 2,331,947 of record CM035138.1, read on the forward strand.
CCTTTTCGTCTAAAATATCTATTGTGGATACTAGCTTTGATTGTATCCATGTTTTGATCATTCTTGAATTTTACACCACTATGATTATTTTTTGAGGTATTGTTGGACATGGATAAAACAAAGTACGAATCCTTAATCCTTAATCCTTGTCATTTTGTTTCTTTGGATTCGTTTCTTTAAAATATTTTTCATCATCCTCGATCTTAAATGATGATATTATTGAATATCTTTTGGCTTTTGTAGTGCAAAGATGAATGATTTCGATGAATATCTTTGGCCGTAGTGGCAAAAGATGAGCAGTGTTTAGATGAACATGATTAATGATGAATATCTTTGGCCTGTAGTGCAAAGATGAATATTTGATTTCGGATATATATTGATTGATGTTACAGGGATAAAAAATAGACGATGAACTTTTAAATTCATACATAGAAGATAGTAGTTTGCATTCTCTACTTAACTCTTCTAATGAATTATTATTCCCGCTGCGAATATTGATTTAAAACTTATTGTCTATTGTATTCTATTAGATTTTTTTTCCTTGTTGAAGACTAATGATAATTTGTTGTATATTATCTTAGTCATAATATTCTTTACTGGGCTAGTTGAGCTCACCCTTTTCCTTTTTGTTCCATTTTTTCTTCTCAAGAGGCGAGAATATAGCGAATACGAGTCGGAGTATGGAATGAAGGTTCTAGAGAGAGTTGTTTAGTAGTCCTCACCATTTTTGTAAAATAATGTATCAATAAATATGATGAAGATTTATTTGAGTATAGATATTGTCTAGAAGATAATATTTGTATTCAAACTCACAGTTTACTGTTGTAATAATAAAGTTGTAGTTGTTTCTGTACCATGTATTGACAACTCAAAATGGATGATGTATAACTATTTTGGAGGCGTCACATATATATACTCCTCAGTCTCATAAAAATGGGATTAGGTATATCTTTAGCACAATTAGAATAGAGAAGAACATACTAATAAGTAATTCAGAGTGAAGTCAACGTAAATACATAATGACTCATTTTGTTTCTTAAAACAAGAGGACCTTAATTAAATACTTTTACGCTTTGAAGATTAAATAGTCTTTATATACTAGTAGTATTTTGAATTTAAATTATGTATTTTAATATATATTTTTAAAAGGGTATCTTTTTAGATATCTATCTAATAAAATACAAATGATTTTGAATTTTTTGCTTACTTAATAAATTATCTGGGTCGTCCAAAGTTTTGGATAAATCCCACCGTCCATACAGTGCCGGAGGCACGGGACACAGCTAATATCTAATAAAATACTCCCTCCGTCCCAAATTAACTACTCAGTTTTGATTTTTTTAAGTCAAATTGACTATTTTTAGAATTAATAATTAAACATATATAAATATATTTCTAAAATTATAAAAATTAGGATTAGTAATAAATTGTATATACTTTCTTTTGGTTATAATCTCTTCACCTATATTTTAGCAAAAATAGTAAAAAAATTAGTTTTAAAAATGGTCAATTTGACTTTAAAAAGTCAAAACTGAGCAATTAATTTGGGACGGAGGAAGTACAAATGATTTTGAATTTTTCGCTCATTCTAACAAATCATCTAGACCGTCCGTCCAAAATTTAAGATAAATCTCACTATAGTGCCGGAGGGACGGGATTCTTGCTAGTTTTTTATACATTTTGCTCAAACAAAGCACGAAGTAAGCTCAAAGGAGCCTACCTACCTACATGATAAGCCAGCCCAAATACTGACAGCTCAATAGGCCCACGAGAAAAGAAAATTAATTTACTAATACACCCATGACACGTTGACACTTCCAAATGTCTCGACCGCAGCTGATTATAATAGGATGTAAAACCCTACATGTTCTCTGTTGGGCAAACCCTAATTACTTGTTTTATCCCTCCCGCCTCATTCGCGTTAAGCTGCTACCAGATCGCTGAAAATGGTGAGATGCTACAAGCCCTAATTAATTTTGTTACACCACCCTTCATTTATGTTTAATTTTGAATATGATTGAATAATTGCAGCCGTTCAAGAGGTACGTGGAGATCGGAAGGGTGGCTCTGGTTAACTACGGGAAAGACTATGGAAAACTTGTGGTCATCGTTGACGTTATCGATCAGAACAGGGTACCTGTATTAGGATATATTCCTGTTTAAATGTTTAACATAAATTGATGATATGTATTTCATATATGCTGCGTATGTTCTTTGCTTTGTAAATGTATTTATTTTTGTTCTTATAGATGCTCAATTTATTTCAACGAATAAGAAAATAAAACATCTAATGGCTACAGATTAGCTTATTTATATATAACAAATATAAAGAGGAAAATAAAAGGAAAAAGATTAACCCTGTCGGTATTTTGCATGTGGGTACATTGCGGAATTCTAAATTTTCATCTATAACTTGAATTCCCAATATTACTCCATCGGTCTAAAAATATAAGATCATTTTTCACTTTTTAAAGTCCGGATATTTTGATATTTTAAATTGATATCTATACATTTAATTATAGACAATACAATTGTGAAAAATGTAAACTATTTAAAAATTAGTACTAATTGCACGATTCATTGTTTTCAAAAGGCATTAACTTTAAATTCGAAAATATCTCGCATTGACTTTAAAAAGTTTGATCTTATATTTTAGGAACAAATGGACTACTTTTTTATATTCGGTTGGTACTTGGTAGTTAGATTTGTGGACCTAATGAGGTAGTACTGATATAAAGAGTTATATATTGTGACAAGTCATTGGATTAAAATTGTAGGACTTCATGCCATTTATACATTCTATATCAATATTCAGTTGTATGAAAACGCTCTACCAAAATAAATTTGTGAGCTATAAATTTACCTCTTTGATGATTATTATTCTGACAATGTGAGAATTGGTTGTAAGCTATAACTGGTTTTAATGATGGTACCCTTTTACACATTGAGAGTGCACACTATGAAACATGTCGTTAGTTGCAAGGTATTGATTTAGATTTTAAGTGGTTATTGCGTCTTCAGATACAAAATAATTGAAAAGGGTTTGATATCAATTTATCCTCTTGCGCAACAGGCTCTTGTTGATGCACCTGACATGGTTAGGAGCCAATTGAACTTTAAGCGGCTTACCCTCACTGACATCACGATTGACATTAAAAGGGTACCAAAGAAAAAGACTCTGGTTGCTGCTATGGAGGCTGCTGGTAAATATCTTCTTGTTAAACTCATCTTATACTTTTCTAGTGTACTATTGATATAGAATTGTTGTAAATTGACTTGTTAAAATATTTGTTATATTTGATTGCAGATGTTAAGGGCAAATGGGAGAACAGTTCATGGGGCAGGAAGCTGATTGTGCAGAAGAGAAGGGCATCACTTAATGATTTTGATAGGTTCAAGCTCATGTTGGCAAAGATCAAGGTCCGGAAATATCCTTTCAGTTTTGCTTATTTCCCAAATTTGATAATGTGACGATCCTTGTAATTCTCCTACCCAGCACCTAGAATAGAAAACCCCAAAAGGCAACCTCAAATAAACCAATACTAGATATCAACAACTTGTCTAACTGCCTGCCTAAAAATTTGTAGGAAATTGTGCTATAGTTTACCATATGTAAGATATTGATTTGGTATCACGAGTAATGTTAGGGACACAAACTATACACAAAAACTGTGCACAAACAGTATAAAAAAAGGAGAGAAAATAGGAAGGGGGCCTACGATCCAGATGTTTTACACATTTTCATTGGTAAGCAACACATGGGTCATACTCCTTGTGCACATAGTATTATTCAGGTATCACATATACATGTGGAAATGGATAATATCTTAAATTTGGTTTGTGTTTCTATGTTTTGCCTCCAAACTTTTGAAGTTTATTATTCTTCTAGTATTTAATTTTTGTTTGTCTGACTTTTGCAGAAAGCTGGAGTTGTTAGGCAGGAACTAGCCAAGCTTAAAAAGGAGACCACAGCCTGAGCTCGAGAGCTTCTTAAATTTTGTGATGATTTTGTTATAGTTTATTGTTTTGTTGGTAAGATGTTGTTTTGGTGCTTGCATTGCCTGCCGGATTGTATTAGTCCATGGATTAAGAGATAACTTTCTGTATTTGCCTATGAATCAGATCTATTTAAAACAGTTATTTTAAGAGGAGACATTGTTTAACTAATTCCATGTATGCTGACATTTAACTTGTTTATTTTTACTTCTCCATGTACAATGATGTGCCACATAGTGGTGGGTTTTGATAACTGATTGTGGGTGGATGGATGATACTGCTTTTTGAAGCTCCAATGGACTTGGAACGCTTCATTATGAGAACTTGTGTAGTAGTAGTTCCATAATTTTAGAGCGAGGGAAAATATGTCTTGAGGTGGTACATGTACAGGGAAATAATATGGACATGCAGTAAATTATTTACAATGTGACAAAATACAGATAAGATGCAAATTTTGGTTATTAATGAATGCCATTAGGCTAGTAAGACGATATTTTAAAATCTTAACTATTTACGTTACTTTTCATATGCATATTTTCAGTGTTAGTGCATGTATGAGTCGTTGTGTTGTGATTAAATAAATTATCATACTTTGATTATGATAGTAATCACGATAGGTTGAATAACTCAAAATTCATATTTTATCAAAATTAATTATTTGGTTGGAGGAGGCAAAGAAAGAATTGATGAAATAGAAAATGATATATATATATATATATATATATATATATATATATTCAAATAAACTCTATTTTTCAATGAAGAATTTTTTATTTAACTATAATTTTAAGTAAATTAAAATAATGATACCCTATTAATTTATTGTCAGAATAGATCTGTTGTTTATTAATAATTGTTGAGAAAATGTGATGTTTGAATTTTTTGGACGAGTAAAATGCAAAAGTGATTATTGCCCTTTAGAATATTTGGATATTGTGTCATTTTTTATTGGTCAATACAAAACAAGCCATCTAGGCATCTACTATAAAAAAAATTGATGTGCATTGATTATACATGTAAGTAAAAAATTTGTTTTTGTCAATATTTGAACTTAAAACATCAACCTCATAAGGAAACTATCCCACCAAGCTACATGACACATTTGTAAATGAGATAATATAAATTATATTTATACAGGTTTCTTCATTTAAATTTAAAAAAAAAAAGATAAATAAGTGGGTAAATTATTTTTGTACTTAATAAATACTTCGGATAAAAGAGGCATAATGTTGTATAATTAGATTCCTAGCACCAAATTTATTTATTATTTTGAGTAAACTTTGTTTATTATTTTTCCTCTAAATACATAAAAAAAAAGTATGATGTTTAAACGTAAAAGCTAATAACTTTATACATCAAAATTATATATTTATGTTGCATTATGATCACTTTTAAAAATAATCAACAAATATTTATCATCTAAAAATTATTTAAAAAAAAACCATACCCACTTTATTAAAATGCTAAAAATCACATGTCCACCAACTTTCTTTCTCTATTCCTAAAAGAGTAGTAATTCTTTCAACTTTATACTTGTACAAATTATGATTAGTCTTAACACCAAATTTATGTATTTAGAGAAAAATAATAAACAAAGTTTACCAAAACTAATAGTAAATAAATTTGGTTATGACTTTAATCATACAACATTGTGTCTCATTTATCCAAAGTATTTATCAAGCACAGAAGGAATTTATTCACTTATTTATCTTTCTTTTTATTTTTGGTTTAAATGTAAAAATTTGTATAAATATAATTTATGTTATCTCATTTATAACTACATCTTGTAACTCAACTGGGTGGTTTGTTAAGGTTATGAGGTTGACGATATTTACACAATATCCAAATATACTAAGAGTACAAATATACAATAGTAATTTTTGCATTTTACACTTGGATGAACAAATAATTACGTATAACGTCAGCAATGGACAGTTATAGTTTTAATTGTATTAACGTTCGGAACATAAAAAAAGAGAGGCGAAATTAAGGAAAATCTCAGTATAGTTGACACGTTTTACTTATTACACCATTAAATTTTTTAAAATTCAGATTACCCAATTGAACTAATTAAATTTTGAAATTACACCATTTCGTTAATAAGATTGGACGTCCGTCAAATTGGCTCGGATTCTTTTAGGCAAAACTAAGAAAACCCTACTATAGTTGACACATTTTACTTATTACATCATTAAGCTTTTGAAAATTAAAATTACCCCATTGAACTAATTAATTTTTTGAAATTACACAATTCTGTTAATAAGATTAAACGTCCGTAAAATTGACACAGGATTTTTTTCATATGTTGTAAGACCCCAACTTTTATAAATAAAGATGAATTTTCTATAAATATTATTTTTGAATATTATGGAGTAAATTTGATATAATGTTATAGTTGTGGGTAATATTTATAAATTTTGCAAAGTAAGCAAGTTGTTATAAAATATTCATTTGGTCAGGGAATATTCTTGTTGTCGGAGAATATTCTTACGACGGCACAATCATTGGTGGACCCACAACGAAATTATTGTCAAATTGAGAAAACGACAAAAATACTTTATGAAAATAACGGCGGATGTGTTACCGTTAAAACTGTTGAACTACCCGGTAGTAAAAATGCGATGTCTGGGTTGTGATAGTAAGACACGGTATTGATTATTGATGCTTACGTGAGAAGTCACTCAGCTATAATCAATTATTGTTATAGTAATTGTTGCATCATATCTCTTATATTATTGATTCAATTATTGTCACAGTATCATCTGTATAATATGTTATATTATTAAATCAATAATTGAGACGTCAAGTGTGACGCCCCCAAAATGGGTCCATTCCATCCAACCCATTCTAAGTCGCCAAATATATGGTACAGAAACAACTACAACTTTATTAATACATTTATTGTGAAAAAAATACGACAGCATATATACTGTGAGTTTAAATACAATTATTGTCTTCTAGACAATATATATACCCAACTAAATCCTCATCACAATTATTGATACATTATTTTACAAAAATGGTGAGGACTACTAAGACAACTTTCTAGAACCATCATTCCACACCCGACTGGTAGTACTCGCATTACATTCTCGCCTCCCGAGAAGAAAAATGGAACAACAAGGAAAAGGGTGAGCTCAACTAGCCCAAATAAAGAATATTATGACTAAGATAATATACAACAAATTATCGTTAGTCTTTAACAGGAAAAATCTAATAGAATACAATAGACAAACGGTTTTAAATCAACAACTGCGGTGAAACAACAATTCATTAGATGAGTTAAGTAGAGAATGCAAACTACTATCTTCTATATATGAATTTAAAAGTTCATCGTCGATATTTTATCCTGTAACATCAATCAATATATATCCGGAATCAAATATTCATCTTTACACTACAGAGCCAAAGATATTCATCGGTTGGTCGTGTTCATCTAACACACTGTTCATCTTTGCACTTACTGGCCAAAGATATTAATTTAATGGCCTTGTTAAATCTCAACACTGTTCATCTTCTGCACTGGGCCAAAGATATTCATCAAGAAATCATTTATCTTTGCACTACTGAGCCAAAGATATTCGATAATATCATCATTTAGAATTTGAGGATGATGAAAAATATTTTAAAGGAAACGAATCCAGTAAAACAAAAGAACAAATATTAAGGATTCGTATTTTAAACAATCAAAGTTCAAAAATACTTCATAAGTAATCAGAGTGGAGTAAAATTCAAGAATGATCAAAACATGGATACAATCAAAGCTAGTATCCATAATAGATATTTTGGACAAAAAGAAGAAATTTCATTTTTCGGTGAATAGTGCCGTATACGTGAATAAGAATTCGACACCAAAAGATAGAAATTTCACAAAAAACATCTTCACGCTTCGTGAATAAGAACTCATGAATAAGTAACCCAGACATGAAAAATTCCAAATTTGATAAAAATTTCAACCAATATTTAAGATAATGATATTGAAGATATAATATCATTTTGAATAAAATAACATCCCTTACCTCGAAAACAAGATTTAGTAAAAACAGGATATAGGCTATGACTTGAACTTGCACTAGTATAACAATACTCAAAGTATACTCAAAATACTCACAAGAATAATTTCGATAATATAGAGAGAAAACTTTGATTTGGTGTGATTTTTTAATTTAACTCCAAGCACCTATTTATAGGAAAATGCTTAGAACACCAAAAAAAAAAATTTAGTATAATATTAATATTTACAAAACACATTCCTACGCCCACTTTGAAATATGATTTCAACCACCAAGCACATGTTAAAGATGGCCACCAACATTTGAAAAACGTTTTTCTTAAAAACATAATTAAAACTTTCAAAATCAATTATTTGAGACTTGAACTTAAATAATTCATAATAAATAGCTCTTTTATCAGAAAAATTCAGAAACTCACAATTTTATATAGGAAATTCCATTATCTACAACTTTCGAAGGAAGTTTTTCGAAATTCCAAGCGAAATTGGCCAAAAGAAATCCATAAAGCAGACGATTTTACGGTATAATCAAATTTCGATCGATAATTGTGTCCACCAACACACAAAATATGTGTTAAACACTTAATGCCACAAAATACTCTTCCTCCTCATATACTCATATATCCCACATTCATTATAAAAAATATCACTAGTTAATATATTATTAAAATAATATATTTAAATGAATTATTTTATCGAAAAATATTAATTTTCAACAATTGTTACATTAAAAATTTTCTCCATCTATATCCATATAAAATCAATATTTTCCTCATCATATAAATCAATAATTAATTATTCACAAATAATATTATGAGAATCACAAGATCTTGGTGTGGTAGTTTTAAATAAGAATCTCTCCTTCTTGGCCTATGATTAGGTGACCAAACCTCTCCTTAGATGAGAACTTTCTAGACATTTCCAATAATGTTATCCAATAATATTATTAGGATAATATGAATTATTGCTTCGATAATGGAAAATCTTGTGTAATGACAATTTATTGAAATACTTGATAATATAAAATATCAATGCAGCAATTATTGAATCAATAAAATAAAATCTTTGAACAATAATTATCTGTAACAATTATTGAGTAGTGCCTTCACTTACGTAAGAATCAATAATTGGTGCATATCTAGCGTCTTCTTGTTCAACAACGGCGTATTAGTGTGTTTTAATCAATTGGGTATTCCAACAAGATTTAAGTATGAATAACTACGCCGTTATTTATAAACAATTTATATTTGTCGTTTTCTTCATCTAATCGCTTTCCGTTATGGGGCCCACACAAGGTTGCGCCGTCGTACGAATATTCTCCGACAGTACGAATATTCCACGACCAAACGAATATTCCCCGACAACAATGAATATTTTATCACCACTTGCTTATTTAAAATATTGCGCATTTTATCCATAACTAACCACATTAATCAAGTCCACCCTTACTATTTCAAAATAATAAATAAAGAAAATTCCATTTATTTTTAAAAAAAAATTCGGGGTCTTACAACAAGTTATAAATGATTAATAATTGTTGAAAGATTAAATATGTGTTGATTAAAAATAAAATGATTTGTGGTAATATTTATTCAATCCTTGATGTATATAAAAAGTCTATTATGAGACGTTTGTGGTAAGTTTGGTTATTTTATGGGGGGCCCATATGTCATCATCTAAGAGTCTCTTCGTCAATAGTAATTACCTTTAATCGATAGTAGTTACTACCGTGATAGTAATTACCTTCATCAATAGTAATTACCTTCGTCGATAGTAACTACCTTTACTTTAGACGTCAAACCACTTGCCGTTTCATATTACAGTGCGGCCGAACCAATTGTTGTTTCACATTAAAGCGATCAAACTACTTTTCTTTTCACATCACCAATCGTCGAGCCACTTGCCTTTTCACATTTCAAGTGCTTAAGTAGAAATCTTCTATAAATAGAGGCCTAGTGCTTCATTATTTTCACTTAATTCATTATTTATATAGAGAGAAAGTATATAGAGAATAGAGAGAAGAAGAAGAGTATTCATTACTACACTCTACCTGCAATATTCAATCTACTACTAATGTAAGGGTGTTATTCTTTTCATTCATGAAGAGAATCTGTTGTTATTCCATTGCTTATTATTCATTGGAATAATCAGATACGTCTGTGATTTACCCTATACTTGGTGACATTCTTCTATTATTCTATTGGAACATCCATTCGTGTGTTTTTACATGGGACTGGTTAAATCTTTATTATTATTCTGTTGGAACATCCTGTTTGTGTGTTTTACACCGGACCTGGTTCCGTCTTTTTATTATTATTTTGTTGGAACATCCTGTTTGTGTGTTTTACACCGGACACGGTTCCGTCTTTTTATTATTATTCGCTGGAACATCCGTGCGTATGTTTTACACTGAATCGGGTTCCGTCTTTATTATCTCATTGGAACATCCCGCTTAAGTTACCAATTTTGCCTCGACCGGTTCCGTTATTATTATTATTCTCGTTGGAATAACTTGTCGGCACATGAAATACCGCATGCGTGGTGATTTCTTTTGTTATTCCATTCTTTATTATACTCGGTTGGTTAAAGTTTTGACTTATACTCCATGAAATCGAGTAGAATATCCTTTATATTCAAGGCTTCATCCAAAGATCTTTTATGAAAATATTCTTACGATCATTTTGAATTTTACTCTACAAAGCGAAGATCATGTTGACAATTTAGACATTATTAGTTCTGGATAAATTAATTCTTGAACTTGTTTTATTGAATTCTTATATCATTGTCATCATCCTCATGTTTATATTATGTTGAAAGTCACCTGTGGCCTGTAGTGCGTAGATGGACTTGGTATGATTATGACCAAGGATTATTCGGTGTAATCATGACTGTAAGACCCCGAATTTTATGAAATAAAAGTATTCAATTTTTTTTCTTATAATTATTATTCAGTAAATGGTTAAATTGATAAAAGTTTAAAGTTAAGGGTGATATATGAATTTTTTTTTTAAAATAAGCAAGTGGTTATAAGATACTCATTGTTGTCGGGGAATATTCGTTTGGTGGTGGAATATTCTTTTCATTGTGGGAATATTAAATGCTGACGACCTTGATCTTTTATGGGCCCCATAACGGAAAGCGATTGGATGAAGAAAGCAGACAAGTATAAGTTGTTTATAAATAACGACGTAGTAATTCATTCTTTCTTGTTGGAATACCCGTGGTGGTTAAAAAACACGAGAATCTGGCGTTGTTGTTGACAAAGATGGCGCGGTATTGCACCAATTATTGATTCTTACATAGAAGGCCTACTCGATAATTATTACGATAATTCTTATTCAAGTATTTTATTGATTGATAATTGTTGCGTTGATATTTTATATTCTTTGTTGTTTTAATAATTGTCACTACACACGGTATTTTCCATTATCGAAGCAATAATTCATATTATCTAAATAATATTATTAGATAACATTATTGGCAATGTCTAGAAAATTCTGTCTAAGGAGAGGTTTGGTCACCTAATTGCCCGCCAGTAAGGAGAAATCCTTATTGGAAAGCCCCCTCTTTTTTGGGAACTGCCTGGTTGTCATTATTGTGATTCTGTAATATTATTTATGAATAATTAATTATTGATTTATATGATGAAGAAAATATTCATTTTATGTGGATATAGATGAAAAAAAAATTTAAAGTGACAATTGTTGAAAATCGATATTTTATCTTTTCTGATAAAATAATATTTTATTATATGATTATAATATAATAATGATGATATTTTTACAATGAATGTGTGATATATGAGTATATGAGGAGGAAGAGTATTTTGTTGTATTAAATGATTAACACATGTTTTGTGTGTCGGTGGACCCCATTTCTTGACTGAAATTTGATTATAGCCTGTAAAATCGTCCGTATGTGGATTTCGGTCAATTTTTGTTTGGAATTTGGAAAAACTTTCTTTTGCAAAGTTATAGAGAATTGAATTTCCTATAAAAAGTCTCGAGATTCGAATTTTCTGATAAAAGGGCTATTTATTATGAATTATTGAAGTTCTGAAGTTCCGAAATAATTGATTTTGGAAGTTTTAATTGTTTTAATTAACAAAATGTTTTTGTTGTTTTTATTTGAGTAGATGGTTGATGTTGGATTCAATGATAATGCGTAGGAAGTTGTGGAATAATAATAATATTATTATATTAAATTTTCTACTTTGGTGTTCTAAGCATTTTCCTATAAATAGGGTCTTGGGTTATAATTGAAAATCACACTTTAAAGCCCAAGTTTTCTCTATTTCTCTCTATATTATCGAGTGTATTCTTGTGAGTATTTTGATATCTTGAGTGTTGCTTTATACGGTGCAAGTTCGATTCGGCGTTATTAGGTTAAATCTTCGCTTTTTTTGAGAGGTAAGGGATTATAAGGGATAGTAAAGGGATTTTAAGGGATTGAAAGGGATGTTGTTATTTTCTTCGTAAGTGATATTATTTCTTCAATATTATTATGTTGAAATATTGGTTTGAATTTTTTATCAAATTTAGAAGTTTTTTATGTCGTAGTTCTTATTCACGAGTTCTTATTCATGAGTTCTATTCACGAGATTCTTATTCACGACGGAGTTCTTATTCATGAGATTCTTATTTATGCGTTCTTATTTATGATTTACTATTCACAAGTTCTTATTCATGGTACTACTTTCACTACAAAATTGGTTTCTTTTCTAACCAAATTATAATTGATTTATGAATATTACTCCGGAGATTAAAACTATATATTGATTTTATTATCATATATAACATTTTATAACCACGATGTTGAAATTCTCTTTCCTTTGGAGTGTAAAGATGGGTAGATTATTGGTATGATCATGACTAAGGTTCTCTTTGGCGAAAGTGAAAAGTTGAATTGTATTTGGTATAATGTGACCATTGAATTTATAATTGAATATCTTTAGCTTAAGTGTAAAGGTGAATTGATCAACATGGTTATAATTATTGTTTATATAAATTCTGAAATTATTATATATTTATTTGAGATATGAATATCTTTGGCAAAGATGACTTATTGATGAATATCTTTGGCCCGTAGTGCAAAGATGAATGATTTCTGACGAATATCTTTGGCATGTAGTGCAAATATGGTCTGTTGATGAATATCTTTGGCCCGTAGTGCAAAGTTGAATTTATTAGTATGATTATGAACATGAACTATGATTTGGTATAACCATGATCTTTGATGTTTCAGGTGATGAAAATTAACTCTCATCTGGATGAGGAAAGGAATTTAGAACTACAATTACGATTATGAGTTATGCGTGATTGTGGGCGAGGAATTGTTGATTAATGTTACGAGGATAAAACATTGTTGATGGACTTTTAACATGGAGAAGATAATAGATTTTATGGTCTAATTTACTCTTACAATGGATTGTTTCGTTCATTGCAACTATGGTTGAAAAGTTTTATCATCTACCGTATGTTTCTAAATCTCGATTTATTATTATTGTTGAAGGCTATTGATAATTTATTTATCTTTAGTCATGATATTCTTTCTTGAAGCTAGTTGTCTTTCACCCTTTTGCTTCACAATTCTTTTTCGTGTAATAAGAGTGTAAATTGGGTTGAGCGAGGGTAATGAGGGAATAGAACGGTGGTCATCATTTAGTAGTTATATTTGGTGAATCAACTAGGGTGAGGCGAACCCAACGTTGGAATAGTGTTTTGTCACTATCATACAAGATGTCTAATGACATATAACCTCGTGTCATCATAAGACAATGTTGTGCTCATCCACTTGCTGAGTATATTTACAAGCACTACCTATATAATCTTGGTGTTTGTTTGGAGTATAATACCCAATTAGAGGCAAGTGGAGATAATGATATGTCAAGAGAAGACTCGCCATTGGGAAGAATATGATAAGTAATCTTCTCATTTTTCTTTTGGGGTCTATTGGATCAACCAAGGATAATTACGTGGCCGTATGATATCTATCATAACCTGACGCGTGGCCTCCCGTATGCGAAGGTTTCTTGAGCACTTCCCAAAGATTTTAATTTCTAAAATAGTTTTCGACTATACCTTTATGTAAGGTGTCATTATGAGGTGCTGTCCATGGTTGGGACATGCGTCACAGTTGGTATATATTTGTATTTAAACTCACAGTTTAAGTGTTATCGTATCTTGTACGACAATTGTATTAATAAAGTTGTAATTGTTTTCTGTACCATGTATTTGGCGACTCAGAATGGGTTTGATGGAATGGACCTATTTTGGGGGCGTCACAATGACCATAATGTTACAAATGATGTGGTAAAAGTTATCATTAGCTCGTAGTGCATTGATGGATAGTTGTTGGCATGATCATGACCATTAATGAATACACGAATGTCCTTTGTCAGAAGGTTGGATAATTTAAGGTGATTTGAATATCCTTGGTAGTAGTGCGTGGGTGATTCAATGATGTGGATTATTTATTAAAATGAGTCTCAAATGATAAAAGTCATGAAAAACCTTTTAAATCATAAAAGATAGTAGATTTTATTCTCTCTTGACTCTTTTAATGGATTCTTTGTTAAAACTTCGATTAAACTTGATGTTGTTATATTTTATCGTTTAATAACTGTGAAGGCTAATGATAATTTATTCTGCATTGTAAGACCCCAAATTTTTTTAAATAAAAGGAATTTCCTTTATTTATTATTTTGAAATAGTAAGGTGGATTTGATTAATGTGGTTAGTTATGGGTAAAATTAAATATTTTAAAAAGCAGTGGTGATATAATATTCATTAAGAAAATTGTTTAAAATATTGTGAATATTTTATCGGGAATATTAAATGCGTGGTATTGACAGATATGGGCCCATAACGGAAGCGATTGGAGGAAAAGCGACAAAAATAAGTTGTTTAAAAATAATGCGTAGCGTTATTGCTATAATCGTGGAATACCCTTGGTTGCACCGATGTATGGCGTTATACACAAGATGTACTGCAGATTGCACCCATTATTGATTCTTACGTGAAGAAGGCACTACTCAATAATGGTTCACGATAATTAATTCTTATTCGATATTTTATTTTATTGATTTAATAATTCTTTGCGTTGATATTTTATATTGTTGTTGTTTGATAATTGTCATTACTGCGATTATTTTTCATTATCGAAGCAATAATTCATATTATCTGAATAATATTATTAGAAACATTATTGGCAATGTCTAGAAAGTTACGTACAGGAGAGGTTTGGTCACCTAATTGCGGCGTCGATAAGGAGAAATCTTTATTGGAAAGTCCCCCTCTTTCAGGAGAAGCACTGGTTGTCGATATTGTGATTACGTAATATTATTTGTGAATAATTAATTATTGATTCATATGATGAGAGAAAATATTGATTTTATGTGGATATAGATGGAGAAAATTTTTATAGTGACAATTGTTGAAAATTAATATTTTATCTTTTTTTTACGATAAAATAATTCATTTAAATATATTATTTTAATAATATATTAACGATGATATTTTACGATGAATGTGGGATATATGAGTATATGTGGAGGAGGAGTATTTTTGTTGCAAAAATGTTTAAAACATGTTAAACATGTCGGTGGACCCCATTTATTATTTGAAATTTGATTAGAGCACATGTAAAATCGCTTCGTTTGTGGATTTGGTCAATTTACATTTGGAATTTAGAAAAACTTTCTTCTGCAAGGTTATAGAGAATTGAATTTCCTATAAAAACTCATGAGATTTGAATTTTCTCGACAAAAGGGCTATTTATTATGAATTATTGAAGTTCTGAAGCTCCGAAATAATTGATTTTTGGAAGTTTAAATTATTTTAAATTAGAAAAACGTTTTTTATTACTTTTTCTAGAAGGTGGCATGTGGTTATTGAACTGAAATCAGATTTCAAGTGTGCGTAGAAGATTTATTATATATATTATTATTATATTAAATTTTCTGCTTTGGTGTTCTAGCAAATTTCTATAAATAGGTCTTGGGTTAGAATTGAAAATCACTGTAAGCTGAAGTTTTTCTCTCTATATTATCGGCGTATTCTTGTGAGTATTTTGAGTATACTTTGAGTATTGCTTTATCTGGTCTGCAAGTTCAAGTCATGCTTTATATCGGTGTTTATTAGAAATCTTGTCTTTCGAGGTAAGGGATGTTATTTTCTTCTCGAATGATATTATTTCTTCAATATCATTATCTTTGAAATATTGGTTGGAACTTTTTATCAAATTTGAAACTTTTTCGTATCGGGAGTTTTTATTCAGAGATTCTTATTCATGAGTTCTTATTCACGAGTTCTTATTCACGATATTATTATTCAAAGCGTGAAGATGTTTTTTGTGAAATTTCTATCTTTTGGTGTGAGATTCTTATTCACATTATCGCCCTTATTCTCACGATATCTGACCTTTATTCACGAATCGACCTTATTCATAGAAAAATGAAATTTCTTCTTTTTTGTCCAAAATATCTATTGTGGATCTAGCTTTGATTGTATCCGTGTTTTGATCATTCTTGAATTTTACACCACTATGATTATTTTTGAGGTATTTTTGGGCGTGGATAAAACAAAGTACGAATCCTTAATCCTTAATCCTTGTCATTTTGTTTCCTTTGGATTCGTTTCTTTAAAAATATTTTTCATCATCCTCGGTCTTAAATAATGATATTATTGAATATCTTTACGTAGTGCAAAGATGAATGAATTATGATGAATATCTTTGGCACGTAGTGCAAAGATGAATGAGTTATGATGAATATCTTTGCTTTGTAGTGCAAAGATGAATGATTTCGATGAATATCTTTGGCCCGTAGTGCAAAGATGAATGATTTCGATGAATATCTTTGGCGTAGTAGTGCAAAGATGAGCAGTGTTTAGATGAACATGACCCATTTGGTGAATGTCCTTGGCACATAATGCGAGGATGAATATTTGATTCGGATATATATTGATTGATGTTACGAGGGATAAAATAGGCGATGAACTTTAAAATTCATACATAGAAGATAGTAGTTTGCATTTCTCTCTTAACTCTTCTAATGAATTATTATTTTCAGCTGCGAATATTGATTTAAAACTTGTTGTCTATTGTATTCTATTATTTTTTCCTGTTGAAGACTAACGATAATTTTGTTGTATATTATCTTAGTCGTAATATTCTTCTTGGGCTAGTCGAGCTCACCCTTTTCCTTGTTGTTCCATTTTCTTCCGGGGAGGTGAGAGCATGCGAGGATCGAGTCGGGGTATGGAATGAAGATTCTAGAGAGAGTTGTTTAGTAGTCCTCACCATTTTTGTAAAATAATGTATCAATAATTATGATGGGGATTTATTTGCGTGTGGATATTATGCAGGCGGCAATATCGTATTTAAACTCACGGATATGTATTGTCGTATTTCACACGACATTTGTATTAATGAAGTTGTAGTTATTTACGTACCATGTATTTGGCGACTCGAGAATGGGTTGGGTGGAATGGACCTATTTTGGGGCGTCGCGGTTGGTATCGAGCTTAGGGATATGATCTCTGGCGGAGATCGGGGAATAGAACTAGGAGGGAGAGCGAGAGTAAATCCTTGTTAGTGTGTCTACTAAGCTTATTTGATAGTTGGTCAAGTATATAGGGATATTATGTGATATATTGATTTCTTAATTAACCCTTGTTTTATGATGAGTATTTGAGAATGTCATTGAGAATATTATGAGTGGAGTGAATGAGGCCAGTGGAGATGCTGTCTTTACCAAGCGAGGAGAGCGTCTGACAACAGTGTGCAATGTACCTCTGTAAACAATACCACTGAAAGCAGACGATAAGCGACGGGATGTTTAGAAGCTTTTTGCGATTCATGCAAAATCAGACGAGGAGACTTCGTGTTCAAAACATAGGAGAAATGATAGCAATTCACGGGTTGTCACGACCAAGCGATTCAAAGTTGGGACCACGAGAATTTAAGGGAAAGTTTTGATCCGATCATGGCGGAAACATGGGTCAAGCAAATTACCAAGATATTCGATGTTTTGGGATGCGGAGGACGAAGGTTCCATTCGCCACCTTTATGTTAAAGTGGCGATGGCGATTCTTGGTGGGAGTCGTGAAGCGTACCCATCAAATTGCTTATTTCGGCGTATCTTGGGAGACGCGTTTGAAACTATTTAATGACAAATACTTTCACGAAAGTGTTAAATCGTATGAAGGAAGTGGAGTTTATTAGGCTGAGGCGAACAACATGATGGTGTCTCGATTATGAGGCGAAGTTTGCGGAGTTGTCGAGTTTGCACCTCATTTGGTGGAAAATGAGGAGCGAATGACGCGTATGTTTCGAGGGGTCTAAAACCGAGATTCGACAATATCTTATCTCTCATAAATTTTCTTTATATTAGGATGTTGTAAAGAGGGCTCAATTATTAGGCGTGATAACGAGTATGTTCAATGAGGGACCACAACCAGTGGTCATATCGGTGGTGGTGATCATCAAAAACGATGATAACCGGTGGGGAGGAAAGAATACGGACAAAAGCGGTAACCACTCGGGTGGTAATCGTGGCCATGATAATAGGAGAGGTGACTCAAGTGGACATTTCAAGAAGAGAAGGTTCAACAATAACCATGTGAAGGCGTCGCCGCCGGTGAAAGAATTTGGTTCAAGGAGGAGAAGCGACCACCGATCGTATATCTTTATAAATGCGGAAAGAGGGACATATCAATCAAAGCGCCCACAACAGTTTGGTATGCTATAATTGTGGAAAGGAAGGACATATAGCTCGAGAGTGTCACTTGTGGCGAAACCAAGTCCAGTGGGGATGGTGACTCAAAAGGATGTCCGGATAAGTCGAAATCGGCGGTTCTTGGAAGAAGCGTTTTTCGTGACTTCTCAAAATCGCGAGGAAACGAACGGTTTATACGGGTTAGTTAATCATAAATTCTTGCGAAGTTTATACTTACTAGAATCTGGGGTTCTACCCATTCTTTTATCTCTCTTGCTTGCATTTCAGCGTTTGAATTTGACTACGGAGAAATTAGACTTTGACTTTCTGTGGAGACTCAGAGTTAAGAGAAACTTTTATTACATCAGTTGTTTAGAAATCTTGCTTGATTCGGGTTGGCACTTTATCACATTACTGTTAACCTTATTTCTATAGAGATATTTGTTTTGATGTGATTTTAAGGTTAACTACTCATCATGCCAAAATTTATTGCTTTTCGTAAGGTTGTTAGTTTTCATATTCTCATGACTGTTATTGAATTCAAGCAACCAAACCATTGAAGTCAAACTCTTTCAAATTAAATTATAAAGCCATTTGTTTATTGAAAAAGCGAATGTCAAGCTTTCTTAGTCCATGTTATGGATTTGAATAAAGACACGTCGATTTGAATAATATTCTGTTGTTATTGATTTTTCACGACGTATTTCTGAAGAATTTCTTGGCTTACTTCGGGCGTGATATTGAATTTGTATCGACTTTGAATCCCAGACAAAACCCATTTCTAAAATTTCATATCGAATGGCTCTATTGAACTTGAGGAGTTAAAACCCAACTGTAGAAGTTGATACGAGCCTCTATCTGGTGACTTCCTTTTGTGGAATGCGAAGCGAACTTCTCCGTAGGGACACCATATTATTCGATGCGATAGTAAAGCGATAGGTGTCATTGTAACGTCTTATCCAAGATTGGGATGTGAGTCACGATTGAGAACAACCTAAGTCGGTAATCGAAATATGTAGCTTTACAGGCTTAGTTGGTTATTATCGAGATTCGTTGAAGGATATTCTCGAATCACTATTCCATTAACGTGGTGACTCGTAGAGATATAAAATTCGAATGGAGCAAAGAATGTGGGAAGAGCTTGAAGAACTTAAGAAGAGACTCATTTGACATACGTGTTACGACCATGATATCACGAAAAGCGAGCGTGGTGGTGGCGTGTTGAGTAGAAGAAGATCGTATACAAATCTGAGTACGATATTGTCAAAAACTCATTTCATTATAATTTACAAATAATAGAGATGGAGATGAAAACTCTAGGTACCCGCGTGATGATATCTGAGTATAATCGACTTTAATCGATAAAGTTAAAAATTTATCAAGCCACACTACGGAGGGTGATGAATTTGAAGAAGGAGGTCTGCGAAGTTGTTATTTCAAAAGCGAGAATCGGTGAGGTGAGAAAACTCGAACCTTGATTTATTAATCCATTTGAAATTCTCGATCGAATAAGGCGTGGCTATAGACTCGTTTTCGCCAAGAAGTATGGCGCGT
The DNA here is from genome assembly GCA_020205605.1 of Panax ginseng. NCBI lineage: Eukaryota > Viridiplantae > Streptophyta > Magnoliopsida > Apiales > Araliaceae > Panax > Panax ginseng. The sequence goes on from CM035138.1 coordinate 2,352,226, forward strand.
GTTTATGCGTTTCATAACGTATCGATGTTCACGTATCGATGTTACGACCGAACCACGTCATTGAGTTAGAACCCGGACAAGATAGTAGAAGACTTAACGTCACGAGGAGGTACTGTCGAGATCTTGGATAGGAAAAGAACATGTCTATGTCTGAGGTTATACCACAAGTTAAAGTTTTGTGGAGAAACCATCTTATTGAGGAAATAACACGGGAGTTGGAAGCGAAAATGAAAGCGAGGTATTTTCATCTTTGAAAACACACAGACGTCACGTCGATTTCGAGGACGAAATTTCATAAGGAGGGAGGTTGTAAGACCAGAAATTTTTTTAAATAAAAGGAATTTCCTTTATTTATTATTTTGAAATAGTAAGGGTGGATTTGATTAATGTGGTTAGTTATGGGTAAAATCATAAATATTTTAAATAAGCAGTGGTGATATAATATTCATTATTGTAGGAGAATATTAGTTTGGTCGTGGAATATTAAATCTGTCGGGGAATATTAAATGCATGCGGTATGACCATGTGTGGGCCCCATAATGGAAAGCGATTGGAGGAAGAAAGCGACAAAAATAAGTTGTTTAAAAATAATGGCGTAGTTATTACAGATTTCTTTGTTGGAATACCCGGTGGTTAAAACACGATGTCTGGCGTTATTGCTTGCGATAGGCGGTATTGCACCCATTATTGATTCTTACGTGAAGAAGGCCTTTACTTTCGATAATGGTTCTGATAATTCTTATTCGGTATTTTATTTTATTGATTTAATAATTCTTTGCGTTGATATTTTATATTGTTGTTGTTTGATAATTGTCATTTACGATTATTTTTCATTATCGAAGCAATAATTCATATTATCGAATAATATTATTAGATAACATTATTGGCGATGTCTAGAAAGTTACATCTAAGGAGAGGTTTGGTCACTAATTGCTTGGGCGCCGAGTAAGGAGAAATTCTTATTGGAAAGCCCTAACTTTCACAGGAGGCTGCACGGTTGTCGATATTGTGATTACTGTAATATTATTTGTGAATAATTAATTATTGATTCATATGATGAGAAAATATTGATTTTATGTGGATATAGATGGAGAAAATTTTATAGTGACAATTGTTGAAAATTAATATTTTATCTTTTTTTGATAAAATAATTCATTTAAATATATTATTTTAATAATATATTAACGATGATATTTTTTACGATGAATGTGGGATATATGAGTATATGTGGAGGAGGAGTATTTTGTTACCAAAATGTTTAAAACATATTAAACATGTCGGTGGACCCCATTTATTATTTGAAATTTGATTAGAGCACGTAAAATCGCCTGTTTGTGGATTTGGTCAATTTACATTTGGAATTTGGAAAAACTTTCTTACGCAAAGTTGTAGAGAATTGAATTTCCTATAAAAACTCGCAAGATTTGAATTTTTACGACAAAAGGGCTATTTATTATGAATTATTGAAGTTCGAAGCTCAAAATAATTGATTTTTGGAAGTTTAAATTATTTTAAATTAGAAAAACGTTTTTTATTACTTTTTCTAGAAGGTGGCATGTGGTTATTGAACTGAAATCAGATTTCAGAGTGCGTAGAAGATTTTTATATATATTATTATTATATTAAATTTTTTAACTTTTTGGTGTTCTAGCGATTTCTATAAATAGGTCTTGGGTTAGAATTGAAAATCACACGAAGCTGAAGTTTTCTCTCTATATTATCAAGCGTATTCTTGTGAGTATTTTGAGTATACTTTGAGTATTCTTATCTGGTCTGCAAGTTCAAGTCATGCTTTATATCAGGTGTTTATTTAGAAATCTTGTCTTTCGAGGTAAGGGATGTTATTTTTTCTCGAATGATATTATTTCTTGATATCATTATCTTTGAAATATTGGTTGAAACTTTTTATCAAATTTGGAACTTTTTTCGTATGGGAGTTCTTATTAAATGATTCTTATTCACGAGATTCTTATTATTCATGAGTTCTTATTCACGATTCTTATTCGAGTCTTATTCATGAAAGCGTGAAGATGATTTTTTGTGAAATTTCTATCTTTTGGTGTAGAGATTCTTATTCACGTATCGGCCTTTATTCACGTATCTGACCTTTATTCACGAATATCGACCTTTATTCATAGAAAAATGAAATTTCTTCTTTTTGTCCAAAATATCTATTGTGGATCTAGCTTTGATTGTATCCGTGTTTTGATCATTCTTGAATTTTACACCACTATGATTATTTTTGAGGTATTTTTGGGCGTGGATAAAACAAAGTACGAATCCTTAATCCTTAATCCTTGTCATTTTGTTTCCTTTGGATTCGTTTTTTAAAAATATTTTCATCATCCTCGGTCTTAAATGATGATATTATTGAATATCTTTGGCTTTTGTAGTCTGAAGATGAATGATTTATGATGAATATCTTTGGCACGTAGTGCAAAGATGAATGATTTCGATGAATATCTTTGGCCCGTAGTAGTGCAAAGATGAGCAGTGTTTAGATGAACAGTGTTTAGATGAACATGACCATTTGGTGGTGAATATCCTTGGCACATAGTGCGAGGATGAATATTTGATCGGATATATATTGATTGATGTTACGAGGGGATAAAATAGGCGATGAACTTTAAAATTCATACATAGAAGATAGTAGTTTGCATTCTCTCTTAACTCTTACAATGAATTATTATTTCATTGCGAATATTGATTTAAAACTTGTTATCTATTGTATTATTATATTTTTCCTGTTGAAGACTAACGATAATTTTGTTGTATATTATCTTAGTCATAATATTCTTTCTTTAATTTAGTCATTTCACCCTTTTCCTTGTTGTTTTTCCTTTTGTTCCATTTTCTTCGGGGTATGGAATGAACATAGAGAGTTGTTTAGTAGTCCTCACCATTTTTGTAAAATATGGAATGAAGGTTTAGAGAGAGTTGTTTATTTAGTCCTCACGACATTTTGTAAAATAATGTATCAATAATTATGATGGGGATTTATTTGCGTGTGGATATTATCTTAGTCATAATATTTCTTCTTTGGGCTAGTTGATATACGTATTTAAACATCATGAGGACTAGTATGTATTGACGGTCCCAGAGGATAACATTATTCTTTTTATTACGTGAAATAGTGTGTTAATAATTGTAATAATGAAGTTGTATAGTTATTTATAATTGTATTCAAACCATGATTATGTATTTGGCGACTCGAGAATGGGTTGTATTGGAATGGACTATTTTCATTTGTGGAGACTCATTGTGGTGGTGGCGACGTTGGAGGCTCCTTATGATTGCAATAACCTGCGGTGTTGAAGCTTTTAACGACGATGCTGGGTGCACTGCTAGTTGGTTCACTTCTTCACTTATTTTTTTATCTAGGTTACGTTAGTTGATATTGCAGCGGAGTTGGTGCTAGTAATTAGGCAAATAAAGACGGTTTTGGGGTGATAATGGGACTATGTTTTGGTAAATAGAATTGGGGTTTCGATAGAGGCGACTAGTGTTATAGAAGTTGTGATTGCAAAAAGGTAGACGAAGGAGAATCGAGAAGTGAAAATTTGTAAAATAAAGAAGAAAACATACTTATGATAGTAGTTAGGGTTCTAAACCCATTCTCTAATTTGTCTATAAAAACGGTGGTGTATAGACGTTCAAATTTTATAAAATATATCAAATTACATTAACAAATTAAATATCAAAAAAATAATAATCAAATTTGAGTATATTTATTTTTGCCAAATAACATCATTAAGTTCATCAATTTGATATTTGAAACATAAATCTATGTTGATTTGTAAATTTGAAGCACAAATCTAATTAGATCTGAAAAAATCTAAGTCAATTTAACATTTATCCAATTTTTTTAATAGAGTAATATAATTTTAAAATTTTAATTAATTCAATGAGTTAATTTCAATTTTTAAGATTTTAATGGCCTAAAATGTACTCGCTCCATTTCGAAATAAACGTTGAGCACTCTATCCGAAGAGCGCTGGTCAAGTCATCGTTGACCAACAGGGACGGATGGAAGTCAGTAAACTGCAGATTTATAAAAAAAAGTTAAACTCAATTGGGCAGATTTGACGTAAGAGTGAGTTAGATAAGAGAGGGTCAGAGGGACAACCGGACGAGAGCTCAGAGCTCTTCTTCTGCACTTCTGCTTCACTACTTGGCCAACGATTTCTCCTCTTCTCAGCCGCGACCTGTCTCCTCTTCTCATTCAGTCTCTCCCTCGTCCTTTGGCCTTTGCGTATATGAGATTTTGAAGGTAACAAATTTAGGGCTTTTTATTTGATAATTTAAAATTTGTAATTTGTTTGAATTTGTTGTTGGTTTTGGACTTGGGGAGTTGGGTTAAACCCCATTCAATTTATTTGATATATTTGTTGTATTGGACTTGAGGTAGCTAATTAAGGTTTTTTTGTTTGATAATTTTTTAATTTTTAGGGGTTTTTTAAAATTTTTTCTGTCGATATATATATTTTTAATTTTTTTTATTTATCCAAATTTTGTACGGACTAGATGATTTATTAAGGTGAGATCAGTTATATATATAGATTTATCCAAACTTTGGATGACCTGTTTTGTTATATGTATCCAAATCAAAACATTGTATTATAGAAAAATTCCAGGTTCATAAATTATTAAACTTTTTTTTAGTTGTTTTAAAAAAAAAAAAAAAAAGTGGAGTCCTGACCTGATCCTCTTTTTTAAAAAAAAGTGGAGTCCTGACCTGATCCTCTCTCTCTATATATAGTTCTGATCTCTTGCTTCATATGTATTTGTGCTGCTTTTATGGGTATATATTCATGAAGATTTTGCTATTGGGTGAATTAGAAATTGCTTTAATTTTATGTACAGGGCTTTTATGGATCTTTTGATATTTGATGATTGCGGAATTTAGTGACACACCAGCACACCATTATCTTAATGTTATATTATACTCTTCTTTGCTTTGAGAGCTCATGCATAAATGGTATTCTAGATGCATAGGTTTATCCTGTTCTATTAAATTTTGGAAGCTTTTTGTGTGTGTATGTTTATATGCTGACTGGAGAACCCGGAACTAGATAGTGCATTTGTTTTATGAATTGTAGACTGTATTTTTTTCCAATGTTCTAAAAGGCGCTAGGCGGGAGGCGGGCGGCCGAGGAGGGCCTAGCGCCTAGGGGGCCTGGGCGGGGCCTGGGCGAGGCTTAGGCGGGATTTTTATTTTAAGCCGATTTTAATATTTTATCTTACATTTATCCAAACAAAACAATAATATAAAACAAAACAATCTATAATAAAGATAATAAAGACATTTGCTTAAAGTTCAAACATATTCATATCGCTAATGTCATAGGTTAAACACAAACATGCAATTGTTCAAAGTTCAAACATATTTTTAACGTATTAGTTTTATTCATAAACAAGATTGCTATTAAATAATAAAATTTAAAATTTTAAGAATTTAATTCAATATTAAAACTTAAGAAATTAAACATAAATTTAAGAATTATATTAAATTAAACTAAATATTACAAATGTATCATCATTTATATAATTTGAAGTTGGTACAAGTTCAAAAAATTACAACTATAATAAAATTATCCATTTTGACTTGATATTGTTCACTCCTTGTTGTGATTTGATATTCTACAACCTGTATTATGAATATGATAAATCATTAGAAAAATAAATATACCAAGATCTGGTTTAGGTAGTTATTAAAATTTAAAAAAACTCTCCGTCTAGGCCCCGTCTAATTTCCTGGAGGGATTTTTTTGCCGCCTTGAGCCTAGGTGAGGCGTCGGGGGGCCTAGCACCTAGGCGGGGCGCCAAGGGGGGGCCTAGCGCCTAGGCGGGGCCTAGGCGGACCTAGGCGGGGATTTTTAGAACACTGTTTTTTTCAATACATGCCTTATTGATGTAATTTAAAGGAAGGCCATAACTGCAACAACTTGAGCACATTATAATTTAATTTTTTTGAATTTGTTGTTTTTGTGAATTGTGAGTTGATTTTAACTATTAGGGCTTGATTTTGTTTGAATATAGAAAGCAAATTTGGTATGAGGCTTTGTACATACGGTTGAAATTGTGAGTGTTTGGAGAATCATTCAAATTGAACTATGACAAGTAATCGAAGTAAGTTTCTAAATTCTATCTAAATGTTTAGTAAATATTATGATTAGTTCAACTTTTCTTTATTTAACTTCAACAAAAAAATTAATTAAATTCGCCCCTGCTGAGATTTATTCCTGAATCCGCCCCTGTTGACGAATGTTGATGAACAAGGTGGCCCTGGTTTTCAAAACTGCATTATCGAGTAATCGATCATCTTCTTCCTCGTTTCTCCATGAAAAAAGAGAGAAGTAAAAATCATTGTGATTGATTGATTGATTGATTGAGTTATATAATCCATTTCCCTCGTATTTATCTCTCTTCAAGGCGAATCATGGCGACTGCATCAGGTATTTACTAAAAATCACCCTTTGCCCTTTTCAATTGATGTGAATCTCTCTCTATATACACACCTGTATATATTATTCGTATATCTGAAGCTATCCATCCGAATCCGATCAATTTTTTGCAATTGAAATTGTGCCCCCTGTTAACTGTTTTCGATTCATCCCGTTCGATTCTTATTTCGGTGTTTTACATGATATTTCTTTGCAATTTCAGTGTATGATGTTGCTTTATGATTTAAGTTTCTAAAAATGCAAATAATAGTTCCTTGGTGAGTTTTTCTTTGTGAAAGTAGGTTACTTTGCACTTGAAATGATTGTTTATGGTGTTGTAACAGATGGCCTTTGTCCTTCTTTCTGTGCTAGAACTCCAAGTTATAATTTTCTTACTAGTTTTATAGGTTTTGGGAGATTGAAAATTATACTTTATAGTTATCCATCCTTTATTATGGTTTCCCTCGATGAAGTTCTATACTAATTCGTAAGTTCGTTTTTCTGGGGAAACAAATTGGGACTTATATATGACTAAATTGCAAATCCGACCCTCCCATTTGTCATATTTTTGCTAAACTGTTCCCTAAATTTTTTTTTGAGCACAACTGTTCTTCATAGATGCGTTAGTTATGCAAAAGTGTTCCTCTATCATTTTTCTGTTAAATCATTTAACAGAGTTAACTAAGCTAGGGACATAATGGGCATGACAATAAGGGAAAAGGAAATGAGGGGGAAAACACAACTTTCCCTCCAAAATGAACCTGAGTTTTATTGTAAGCTTTGATATGAGTTATTGCCTAAATAAGTCACCAAAGGCTCCAATTTGAACAGTAACTAGTAAGTTCGTGTTCTATTTAGAGTTTGCTACTACTCTGGTTTGAATGAATTGCAACATTGGGGCAATCTGCTGAACTATAATAGTTCATTTTATTTATATATATAAAAAAGTTTACTTCATTTTGCCTATTTACGGAATATGGTTAAAATATTGAATGCATTGCAAAGTTTCTGCATCCTTAAATATGATTATATGCTCGAATATGAGAAATCTTTCTCCCCGCCTCTTTTTATTCACGTCATATCTATTGAGAACTGAAGAAATGTCCTTTGCGAGAGGAACTCCATTTGGAATCGATCTGCTATTTTTTAATTTCCCATCTGCTACTTTAAATCCACAATATACAGTTCCCTCTTCAATCAACCAAATTCATGTCGTGTACTGTGGACATAATCACTTTAAGAAAGAGACCCAGAAATCAAGCATGTACAAAATTTCGTTACCGATAAATAAACTCAACACGCACTACAAAATCAAAATAAAAATCAAAACCATTTAGTTGTTGATTACATTCATCTAGGAACAACTACTGAAATAAATCAAAACCTCAACTAATTCCAGTGGAAGTGATGAGAATTAATCATATCTAGAATATATCCCTATGTGACACTAACTGGTTTGGAAAGTGTCACTCTATGTCTTGCACCTGCAAACAGGATGTTTCGACCATTTGAAGAATGATATGTTTTGAATTATAAAATATAAACCTCAAGGCATCAACTAATCAAAGTTTTGACAAAGGACACATTGTTTCATAAACAAACCGGAAGTGTTAACTATCAATTTAAATAACTTAAACTATTGATACCAACAATAATTTCATCGCAAAAAATATTGTCAATTAATACCCAAAAAAATTAGTCAAATATTTGAAGTATTCCTTAACGAACACCAAAAACATAATAAACTACTTTTTTATGGTTTTCTTGCAACCCTTAATCACTAATTCCTTGCAACCTTCAGTTATTGCTTTTGGGTTCTCCACTCCCGCAAACTACACATCAAGTTATATGAATATAAATTAGAGATAACATTCAATTAAAAAAAATACACTGTAATGATAAAATGACATTACTTGTTTAGATGGAGCACATGATGACACATTTGGATTCAAGTTATACACCCTTGTTGGTGTTGGCAGTGGTGGCGGCAGTGGTGGCTCATTTGGAATCTACACAAATTCATTTAAAATGGTAATCAAGGACAAACAAGTGAAAACAATGGTAAATATAATTATAATTAGTAATATTACCCTTGTAGATGTAGCTAATGTAGCTCTAGGAGGCACCCATGATTTTCTATATGGTGGATGTTTAGACTCAGGGACCCATGTTTCTTTTAGGCCTTTTACCTACATACAAAATCATATATATATATATATATATATATATATATATATATATATATATATATAGGGAATATGGAGGTACAGTGGTAGTGTAACTTTTTAAAGTTACACGGTCTACGATCGTAGAAGTAGTCCCCATATAGTAGAGTGAATTCACTCTACGATCGTGAAGTGAATTCACAAATCGTGGAGTGACTACTACTCTACGATCGTAAGTGATAACTTTAAAAGTTACACTTTGTTGTGTCCTCCATTTTTATCATATATATATATATATATATATATATATATATATATATATATTTAAAAACAAGCTATAATGTCATTATAAAATAAATATACTTACCGACATTTTTTGTTTTCTAATGCCTTGAGCTGGTTCCCTGGTATTTCCATATGTTCATTTCCTTGACCTTCAGGTCTTATTGGCATCTTGCACTCTTTTTTGTTCTGGCCATATTCACCACACCTTTTGCGCACCTTGTAAGGCCTTCTCTTAAGTCTAGTTGGATTTGCACCTCCTTCAACCTCTCCTTGGTTCTTCCTGCTAACACTTTGTGGCCTGCCAAGTTTGATAGTGTATGTAAGGGGTAGCATAGGTGGTAGATTATGCTTTTTCCAAAATTTTGATGAAGGTACATGATTAATGATTCCAGCATATGTATGTCTATAAGTCTCAACGTCATACCACTCATGCACATAATCTAGTGGATCCTGATCACTGTAAAATATGGCTCTAATCCCATGGCAACATGGTATGCCATTCAACTGCCATTTCCTACATGTACACTCCTTTGTATATAAGTTAACTGAAAATTGGGAACCAAATATTTCATTCACTTGATATTTACCATATCCAACATAATGCAATGCAATCTCTAGAATCAACCTTCAAGTATTCTAACTTCTCAACTATAGATGGACAAATTCTTTTAGAATTCCACTTGTCTAGTTTATCCCTTGCTTGCATCCTCTTCATATAGTAGTCTCCAAGTCCTTCCATTAGCCCAATTATTGGTTTACCTCTTGGCCCTCCAATTTTGCTGTTAAAAACTTCACATAAATTGTTGTATAGCATATCACATTTGGGAAAACTACTAAAATAGGCCCTACACCGGTGCACAGGGTCCTTGTCATCAAGTCAGGAACAAGCTTTGGCATCTATTGTCTTCAATGCTATGATTGCTAGCTGAAAAGTACCTTTGGTGGTTGCTTTGGCACAATCCCATAACTTCTCTCTAAGTGCCAATCCCCTATGACCTGTAGTTCTGAAGTTGTTATACATGTGCATAAAACAAAATCTATAATTAGATAATGGACTAACATCTTCAAGTGCTCTAATAAGACCTTTTTATTTGTCTGTGATAAATGTATAAGCACTCTCATTTACAATGTTTACATCCTCTTTTAAAATCTCCAAAAACCAGGTCCATGATACTCTATTTTCCCCTTCAACATTAGCCCATGCTATGGGAAACATATTGTTATTCCTGTCTATACCAATCGCAATAAGCAATACTCCTCCATATGGCACCTTCAAGAAGCAACCGTCTAACCCTATTAATGGTCTGCAATGTTTGAAACCCTCCTTGCACGCACCCAAACAAACATACATTCTTTCAAATAATGGTTTTACAGTAGCCAATGTACGATGTGCAATATCTAATACAACGGTACTCCCTGGATTTTTCTCTTTCAACTCTTCCACATAGTTATAGAGATTTGCAAATTGCTCAACAATAGTACCCTCAATAATATTTGAGCCTTCTTTTTCACCCTATATGCCTTGTGAGTAGAGACATCTAGTTGATGCTTTGCTAAAACTGTTTTTTGAAACTCGCCCACATTCATCTTTGGATGAATTATATAATCCTCCAAGTAGTTATGAGCCAACCAATCTGCAGTCATAAACTTGTTTGTAGACTCTCCAGTACAACTACCATGGTTGGGTATAAAACTTTTCACTTGGACAATGTCTTCCCCAGCTTTGTATTGCGATGCAAATATCCTCCAAAGACAACCTGAAGCAGGTTGACATCTGAATCTGATTCTAAATTTCTCATTTTTTGTCAATTTAAATGTTCTTTTAATGACAATTGAATGCCACTTCACAGCTTCCTTGAATGCTTTGTTATCTTTGAAAAGCATCCCCACCTCAAATTTTGGTTCTTTAAGATCTAACATGTGTATTTTTGGACCATAAATTGGATACGAAGGATATTCATCATCATTGTCCTGTATGGCGGCATCTCATTTGAGCTATACACTGGTTCATCACAAGTATCGGCCCCAACATAGTTTCCTACCCCAAGTATAGCTCATCACAAGTATCGACCCCAACATAGTTTTCTACCCCAACTTTTTTTTCCTGCTTGTAGTCTTCACACCATCATCTTGTTGCTTATTTACACATTACAATTTTTTTGTCACTATCAAGAACATCATCATTTATCAATGGGTTTTTGCCCTTTCCAGGTCTCTCAGTCCCATCAACTTCAATTCCTTTGGTAACATGTGCATCATAGATTTTATCATCATCTTCATCATTTTCAAAATTACTATCATCCAAATGTATATATGAAGCATCACTATTGTCACGTTCATCTTCTGCATAGTTAAGTTCTGCATCTTCATTTTTGGCATTTCCTACATTCTTGGTATTTTTTGGATCTTCATATTCAAACTCACCATCTTTATAATCTGTCCTTCATTTTGAAGCTCTCAATTTTCGTCTTCACTATCATCAAATTCATTATCCGCATACTCAAATTCATCTTTATTGATATCCCTCAAGTCCTCATTCTCATTAAGATACATCACATCTTTATTCCCAAATGAGTGTTGTGTTAGCTGACTTTGTTGTGTCCCAGTTATTGCATGTAATATCTCGAAAGTCCTCAAATAAATTTCGACTTCATAATGTTCAGGAATAAAATTTTTAAGACTTGAAATATCTTCATCAGTTTGTAAATAGTCAATTTAATAAGTTGTAGGCTGTTTGTGGTAGAAATTAAAGATCCCCTTGGGCCCCAACAAGTAAGCCGTATGATTCAAGTCAGCCATTGTTGTAGTCTCAAAATTGCAATAATCAATATAACTCACTTTGCCTCTTATGTATTCAGTCTCATCCTTAGAAAATTGACCTCCATGATGCAATTTTATTGTGAAGCAACTGTTGAGCATTAACTGACCTTCAAGACAATATTAAACTATAATTAGGGACCACAATATAATATAACATTATATTCCTATCCACCATATGAATATAATAAGCTCACAATACTTTTTTGTGATTTTTTTTTTAACAAATACATACTTTTTTATGGAGTAGAGTATAATTTTAAAATGAGTTTAGTTTTATTAGCCAATTGAACACCAATAAAATGTTACAACTTACAAGGCATACGCTAGGAGACAACACAAATACACCAAAGTTAACTGATTACAAAACGATCTACAATTTTAGAGCAATGATCAAGATTATAATTAGTGCTACAATTTACATTTTCTGAAACCGAAAGAAAATATAGCCTTAGGTTGCTAAGAAGGTATTAGAACTAAACAAGTACATCCATAAAATGGACAGATTGCAAATTGGGTAAATTTGCCGGATACAATTAATGTACATGAAACCCTGCAGGGAGTTGGTCTTAAAAAAGTAGCTTTGTGAATTTTTTTTGTAACAAATAATTACTTTTTTATGGAGCAAAGTATAATTTTAAAATACAACTGCTTCTTATCTAAAAGTGCATGAAACTAATACACTCCGTTCTAAAAAAATAAAATCATCTGCCAAGCAAATTATCTTCTTTTTTTCAAGTTAGAGAAGTTGTGTCAAGGCATGTTATTGTTAAATACATATATATATATATATATATATATATACACACACACACACATATATACACACATACATTTATACATACCATATTGGGGTGTGCCATCATCTTCCCATGAAAATCGAATCATCCACTCCATTTGTAGCACTAATTAGAAGTTTAAATCTCACCAAAACATCTGATTAAGAGGAATTTTATCCCCTATTAAAAGTTTAAAACCTTTAAGCTCCTCTCCTATGTCTATACTCCAACATCGGTTATGATGGTTGTTCTCAAATGGGTCTCAAATAGGTTTAATAACTAAAAAAGACTATTAACCTTACTTTGGGAAAAAAAATAGTTAGACTAACGAAAATCATTTAAGTTGATTAACGGAAGTCAATTTTTAATCTGTGGAAAAAATTGGAGGAACACTTTTGCATAACTAACGTATATATGAGGAACAATTGTGTTAAAAAAAAAGAAGTTTAGGGAACAGTTTAGCAAAAACATGACAAATAGGAGGGTCAGATTTGCAATTTAGTCCTTATATATAGATGGGGATAAATACTTTTTTGGTTATTCTACCTAAGGTGAACTTACAAATGAGTCACTAATTTTTTTTCTTCTCATAGTCAACTCATTGAAGTTTAATTTTCTTACAAATCATTATAAAAACCGTTGAAGTCCTTTGACTTTTAACGGTTTGACCACATATAATACTGAGTTGAAAAAAAAAAAGATGATGTGGCAAAATTGATCCAACGTTGCCTTCAATAATAATAATAATAATAATAATAATAATAATAATAGCAATAATAATAATAATATGAATAATAATAATAATAATACCAATACTACTACTACTACTACTACTACTACTAATAATAATACCAATAATAATAATAATACCGATAATAATAATAATATTTATAATTTTACGTTTTATAATTTTCTTAATTATATTTGCTAATAATTATATAAATACTCATTTGATATTAATTATAAAAAATAATTAAATATATATTTTCAGTTATGCTATTATATTTTACATTTTTTTACTAAGTTTTTTGATTTATATTTTATTTTAAAAGAATTTCTTTCATTTTCTCCATAAAATTTGTTCATTACCACTTTCCATGTCAGCTTTCTCTCTCCTATGTGGTCAAACTGTTAAATGTCAAAGGACTTAATGGTTTTTGCAACGGTTTGTAAGAAAACTAAAGTTCAGTGAGTTGACTGTAAGAAAAAAAAAGTTTAGTGGCTCATTTGTAAGTTGACCTAAAGTATAGTGACCAAATCCCTATATAGATGTTCCCTCTGTTTGTTTCTTCAGAAAGAATTAGTGTAGCATCATAGCAATGAATAAATTTAGATGTGTTACTTTTAGGAACGAATTGTAAGAACTGAAAAGAAATAGCTTAAATTTTCAAGTCGAGTTCGCCACCTTATGTCAATTCCAAAGCACTGTTTCCATGCAACCAAACATATGATTGTTGAATAGGAAAAATATCCATCAGCATTTTTCTCATTAGTTATGACAAGTAAATGGGCATCTAAAATTATTGACATGTTTGTTTGCTTGAATCAGCTCTCTAGACTTGACATGTTTGTTGTCGTTCATTTTACTTCTCTTAGATCAATGACATATCTTTCACTTTTGATGTTCCAGTGGCATTCAAGTCTAGAGAGGACCACAGGAAGCAGATTGAATTGGAAGAAGCACGTAAGGCTGGGCTTGCCCCCGCGGAGGTTGACGAGGATGGAAAAGAAATTAACCCCCATATTCCTCAGTATATGTCCTCCGCACCTTGGTACCTCAATGCAGAGAGGCCGGTATGTTATCTTTTATTCATTGTTTAGTGCACATTCACTTGCTATAGAAGTCTGGAAACTGAAACTTTTATTTTTGTTTGGTCTCTTAGAGTTTAAAACATCAAAGGAAATGGAAGCAAGATCCAAATTATACCCGGGCATGGTATGACAGAGGTGCAATAATAGGTCAGGCTGACAAATACAGGAAGGGTGCATGTGAGAAGTAAGTGAATTCTCCCTCCACCTCTTTTATTTGTGTGTGCAATTCTTTTGTTTCTAATGCAAAGTGAATTTTACCTTCATTTTTGCGGTCTTCGTCTTTGTCATTTTTATTTTTTTATTGGTCTGAATGAATACTACTTGCTGAACTCGATGAGGACGAGCTATGCATACATATATCTTATCTCCGTTAAAGATTTTATGATGTGACATGTCAATACTAGTATCGTCATCTGTATATATAAGATCATTTGTCATGCGTCTAGTTTTGAGGTTTATAACTTTATCTTTTCATCCTGTAGAGAACTTAGGTGCAGTGGAATTCTTGATTAAGAGAGTTATATCCTATTGGCTGTTCATACCAAGTATCTGCCATACATCACTAGTTCTCAGTATGTTGTCGAAAGATATTCTTGTAAACAGATTTCTCTGTGATTGCAAGAGAATGTGTCTTTTTCCATGTACTAGGTATCTGAAATTGGCCCCTTCTTCTTCTAAGTTGTGGTAGGTGGTAAATATTTTTTTGGGTCAAGTAGTTGGAATGTGAAATATGTGGTAATACAATTATACAGTTTCTCATAACATTTCCTTGAAAGTTACGTATAGAATTATCAAGTTGTTTGACTTATCTCTTGTCTGCACGTGCACTTCTGTGTCAGCGTGTCTAGTATGGTTGTTTTTTCTGGTTGCAGTTAATTGTTGGGAACTACATAATCTCTTTATATCTTCTACTTCAGTATGGGTGGGTTTCTTATAATTGTATGTGATTGACAGCTGCGGAGCTATGACACACAATGCAAAGTCATGCCTGGAAAGACCTCGCAAGTTAGGAGCAAAGTGGACAAGCAAAAACATTGCTCCTGATGAGAAAATAGAGTCCTTTGAGCTGGATTATGATGGCAAAAGGGACCGTTATAACGGCTATGAGGCTGCATCATACACCCATGTTATTGAACGTTATGAGGCTCGGGATGAAGCTAGAAGGAAATACTTGAAGGAACAGCAGCTTAAAAAATTAGAGGAGAAAAACAATAACCAAAATGATGAACGTGAAATTAGTGACGATGAAGACAATGAAGATGACTTGAAGGTAGACGAAGCAAAGGTTGATGAAAGCAAACAGATGGACTTTGCAAAGGTGGAGAAGCGTGTCGTATTTACTGGTGGTGGTAGTATACGGGAACTGTTAGGTAAGTTAACATTTTGCGTATTACTTTTATCTGTTTGGCTTTTTTTTGGTTTTTGGGGGGGTTGTTCAATTGTGTGTTTATGTGGTTTTTTTCTAACTCATCATACCTCATTGGATGTGCTTCATTAGCTTTCATGTTTAGGTTGTTAATGTTTTTGCCTCGTATTAGATGTCTGAAAAGTCTACCTTTGTTGATGTATATATAATAATTGGTCAGGAATCTGCGTATTCGAGAGGATACTGCAAAATACCTTCTTAATCTTGATGTCAACTCTGCACACTATGATCCCAAAACCCGGTCCATGCGTGAGGATCCTCTTCCAGATATGGATCCAAACGAGAAATTTTATGCGGCAAGTATACTCGCTGTTTTGAAATTATTATATTTTCCTGGTTCAGTTGTAAAGTAATCTTAATTTTTTATAGCATCCTTATTTGGTAGGTTTTTTGCATTTTAGGGAGATAATCAAAATAGAGTAAGTGGTCAAGCTTTGGAGTTCAAACAGCTCAACATCCATGCTTGGGAAGCATTTGAGAAGGGAAATGATGTTCACATGCAAGCAGCTCCATCCCAAGCTGAATTGCTTTATAAAAGTTTTAAAGTCAACAAGGAGAAATTGAAATCTGAGGTTAAAGAAACAATCATGGAGAAGTATGGCAATGCAGCTGCTGAAGAACCACTTCCAAAAGAGCTTCTACTGGGACAAAGTGAAAGAGAAGTTGAATATGATCGTGCTGGTAGGATCATAAAGGGCCAGGTAAATTTGAATTAATATTCAATGAACTAATTTGTAAATCTGAAATCCTGAGCTTTCTACAATTGTTATATAGTATATGTATTAAAATGTCATTTTGAGCTTATTGTATCTTTTTCTGCTGTCTGCTTTTGGTTGCATATTCTTATTGTTGTTAATGTACATCTAGGTGGAATTTATTATTAAAAACGATATCACACATAGTACCCAATGTTTTTTTGCAGCAAACATCACTTGTCTACCGTTATAATCTCTTTCACTAAAAGATAATTAAGTGTACAATAAAGATAGTGAACGAAAAAAGTGCAAGAACTAAATCATGATATGGTCCGACTAAAATTAGTCATTCTAGATATTTTGGTTTCATGTCTAAAAAAGACTGATAAATTTGTCATTTCTTTGCGTCAATGTGCTTTGTTTAACTAACATATCATACTAAGATTTGTTTCTCAAGCGTAATAGTTAAGGGAAAGTGTTTGGATAAGTCATGGAGAAGGATACTTTTAGGAAAAAAAGGAAGGGAATGCATCTTTTATGAAAGAGGCTTGGGTTTCTCCATATGGTTTATACATGCCTGCAAGAAGATCTGTGATTATATATTTTTCATAACTGATCTCCTTTTTTTTTCCACAGGATTTTCCCTGTTATCAGTCTTTTTTGTTGTTGATCTGAACAGCTTAAATAATATGTTTTATCTGTCGTATAAATTGTCAAGTTACCTTCAAAATCAAAAAATAATAGATACGCCTCATTAGATTCAAACTGAGTGTATTGGTGTGAATATGAATATAGTTATTCATGTGTGTGCATAGTTTGTGGCTGAATTCTGGGACTTCTACATGCCCCCTCCCCCCTCTCCACTGAAGAAATATGAAAAAAACTGCAACTTTGCAATTCTTTTATGCTATGAAAGTAACTCGTAGAATTATGGAATCTGCAGGAGACGGCCCTGCCAAAGAGCAAGTACGAAGAAGATGTGTACATTAACAACCATACAACTGTTTGGGGTTCATGGTGGAATAACCACCAGTGGGGATATAAGTGCTGCAAACAAGTAATTCGAAATAGCTATTGTACGGGCTCTGCTGGAATTGAAGCTGCCGAAGCTGCAGCAGATCTTATGAAGGCTAATATTGCTCGTAAAGAGGCTGCGGAAGGTTAGCGTTTTTTATCCTTTATGTATACACACTTTGTAGTCGTAAAATAACTTATTGATAGAGAAGAGTTGCAAGTAAAAGGAGCAAGAGTCCACCTAAGGGATAACAAGAAGTTAATAATTTTTCTTTTCAAAACTCACTTTACTAGATGAAAGTGTTGGTTCAATATTTGTGCAACTCCAGTTTATTATCAGTTGGATCTGAAAGGATTTAGTTCTGATTTACACTGGTTATGGTCGTATAAGGTTTGATTAGCAGTTTTATATCTAGAGTTTTGCTAGCGACAAAACATAAAGATCTTTGTTGCGAGTAGAAATAATGGTACAATAAGTAAATAAGTGCAGTTACATGAGTTAATATGTTGATGTGTGGCAAGGTTTGTCTTAAGATATATCATTTTCAATTTCTTTTAGGCGGTTACCGACTTACTATAGTATAAATCTAATTTTTTGTGGTATTTTAGTTAACCTACTCATCTTGTTGCTAGGTTTCCTAATTTGTGATGTTTTATATTTAGAAGATCTTTCTACAGAGTTTCAAATTTCTAATACATATAATGTTGAAGCTGACTAGAATTTTGATACACTTGCATTTTGTACTGACATGTGGTCTTATGGAACCAGATGTACCAGCTCCAACCGAGCAGAAGCAACTTGCTACTTGGGGAACTGATATTCCAGATGATCTGCTTCTGGACCAAGGAAAACTAGTGGAAGCACTTAAGAAGGTATTTTTTTCCCCTTCAAAAAAAAAAACAATCACGTTCCTTCTCTTTGCACAGACCCCTGTTCATCTGGGGAGTGGGTTGGTGGAAGTATTGGTTGGTTAAAAGATGACATCTTTGTTTTCCATAGTTTAAACCGGCTTTTGCTTGGATATCTTATCTCATCTTTTACCAAAAAAATAAATAAATGTTACTGATACTTGAGAAGAAATTAGAGCAAATTAATCTTAACTTGCAGTAATAGTAGGACAGTTTATAACAGCAAACCCTTTCTTCTATTTATATAAAACTTGATCAAAGTACATTGTGTTATCGATTTGGTCTATCTGAACTTTGATGTAGGCAGATTGGCCCTTTGACTGATGTATATCTGAATTTGAAATATGAACAGGAGGATGAAAGGCGGAGAGAAGAGAAAGATGAAAGGAAACGTAAATATAATGTCAAGTGGAATGATGAGGTATGTCTTCTGCTCTACTCGAAAATGTCACAGAATTTAAGTGATGAAGTGTGTTTCTCACCATCTAATTACCACATTGCAGGTTACTGCTGAGCATATGGAGGCGTACAGAATGAAGAAGATCCATCATGATGATCCAATGAAAGACTTCCTTTAATTGTGTGGTTATAAAGCTTCTGTAACTTGGTGTTAATGGTCAACTCATGAGCTTGCATTTTTCTTTTCGGTTCTTTTGTTTTTTCTTTTTATGAAGTTGATTGTATATACTTCAAATCCCAAATCCATACTAATTTATGTACGGATATGCGTCTCTATCTGTATCTGTTATGCATCAATGGAATGGTTTTTTTTTTTGTCTTCCTTGGGGAAATTTGAATATCTTTTATAATGTACTTTTTTTTAGGCTCCCTTCGAAAAGGGTTATGTTACTTATAATTAGTTCTCATTCACTTTAGTAAGCTTCATGACAGTTTAGAGTATGAAAATCTTCATAATGGTGAAGTTCATTATTAATTTTGACCGTTTGGTTTTTTTTTGTCTTTCTGAAAATAGAAGCAAATTATATTCAGGGAGGAGAAGGGTCATGTTAGGGTAGGCATCACTGTTAAGTATCTGTCCCAATGAGCGTTGAGTTTTTCTCGTCATCAACAAATGGAGGTCTTGGGCAAGTGTTTTAGATCTCAGCTACCAAAAGAAGGCATAACAACTATAATATTTATCATCTTTCTTTTGAGCTTCTAGCCTTTGTACAACTGAAAACTACCTAACACATCATCATCTAAACTTCCATATGCTTGATAAATTTTTTGGAATATGACTAATTAACTACAAATGACTGGCCGATATTTCTTGGAGCTGCATCTCTGCCCAGAATCTGACGATGAATTCCTCTGCTCTCTCATTAATTCCATGCAATTGAAGTGATGCCAACACCAATGACTCCCACATATCATCTGCTGTAGTTGTATTGTTCCTCCCTTCGTAACTAACAGCATCCACCCACTATAATCTTTTTCATAACATAAATCAATGAAAGAACATATACACAGTGTGTACATAAACTTGAATGGGTTAAAAGATAAAAGTGAAAAATGAAAATAAAATAAAATATGAAGATAAATCCTAGCAAGGGCAATCAAACACTGAAAAGTTTACACGGCATGCATAACCTAAATTCACCCCGTCAGCCTTTACGAGGAAAGTAAAAAAGCAACCAGTAGTGGAGCCAACACTACAGAAACTAGCGGATACAACAAACATGACAGACTATAGTTACTTCGATGTTGATGAATCGATTATCAGCAATCTATCTTCTCTCCCCAAAGAAGAAACTGGTCCCAATAACGTTTGGTTGGTACTCCGAAAGGAGATTTCACCTTAATTTCACAGTAGATTCAAACTATTGTATACAGCAGAGCATCGAATGATGTGACCAAACATAAACTAAATTGACCACAATCTTCCGCTGGTTAATGAGTTCCATTCAAGAATAATTCCAGAAAATGTTGAATCAACATTCAGCCCAAGCTCAAGGAAACGTCACAAGCATTCTATAGGCAGCTGCACAAAGAAAAAGGGCAATTGCAACCTTTTATAACAAGCACAAAATTGAGTAGTAGAACTAGTAGTACATCATTTAAATATATGCACATACAGCTCACAGGTATAGGTTCTCACAGGTCAGAGGTTTTAACCTTGAATTTTAGGGTAACTATGTACAATAGATAGTAAAAGATCAAATATCAATTAGAATTTCTAATGATCTCATAACATCTTTAGTTTATCTTCATTATTCCCTTGTTTATTTTGGCAATTAATCTCAACATCTGTCTTGCAAGGTAAATAACATTGTCAATACCTACAACCTGACTCTTAAGCATTAATTTATTGTATTATTTAATAACCTTGATTGGAATTTATAATAATACTGGCATAAATCCTCTGCCCGTTCATGGTTCAATTCTGAGACTTTATTGCAGGATTTTCACTATCACAATGAGAAATAGACAATGATAGAACGATACGCATAGTTTTTCATTTCATTTATCAGAAACGTTATGTAATTCTTATATGGGCAAAGGTGCAAAAATGTCCCTGATGTTTACACGGATGTCCCACTTCCACCCTAAACTAATTTCTTTTCCAAAAGTACACTTAACTTTTCAAAAATCAGGTCACCCGTGCTCTTGCTGTCAACAAACCAGCCACCTAGACTAACTTTGTTTACACGTGTATAATTATTACTGATTTGGCTGCTGGCTTCTTCAACAAAAGTAGTCTGTCAACTGCAAAAACAAACTCAAATCTCTCTCATCTCCTCTCTCTCTCTCTGGTATAAGGAGAGAAAAAGGAGAATTCTGAATACTACATAAGTGGAGTGTATTCTAGTTCAAGAATAGAAGAGAAAGGAAGGAATAATGACCGCCGACGGAGTATCAGGGAGATTACCGACGTGGAAGGAGAGAAAATAAGAAAAGGAGAGAGGGGAGAAGAGCCATCTCTGCCAAGATTTACTCTGGCCTCCGGGCTCAGGAAAACTACAAGCTTCTAAACACTGTGATAACAACGAAGTCTTGAAAGCTCTTTGTGCAGAAGCTGGTCAATCTTATGCTCTGTTTTTTGTAATTTTTATACTTTTGGGTGATTTTGACCTTAATGTTCATGATGACAGATTGTTTACTTTTCTCTCTTTGTTTTTATAGATCTACTGTAAATGCAATACACTAGTTATAGATATAGATTGTTCTATAGTTTTCGTATAGATGCTTAATTTTATTTTCAATTGATATTGAATTCATCAAAGGAAAAATTTGTTTTTGACTTGGACATTTCCAACTCTCTAAAAGCTTTAATTTCTCATGTAAAGGTTACATTTTTTCCTTCTTTTTGTCAGATTAAACTTATAGAGCAGTTTTGATTCAATTTTTTGGTAGTTTTCGCTTTGGTAAAGTTACAGTAAGTGCAGAGGCAGGGGTGTGCTTTTTTTTCTTTCTTTCTTTATTGAAATGATTAGATCCAAGTTGACTGTTTGTTTGCAATCGTGATCCGGAATGATTTGCTGGATTTATTGCAATCCTGTTGTTGCTAATTTAGCTGTAAGATTTTGATTTGTTTATATTTTTTTTCAAAATTTTGGTGACTGTTTGAAAACAAATCTGAAATATCATTTTTACCTTCTTGATCAAGTTTGATTCTCTAATTTGGGCAAGTTTTGATGGAGAGTATTAGTTTTGCATCATATTTTTTTCTTTATTCTCTAATTTTTTGTGCATTTGTCTTTCATCTTTTGTTCAAACTGGTATTGAGATTTGTAAGCCAATTATTACCTTCCGGTTATGTTTTCCCCATCCCCTTTTCATTTTCAGCTTTTGCAGAGTAATTCATTAGCAGACATAATTTATCTCAGTTGAGTAGATAGTGTAGATTCAATCAAGTTGGTTCAAAAGCTCCTTTACAATGTTCTGTTGTTCTGTCCTAAGTGCCAAATTAGCAATAATTATACAGGTGTAAACAGAGTTAGTCCAGGTGGCTGGTCTGTTGACAGCAGGGGCACGGTTGACCTGATTTTTGAAACGTTAAGGGTACTTTTGGAAAAAAAATTAGTTTAGGGTGGAAGTGAGACATCCGTGTAAACATCAGGGGCATTTTTGCACATTTGCCCATTCTTATATAGGTTACAATTTTATACACACATTCTCTCTTAAAAAGAGAGAAATTGACAAAATTTGGTAGAAGCCCTGATAGTTTTACGGAATATATTAGAACACCTTGTTTGTCTACATCAATCACAGATGGCACTAACTATTATCTGAAGGATCTAGTAAAATTTGTTGGCTCCTATCAAGGTTTCATATTAGATAATTAGACTCACCAGTCACCTCATTGAACTTAAAAAGGTGCCTCTAGTGATTCGTCCCAAACTTCTGCACTTCCATTTGATTCACCATCTTCTTCCATTGATAGCCTAATATATTCTCTATGTGCAAAACGATCCCACTCTGTCAAAGTTGGATCCTCCCGTTCCTGTAGCAGCACAAATTCCAAATAGGGTGTCATAATGCCAGATAATATAGCATCCTAAATCCAATATGCAACACCTGGAGTCTGATAAGATATTTAACATACCTGACGAATTAGAAATGGATCACGAGTTTCAAAAGCCATAAACTTATTTAGATTGAAAAGAATGTTAAAAACATTTCCTGATAGCTTGCATCCCTTAAAATCTTGTATTGTGATGTAATCTTCCCTCTGCAATAAAAACAGTGTTATTGACAGCAACTTCTCATCTCTAAGATAATCAGTTAGGAGCGAGTTTATAACCTCTGGTGAAATCATATCAACTATTTGACACAAAATATCCTCAAAGAGAACAGGTTCTTGGGCCATGCATTCCATCCGATGCAACTGTTCCTCATAAAAAAACTGCATCTCATTTCGTGTGATAACCCCATTCCCATCCAAATCTATGCACTTGAACCTGAAATTACAGTTTCATACAATTAGTAGACAGATATCACAGATATAAAGAATATGATAGCGAACAAAGAAGCTCATAACTTAAGCCTTATCCTACTCCAAAGCTTCAGGATGGATTCACCGATTGTACCTTTCCTCTTTTCTCTTTTTAGCTTCTTATTCCCCCTATTGCGCATCCCTTTGGTTTTGTCGATGCAAATTAATAGAGTTGAAGGGAAGAAAAGAAAAAGATGGGTGCTTGAAATGTAGAGAGGCCCAATTTAAGAATAAAGCAGTTGCATTCAACATGAACTACTGGAAACATGTCTCACAAATATAAGCGCATCATATAACACTATATCATGTTGGGCAACCCGCAAGAGTAGTAGACTTGATGGTTAAAGTATCTCACTAGGGTAGTAACATTAGCAAATTAAGTCATGGGTTTTGTCAACACCAGTTCATTCTCGTCTAGAACCTGTATCATGATGTTAATTGAATCCTTTCTCCATGAAGGATTTAGGTTATTAAGGATTTAAGTTTCATAATCCATCAAGGATTTGAATTTCGTAATCAAGGATTCGAGTGTCCTAATCCATTATGGATTCGGGTTTTCTAATTCATTAAGGATTCAGT
Organism: Panax ginseng; assembly: GCA_020205605.1. NCBI lineage: Eukaryota > Viridiplantae > Streptophyta > Magnoliopsida > Apiales > Araliaceae > Panax > Panax ginseng. The sequence continues at coordinate 2,376,086 of CM035138.1, forward strand.
TTTTCCTAATTAATAAATAATTTGGGATTTATATTCCATTAAGGATTTTGGTTTTCCTATTTCATTTGGAATCTCACATCTTAGGTTTTATAATAGGTTCTTGGGGTCTCTACTGGATAAAGTTGTAGATATTACAGGAAAAACCCTAGCGAGTGAAAGAGAGCCTAGAGATCTTTACCATGCATCACTAACCTCTTCACCACCAGTACTTAGCTAATCTTCAGCCAAAAGCTTAAAGAATTACTCTATTAACAAAGTTAACAACATATTGTTGCACAGAAGCAAGGTTACATACCAATACTCAAGACTAGGCTCAGATGATTTATCCTCTTCTGCTAGCATGAAATAGACAAAATCTTCATAGCCCATCTTCCCATCAATATTGCTAGTAAACTTCCTGGGAACCTGAGAAAAAACCATAAGCATAAACTTTAGAGCGCATAAAACGGGTACAACATGTGCTCTCCACTTCAAACAGGTTGGCTTAAAGTAATTTGAAATGTACACTACTATATGAGAAAACCACCTGTAAAAATATTCGGTCAACGATCCTGTAGGTAAGTGCATGATTACCATATCTGATGAGATTCTCCTTGTCTATTAAGAAATCATGGTCTGTATCCAGTTCCCAGAACTTGCAATAGATGACGTAGAAGTGTTCATATGATAAGTACCTGCACTTCAAATTGGCAAGTACGTATATGATTTACATGCACTGCTAAGTGCAAAAAGAGGTTGACTACGCAGACACTTCGCCTTTTGGCAATTTGTTAACATAGAGAAAGTAGATGCCTGATGACTGAAGTTAGATCAACGTCTTCTTTGAAAACCCAAATAATTAAATATCAACAGAATTTGTCCAGGCCATAGAGAAACATTATTCAAATATACTAGGTTCACTAGTAAGACAACTTGACAAAGCCAAGCCAAAAGATTGACCAATCAAAGAAATAAAATGAAATGGGTAAATATAACCGGAATATTTGCTGTAGAATACATTATTCTATTATATGCTCTCCAAGCAATGGTGTCAATTTAGATATTAGTTTAAGGTTGAATCTTTCAAACTAAAAAGCAACCAAACTCATTCCTAAACCTAATAAGCATTAACATGTAAAATTAAACCATTGCAAAGACTACCTGGCAATAACAAGGGCATAATAGAGCAAGCTTAAATATTAGAAGAGACTATGCATATAACAATTTTTTAAAATCATACTTTTGAAAGTAGAATAAAAAATAGAAACCGTAACCAAACCAAATCTTGCAAAGAGTCACACGAACATATTTACCTGAGAACTTTATTAATATCCTCTTCCTCATCTGCATGTTGCATCGCAGCAATCAGGTTTCCACGCCTGAGCTCCCTGAGAGTGAGATGGCCATTTCCAGATCTATTGATGTAGTAGAATATTCTGTATATGACAGTTTCAGCTAGATCATCACAGCAAAAATAATGTTCAAAGCGTCAGTAACCAGAGATTGCATTCCTACCAAAGTTCATTTAAAAAATGAAGTAACATCAAATAACAATACAAATTCTCATAGTAAATCAGTAATGTCATGTAAAGTGTAATAAGCATATGCCAGTAAGCTATCCTTAATGAGGCATCACCTTCTAGTATTTCTCCAATGGAAAACCCAGGTCTCAACTTAAACTGGTTTTTAAGTTTAGCACTATGAAGAAGTTTCCCCAATCCTCTCCATAGATTGGAGTCACTGGAATGGGTTCAACTTGTGAAGAAATCTACAGTAATTGTTAAAACATTAGGAGTGTTCTAACTTATTACCACCATGCTACCCCTACAATGCCTCCAACAAATTACTAGCAGAAATTATCACCAGCAAGTCTCAAACATTTCAAGAGTTACTGCATACTAATGAGCAGCTAGTAAACCTATCTTCTACCTTGGTTTCAGTCTTTCTACGGTAAATGGAGTACAGCTTTCAGGTTAATCTCGTTACATTGTTTATGCATCATTCCTTTGAAGATTATCTTGGTTGTTGAGCAGTAGACAACCTCAAAACCTTTGGGAACAAGTATCTCATTGTGCTAATGCATAACCACTAGTTATATAACTTATAGAAGAAAAAATTGGAACTTGACAAAGCCATGTTTTAAAGTGATGGTTCTAAACAAATACGGCCCTAATCTCGTGATTTTCATGAGATCTAATGAAATGACTAAACTTGGTTGCAGGACTTTATTTACCTACAAGGAATGAACCCTATCTACAAAGAACCAAGCGAAGTATAAATTAGCTCAACTTGGTCTTGTTTCATACCCATCAATTGAGAATCACCAGTCGACTACTACTCAAGGCAGACCACTCTCCTGCAACCTACCTTTCACATTTCCTAATAATCAAAAAAGCCTCGATAAAAAAGAATGTGATCCAAAAAAATATTCCCACATAAAGAAATTTTAAAACTAGCTCTAGTTCGTTGATGCCCTCATGATAAAACCTAACCACTGAAAACGACATGCTCACTAGTTTTTCTAGATACTCCAGATGAGATTTCAAATTCTGTATTTCAGTGTAAAACTTGACTTGGAGATTAAAAATACACCCAAGTGCTGGAAAAGTATGAACAGCATCTGGTCCATCTAACATTTAATTAAAGCAAACTTCCAACTTATAAAGAGTGTACCATATCTTTCCTGAAATTCAGGTGTGCCTTGCAAGAACTCCAATCCCGGATGGGTAGCCAAAAGCTCTTGAAGAACGGGTTTGAAGTCAGCCTGTATCAAACATTCACAGGTTCTAATTTCAAATGCAGAAGTAATTAAAAAAAAAAGGAAAATAAAAACTCAAATGCAGAAAGAAATCAAGCAAGCAGAGATGATCATTCAAAGTAGGACTTCCCACAAATTCAATTGCAGTCGATAAGTACATGCACAAAGAAGTGAATAAAATACCACATCACCATAATTAGGAATCAGATAACAGACCTGAGTAAGGTATTTGCAGTCCGGTTGCTTAAGAATTGTAAATATTTGGGTAGCTATATCCAGTGTTAGCATGTTGTCAACCCAATACTTGATGAATGCGTCCCTACAAATATACAAGAAACTCAGCACAAGTCAGCTACAATAATTATTCTAGGACTTACAGCATCCGATATTCATAACATAGACTTTCGTCGACAATTCAAATTTAATACCTAGTTCTTAACCAAACTACTCTGACATAATTATTTTCATTCTAAAAAATGTATAAGAGCATTGTTCATGCCTTCATGTGCGGAGAAAGAAATATAGGTCATACATGTAATACAATCAAAGCAGCAATGGTGACAAATTCAGTAGATAAATGCAACTGAAATAGTTTCACAGAGAAGCAAACGATAATACACGTAACTTGAAGACGAAAATTTATTTACATGAATTTGATAACACTTGGATTCAAGAGTTGCAAAAAGAATATACTGATGATTATAAGTCTTTCAAGCAGCTACGTATATGTCATTCAACTGAACCCACCGGAAATCTAATGACTAATCCCAAATGCAGGATAGGGAACCTGCTTCCGAAGTATGCAAATAAAGACTTTTTTAATCTGCAAGGAAAGTTTTGAAGAAGGCCCTTACATTCTCTTAACTTTCACTAGTCTTTAGGCTACTTGCTTCTTTCATACCTTTCCCTCAGGTGCGACTTATGGTCATACGTGGAGAGCAAAAGACAAATCCAGACAGCAAGAGGCTAGACTCATAGGCCTCCCAAAATACAACTCTAATCAATTGAAAGCACTCAGCCAACCATATATAAATGAGTGGAGAGGACACACATATAATTCTGTACATACAAACTCAGGCAGCATCACCTTACTGAGGTACACCAAACTCTTAAAGAAGCAATATCTCATGTGAGGGTGACTAACTATGAGTGTCTTATTTTTTTTTAAATATAATATTAGTTGCTATATAAAACCAAAAGGGGGGGGTCAAACTGTGTACACATGATGTAAACAAAGGGCAAAATACACAAAAAAGGCTCATATGTCAATCCCTCACCTTTCTACACTGATTTATTTGTGATTAGTATAAAACAATGATACTATTGCATGTAGCAGAGACATGGAACCCGACAAGATCCACATATGTTATTATACATAAGAAAATGTTGGTGGTACGTAGTAGGTCTACGTTGCCGCATACACCACATAATACAACGAACTTGAGTTCAAGTTAAGACCAGCAGTAAGAACATGTATCAACGATCTTGTTTCCAGTAGAAACAATTCCAACAGTTTCTCTCTTTTTTCTTTCTTTCTATTTTTTTTATAGGTAGAATTTTAACACTAGTTTCTTTTTAGTAAATACTCATTTATTAACAAAAAACCGCCAAATTGGGTAACACGAATACCAGCTGAATACAACTGCAGCAGAAAGTTGTCTAACAGTTCATCTGCCAACTCCATAACTTTCTGTAATTTCTTCCAAATCATTACAGTGCCGGATATTACCCAAATTACAAAATCGCCAAAATTATTTGGATGCCCGATAATTTCAATCTGAACGGGCAAATGGTAATGGGAAGTAGAAAATGAATCATACATAGAACATATGGCATTCATCAAACATTTTTTGTTTGCAAGGAAAAGATGAAAGAATCCAACATAATATTGACTATGAGAAAGTGGATTACATTAGAATATTCTGGATACCAAACTTATCAACTCAATTAGTAAATGCATAATAACAGTTCAATAAAATCAAAAAGGCAAATACTCAAATCCCTGAAAACAAAAACCTTACATAAAGCTGATACAAACATTCTTCCAGTCCTACCTGACAGTCTCAATTTTCATCTTGTAAACAGGCAGTACAATCAGATTCAGGCATTATAATTTCATAAAAGTATTTGAAGCTGAAATGTTCCCAAGGAACAATTTTGAAAATAATAAAGCTTAACGGAGAAAGAAATAGAGAACTGAATGGCCAAACAATGGATCATCCTAAAAATGAGTTTATCAGGATGTTTAGGACGTAAAATCTCATACACCCTTCGTTCTGAAATGTAAGATCAAGTCTGACTTTTAAAAGTAAATATAAGATATTTTAAAATTCAAAATTGATGTGATTCATTATATTTTTAAAAACAATAAATCTTGTATTAGTAATATACTAATCCCTCTGTCCCCAAAAGGATGGCTTAAGGACAAATTAAGGTAGTCAAAAAAGAAGAGAGAGTATAAATCTACTTTCCATTTTGCCCTTGTATTGGTATGTGTGTGTTAATTATTTGCTTGGCTCTTGGGTTTGTGGACAGACAGTGAATTAATTTGAGGCATTCATTTGTGATTTGAATGATTTAATGTTTTTTTAAGATGTAATATGTTCAAGGGTAAATTAGTCAATGTGAAATTTTATTCAGTTAACTAATGTACATTAGACATACTTTTGAGGACAATTTTTTTTGTCACTTAATCCATCCTTTTGGGGACAGAGGGAGTAATATTTTTCACATAGTTTACAATTTTCATAATTGTATTGTTGAAAATTAAAATGATTAATACAGAAAGTCCATAATTTTATAATTAATGTGCCTTCAAGAATAAAATTGGATACCTGGTCACTATCCCTGTGCGGTTGGCATCAATCTTTAGGAAAAGTGCGGTGGAAATAAACGATGGCAGCTTACATATATCCTTTGTCACTGATTTAAATTCTGCATGAAGAACAACAATTAATTAGTCCAATCTATGGTCCCTTCCTTCTTTTTTTTTTTTGGGGGGGGGGGGGTGGGGGGTGGCTGGGGTGGCATGAAATCATATAAGAAAAAAAATATAAAATCAAATAGGGTATATGCATTTCACCATGTACTTGCAACCCATCAATACTCCCATTGAAAAAGTCATTGATTCTAGAAAGGCATTGTTCTCTTAACTCCTTTGGTGGTGGAGGACCATTTTGGAAGTAGAACTGCTAGCACATCAAAACAAAATATATCATTTATTCATCTTTCTTCTCAATGTGTCTATTACATTTTTCAAGGGACTGAAAACAAAAACATCTAATTAGTTGACAGAATTAATAGGTTACATTAGGGAAAAAACAGATCATGTTCCTTTTAAGTTTTAAGAGGTTTAGTTCAGAACAATTAGCCTCTCCATCTCCTCCCTCCCATGAGTTATGCGGTATGAATAATGTGAGACAATACGCATGCAACATATCTTGAAGTAGAAGTGTACAACCACAAGAACCATCAATACTGAATCATACCTGAGGTATGACTTCTCGCACAGGTTCACTGATCAATTTCAGCGGAGAACCTAAGGAAGAAAGGTTGGATCTCTGCTTCATAGTACGTGGAGAACCGACACTTCTTGGTGAAAGCGGAGGCGTACTGCCAGCAGCAAAGAGAGAAGGCAATGGATTAACCCCAATAGCATTTGAAGTGCAAGAGTTGCCTGGAGTGCCAAAATAAGTGCCAGCTTTTGCATCCTCAATTAAAGATTTCACCTGCAAAAACTCCAAAATAGATCTCTTTCAGATGACAATATATATATATATATATATATACACACACACACACATATATAGAGAGAGAGAAGTCATTAAGCAAATAATGAAGTGAAAAAGGAAATGCAAGTGCAGAATTTCAATCAATAATAACCATCCACTCCGACAATTACAATCAATCACAACATTCCACTCCGACAATTTCAATCATTTCAATGTGATCCTAAAGTCTGCTTATCTAAACAACAAATTAATATTGACTCCGATAATTACAATATGTAGAATCCACTGCAGCCCGTTTGGTTCCCTACCATCAGAGTTTTGGTAATTAACTACCTAAGCACTAAAAGAATAATACCAAGTTAAAGATTCTATTATGAGATATCACAATGAATAAAAAACATAAAATACTTTGCAGTATTCCTATACTGTTGGAATACAGTAGTAACAGTGTACCCTGCAGGAATAATTTTCATGTGGTCACTAAAAATATCAATAAGAAATAATCTGATAAACAATCCAATGCCATAATGACTGCAGCTGGGTAACTTCAAGGGTTCTCAAACGAATTTAAATTGATATTGATGCTCTACTCTCCGACAAAAGGATGATATTGTTTTTATAATCAGCAGCAATATCTGCCAAAACCATAACAAATGCCGCTACTACACTTCATGTTGGTTGACGTCATAGAGACCACCATTAAAGCCAAATTTAAATCCAACATATTACCAGATTAATGTAAAATCCAGATTTGAGTAAGAGATTTAATTAAATGAGGAACAAAATTTGTCGATTTCTTATTCAGTACTTTTTCTGAATTTATCTGGCTTAATAAAATTTCTTTATGAATCTCCAATCATTGCGAAAAAGTCCAATCAACTTGCACAGAGTAACACCTTTTATTTTCATATTTTACCATTCCTAAATTACAAAATATACAGCTCTTGAACATCGATGTTAGAACATACAAAAAACTAATTTAATAACTGAGCTATCTACAAAAAACATATTTCGACAAAAGAACGGGATCATTGTCCAAACAAATACCAGTCGACCAGTGTCTGGGAGCGATAACCACTGTGCAAACAGTCCCTCAGCAATTTGAGGGTTTGTTGTAAGCGCCAAAGGAGATACCTCTGGAAGCTGCAACAATTCAGGGTCCAAAGATGTCACGTCGCCCACAATTTCCATATCCATCATGTATATATACCTATACAGGCCTCTGTTACTTCAAATCCCTAGATCTCCAGAACTCAAATTCAATCAAGAAGTACAATTACAAATTCTGTCACTAACATCAACACAATAGTTATTAGGGGTCTACCTCAGGAATTCGAGAAATAAAATATAAACAGCTTTCAACAACTTTGAATTATGTAATACCACGAATTTGAAAAGCTAATTTCTTTTACTGAATTTGCTTGGAGAGGGATGTGTATTCAAAGCTCAAAAACTTTGAATTTCTGTATTTGAATTAAAGGTGATAATGATTTGTATGTTTGTGTATATATACATATACAGAAGATCGAGGCCGGTGTCGGTGGGCCCGGAGACGGAGGTTTTGATGATCGGAGTTTTTATACTTAGGGCTTTTAGACTTATTGTCAAGAGGGAGAGAGAAAAGAAATGGGTAAAGCAGAGACCCGAGAAAGAGGCGAAGGGTCTGAAAAAAGAGAGTGCGCGAAAGATAGTGGGGAAGATTTATACTGGAAACGCCCCGGAGGGAGGGAGGGAGGGAGGGAGGGCCTATTCAGAAAAAAAGAAGAAAACCTTGTGTAGAGGATATATATGCGTATGTATCATGTTCAGTGAAAATAATATACGGTCAAATTTCATAATGGATAGCTTTGGCTACCATAATTTCGTGTTAATTGATTGTATATAAATAATTTTTTAATTTGTTTGTCCACATTTTATTTATATTAAAATTAATTTTATATTAACTTTGACTACATAAATTTCCTTGTTTTTTTAAAAAAATAATATGAATCTCACCTACTATTCCATTATTTCATTTTAAGAAAGAAAGGTTATCCATTTTTTTTATTTTATGTTACCAATAAGGGAATAACCAAAGACTATTTACTAAGTTAAGTTAAAACCTAATTTTATTTTGGAGAGGAAGAAAAAAAAGGTTTAAGAAAAATTAAAGAGAGGAGTGTCTTGGAGTATTTTAGTAATAAATAAAATAAAAAAAGCAAAAAGAAAATTAGTATATTTTGAGCTAAATATTTGTTTTCTCATTTTTACGAAGAAAGTGAGAAAAAAGTAAAACTCTCTTTTCTTTAATTTTCAACAAAAAAGCTCTCATGATATTTCTTTTTATTATACTTGTTTATCATATTCTCCTTTCCTTCAAAAAAATATAAAGTTATAAAAAAGACATATAGCAATTAGCAATTGAATTGATATGAATAAATTATATTTTTAACTTGTTTATTACTACTCATAAAAATGCAAAATGAATTGTGTCAAGTAATTTGAGACTTTAGACGGAGGCCGGAGGAAGTAAAACTTTGGGCATACTGTATCTGTTGAAGGCGTAAACGGTGTATAAATATCGGAGTCCTTCCCGTAAGCATCTCCATCTCGATCTCATCTCATCTCTTCTCTCCGACCACCCCCCCCCCCCAACACGTTAAACACTGTGCTTACAGTCGTTGAACTGTACTAATCCGATCGAAAACAATGAACATCTTCACGAAGAAACCAAGTGCCAAAGGTTCGCGCCCTAGTTTCCTTCTATCAGCTTAGTTTACTGGTTTATCATCCGTTGGCCCTTCAATCACAGCTTTGCATATTTGAATTTTGATATATATGTTTAGAAATTTATTATCCTCCGCTGTTTGACTTCAGAGGTCCTTAGAGAGAGCAAGAGAGAAATGACCAATGCTACCAGAGGTATTATACTTACTTTAACTGAATCTAACTCTTAAAATTAATTGATTTTGGTCATAATAATAATGTTGCTTTTGCTAATTACATTTGTTCATGTGTGATATTGTAGCATGCGACTTCCGTGTTCATAATTAGTTAATCAGATGGAGATAGTTACTAAGCCAGGATTAACTTTATCATAGACATAGCTTAATGTGTGTACTACGTGAATATAAAAGATTTCATCTTTCACTCTGTTGACATATTTATACTATATTTTCAAAAATGCTAAAAAGTGAGACCTATGTGTGTGAGTTATATAGAAAACCACACAAAACAAATAATTCAAAGGATCAGAAACGGATCAAATTGAAATCTGAAAGAGGGTTATGAAAAGTCAACTTTTAAAGTTATCTCAACGTTCAAAATGGAATTTTAACACTAATACTGATATTTATATCATCCTAGATATAGTCTGGTACACCTTCACCCCGACCAATGCCAATATTTATGTAGGAATGCCTTGTGGGCCTGTAGGAAGTGATGACACGATATAGTATCCTTGAAAACGCATATGTTGTGACGCTATGCTTAGAAACAACTCGATCAATTTTAACTACATCTCAACTCATTTTCAACTATATTTATCAAAAAGCTATCTCTAGTGTACCATGTTTCCAATAAACGTATTTCGTACCAATTAAGTGATCCGAAAAAATCTACTCATACCATAATCTGAACCACAAAAAATGATGTTTCCGTCATGTACCGTATCGAATCACGATTTAGGTAACATCATTCCAAACTTATAAATTTAGTGTTGATTTTTTCACTTTATACACAATTTCATTGGCTCACATTTATCTTGTCATCCTATTGCTCTGGGTTAAATTTATTCTCTCTCTATCTCTCTGTCTCTCTCACACACACATCATATGCATGTATATAATGATTTCAACTCTTTTTCTTGATTCAGGTATAGAGAAGGAAATTACTGCATTGCAATCAGAAGTATGTCAAAGCTTCCCGATTCTATGAATTTTTTATGCATACATTTATATATGCAAGTATCAGTTACAGTTGGTGTAAAGCAACTACTTTTTAGATCTTCCATTAATAGTATTGTTATTGTTATTATTAAAAACAAGAATCTTTCACGGTTAAAGATAGCAGAAAGAAACTTAATGAGGCATGCATGAAGTTTCAATGCTGATAAAACAACACTATTTTACACCGAATTAAGTTGGCCTTGACCTATGCATGTATATATAGGCATAAATCTGATAAAGAGTTTTGATTGAGACAGGAAAAGAAGCTTGTTGCTGAGATAAAGAGAACAGCTAAATCAGGAAACGAGGTATGTTGTGTACTTGGATTTATAGCGGTAGAAGACTTGATTTAGTCAGGCAGTCGGGCCAGTACCCAATATCTAGAGTACTTCAGTTGTACACTTGTACTCTTTAAATCATTCAGCTTCATCATCTCTTCCTTCTCTTTTGTATTTACAGGCTGCAACTAAAATTTTAGCTCGTCAGCTAGTCAGGCTCAGACAACAAATAGCCAACTTACAAGGTAGTCGAGCTCAAATGAGAGGTATAGCGACTCACACTCAGGTAGTATGCTGTGGAAACCCATCTTCTCTGATAAAATGCATTATAGTTTGATTTTCTGTTTTGCAACGCTGAGGAAGTTATCCCTTTTCTCAGGCGATGTCTGCTCACACTTCTGTAGCTGTTGGCATGAAAGGCGCCAGCAAGGCAATGTCTGCAATGAATAAGGTTAGATATATGAATCTCCTTCTGACATACAACATTATGAATGATATTCGTTTTCTATCAAAGATTAAACAGTGTTTCATATCAAGTTAAAGAAAAATTAAACAGAGATTAAAATCTTAGATTTGGACAGAGGGTAGCATCCTTTGACTTTTATTTTAATCAATAAGTTCTGCAGGTGCAGTTTAAAGTCACGGTGACTTTAGATTTTCTTTCTTTCACCATAGTTTGTATGGTTATGGCTCTCTTCCATTTCAGGATCCTTTTACTTTCAGTGTAATCAAATAAGTTCTGAAGGTTCAATATAAAGTCACAGTAACTTTAGATTTTCTTCCTTAAATTGTAGTTTTTATGGTTGTGTCTCTCTTCCATTGCAGCAAATGGACCCTGCAAAGCAGGCGAAGGTGATACGAGAATTCCAGAAGCAATCAGCACAAATGGATATGACTGTAAGATAGTGCATTCTCTTCCTAAATAACATGCATGATGTGTTCATGTTTGCATTTTCACTTATGCAAAAGGGCATTTCATAGTGTTGCTACCTCCTTTGTTGTATCTGAAGTAGTAGCTTGGACAAAAGAACTAAGTTTTGGTAGTGGCTGCTCTGAGCCTTGAAACCTTTTTCTTGCTTTTGGTGGTGGCTACTTCGCTATTGCACCTAGTAGTGACCTTTACATACATGATTCTGGCACCTAATTTTTTTACATGGTTGCATGCAGACTGAAATGATGTCAGAAGCCATAGATGATTCTTTGGATAATGACGAGGCTGAAGAGGAAACTGAAGAGCTAACAAACCAGGTCAGTTTCCCTACTTGTCTAAATTTTTCATGTGAGATTCTTTTTGAGTTTCTGAGTGTGATGTATAGAGTAAATTCATCTGAAACATTTAGCATTAGTGTGTATAATAGCAGAAGCCTCACATGGTGATATTATGGATACATTTAGTTGGCTTTAAAGGCCTAAATACCTGTACCAATGTTAATCAACCATTTTTTAGTGCTAAAAAATTGGTAAAACATTATCTTTTTGGATGGACACAGTTAGTATTATGGACTCTTGGATTTCATAATGGGGAACTGATGAAAACTTTTACTTCCCTCATAGAATGGGAAATATCTTTTTTGTAGTTTTGTTTTATCACCAACTACTTGATTATCTGTTTTCACTTCTGTAGGTGCTAGATGAAATTGGTGTTGATGTTGCCTCCCAGGTTGGTATTTATAGTACTGTTTTATTCTTTGGTGTAAGTCAGGAGGGTATGTTTACTTACCGGTAAATTGATTTTTGAGCTGTTCTTGAACTCTTCACAGTTATCAACTGCTCCTAAAGGAAAAATTGCTGGGAAGAAGGCCGAGGATGCTAGCAGGTATTTTCTAATAGTTTTTCTCTTTTGTTATCTCATCCTCTCCACATGAATGAGTTCATTATGGCATGATTATGCTTCAAAAATCTGTCCCAAATTACTTGACACAATTAACTCCCCTGGATGTCTCAAAACCTTGTCATAGTAGTTAATACCCTTGTTTTACTGAAATGAGAACTTTAGAGTAATAAAGGGTAGTTTTGGAACACTACACAACTTTTTACACCAATCTCATTACTTTTTTAAATGCATAAAAATCAAATGGGGAACTTATCAAAAATGAAAAAGAAAATGTGAAAGTCAATTGAGGACAACTAAAATGGATAGGAGCGAGTACATAATTTGACAATACTAATTTACAATAAGGTTATGATTAAACTAATCCATGGAAATAATCACAAATGCTGGTTTGCACAAACAATTATGAGAAATAGTATGCGTAGTTTGAGATAATTTGAATTGCATGGCTTGAGCCTTGAAATCAATGCCCACTCAAAATTAATGTTGTCTATGTTTTTAAAAGCAATGAAATTGCCTTGGTGCAAGAATGTTTGGCTGGATTGCATTGTCTAATAGTTGGTACAGTGTTACCCGGAACACGGTTCGTTTCAATTGGAATTGATATGGGTACACGATATGCTACATAAGCTAAAGCTCAGTACGATAGGGTTATTTTATACGAGTGTTATAGTTAAGATTTGTCCTAGAATATAATGCAATAAACACTAAGTTTATAGAAGATTTTAGTTGAATCCACAAGTTGATTTTTCTATGAATAATTTACTACAAATAAGATATTTGAGCAGTCAATACTAAGTTAGAATATTGATATTTGTGCAACTACAAAAATAATAGCAAAGAAATTTTCGTTGTGCTAAATTTAGAGTATCAGTACATATAAGTATTATGTTGTTTGGGTAAGTACCAATACGTGGATCGCTAAGTCAATCGGAGCATCTGGTAATTTTGAGCTGGCATATAGTTACTTTTCAATTTATGTGAACCACTAGAAAATTTTAAGGTAGCAGCAGAATTTTTCTTACTCGTATTGGCCTTTCTTATTTGTTTTCTGTCCACACTACCGAATTTAGTAGGTAGTGCTTCAAATTTGAATAATCAGAAATGCACCTTCACATGTAATTTAAAATCTAGATTTCACAGCTTCTAAAATCACGAAACAACCCTGTTAAGTAGACTTAAGAACGAAAGATTTGATAATGATTTGTGCTATGTAAAGGGTAAGATGCTCACGAGTAACTTACACATGCATAGGTGCTATTACAATATTTTCGTTGTTCCTGAAGTTAGACTGCTGAGATGTCCATTCTTTATAAGAGGATTTAAAATCACGTGTAATTGTTTTAGTGAACTTTTGCCCCGTTTTACTCCTGGTAAAAAATAATAAAATATCGAGGTTTTTTTTTTGGTTTTTCAATTGCACAGTTTAATCTCAATTTGATATTATTCTATATCTCTGCAGTTCTGGAATGGATGAACTGGAGAAGAGGTTGGCAGCCCTTAGGAATCCTTAAGATGATGTCTGGTAACCCATCTACATTGATAATCTGAGCTAACAATTTGAGTTCCTTCAAAGTTGTACATTGTACATAATTATTCTGTCGCACAGGCAGTTCTTTCTTGGGTTCCTTGAGGCCATAAAATTCTTGGGTTTGCGTTGTAAATTGTGCGAAAGACGTTCAAAATCTAGCACACTCGATAAACAACAATAATATTTCTTGTAATTTACATAGACATCTGTTTTCCTTTTCTGGTGCTGAGTCTGCTGACGGTGGTTTACTGACATTACTTGCTTCAATTTTCTTTCTTTTTAACCTCAATGTAAGAGGGCCTAGCTAAGCTCTTTGATCTTGGGTTTATGTGGACTTGTTGAATGTGAATGTCTACAATGGGATTACTTCTGCTACGGCTTCTCTCTCTCTCTCTCTCTCTCTCAGAGGCGAGCCAGGACATTTGCCATGTTAAAGATAATATGCCCTCGAGAGAATATAGTCTAGACATCATCTTAGTTATGTCCAGAAATAAACATAATTATGTCTTAATTTAAATGTTATTGCGAAGATGGACATTTGTTATTCTCACTAAGGATAGGTGTATTCGAATTTGACTGGAAAAATTAAATTTATACTTGAATTCAATTCGGATTCAAATTGTATTTGAAAAATTCTACTTAGATTCGACTCGACTCGAATATTCATTATATTCAAATTACTCACGAGCTTCGAATTCGAATAAACACATAATAACTAGTTTTATAATAAATATAATTATATAATGAATTTATTATTTTACTTATAAATAAAAAATAATATTTACTATTACAGTTTACAAATATATAATAATAATTAATTATCCTAATTTGATTTAATTTTATATATATTATAAGAGAATTTATAGAGTATCTAATCGAATATGTAACAATTATGAATCAAAATATTTGAGAATTTGAAAATTTTGAATTTTAAACAAGTCGAATATAACCTTAATCAAATTCTATTCGTATTTTTATTCAGATTATTTTTTTTATACTCAGATTTGGATCATATTATTCGAGTCTTATTCGTATTTTTTTAAGTTGACCCCAAATTGAACCGAACTTTAATTCTCACCTATCGTCTTGATAAAGTAGCAAGACTCGACTCTTTTAGTAAATGCTAATATACAAATGTCCAGATAAGATGCCATATCCGACCATAATGTGTGAGCGACTCAGCCCCTGGCCCCCTGCAGTAGTTGTCAGGGTTAGAATGCTTTAATAATATCCCAAAAATAAAAAGAACACTTGTATGATATATAGTCTTTTAAAAACTCAAAAACACTTACAATTTTGTAACCAAATTATTTTTAAATTTTCTTATCAAAATATTTTTGTCAAAAATTATAGTGCATTTTAAAGAGCTGTATCTTAGCGGCATACCTATTCTACTTCATCAACAGATGCCACCGCATCAAAGATGCTCTGATTTTGGTCCACCGGTGACATCAGCTACTTCTAACAAGCAACTTGTAGAAATCTTTCAGACTACTTTCTGCAATAAAATTACATTTTATTGTTTTAATCCATTCTAAAGCTAGATATTCAATTTTATTTTAATACAATAAAATAATCCGTACAAATTTCTAATTTATCATTATTTTTTAACTATAGACGTTACATCACCACTACTAAATTCGTAAATAACAATTATATTATATATATAAAAAAAATCCTTAAAAGTCCGTGGAACATAATTATATAATAGTGTTTTTTGGTGATACCATACATCAGGGCAGAGTTTATTACAGCTACATCCATGTTTCATACTTTTTAAAGAAAATTCCGTACATAAAACTCATCACCTTACTCGGATGAGTCTAAAAAGTGTTACAATGACCACAAACTTTGGAACAAAATTAAAGCAGGAACTATTGTCGGTTGAGATGTCACGACACTTGCCATTTACAAGGGTGATATATGTTAAAGATTTCCTTTGGATAGTATGGTGTTTACTTCCTGATTGACAGGAAATCAAAGCTACGAAGTGGATTGTCCCGAGTACCCTTCGTGACTGCATTCCGCGAATATGTTGGTGGTTTGGACTCTGTCCCGGGCTGGATTCTTTGTGTAGTAGACAGTCTGCCACTGCTGGATACTAATCGGCTTGAGCGTCCCTCGGTGAATTCCCCAGAGGAGCTTGGTTTGCTACTGCTTGTAATGGCAGCTCTTTTTGAAGAGCTTCCATTTCGAGAAGTTCGGCCTTTTTCAGAATCGGCTTGCTGTGAAATAAAAAACACAAGCTTCTTTATAAATTCAGCACGAGGATTGAACATATAATGTTTTACGTCTGTCATAACCAGGCATAAAAGATACTTCAAGCTTCAAATTCTACCAAGCAGCGTCAACGAGATAACATCAAGGGCAAGAATATGTGGACATGTTTCATTCTCTCTTTTTTTTTCTTTCTTCTTTTTCAGAACAAGAATCCAAATAAGATTGAAGGGAACACTTGATTATCTAAAGCATAAAGATTTGCACCACCCCTTCCCCCCTACTCTTCCCGCTTAGTTGTTCAACCCCAAACAAGTATGGCAAAGAAGAATTTGTTTACTTTCTATAGTAACATCTTCAGAAATGAAACCAGAGAACTAAAATTTGATGAAACAATCTTCAGACCAAACTTGGAGATCAAGGAGTCATTAGCAGTAAAAGATCAGGAATATAACCTCTTCAATAAAAAACATGAGCAGTCAAATTGTCTTTATATGGTTTACTAAACATATTACCTGCAAATCAATAGCAATATATACAAGCAAAATAGAAAAAAGAACCTGTAGTCTAATTTTCAAATAAGTTTTTCAAAAATTACCACATCCTTGGATGAAGGTACTTCGTCCGAACTTCTGTGTCTAGAGTGTTCACCATGCCGACCAGGACCTGAAGTATTTCTTCTGGAAAATGCTTCAACAGCACCTGAGAATCTCTCTCTAATATCTTGTCCTACTAGACAAAACAATGAAATTTCAAGCGAAGCATCAATAAACTACATAAGAGATTTTCTTTTCTCAGTAATTAACTCTATAGAAGAGATTTATCAAAAATTTCAACCAATCATGGGTTGAATTACAAATACAGCTTTACCCAACCCATGAATTTTAATAAAGAACTCAGGAATATAATTTTAATAATGTAGCACCGGATCGAACAATTAAGAGAACAAAGCCATTGGAGTAATCCACACTCAGTAATCGTCCGTATCAAGAAATAGTTTCATACGTCAACTCATATCAATATCCCATTTTGTCTAGAGAAAATACCTGAGGTCCTTCCTGGCCTTTCTGCAGATGGTCCTGCATTCCCACTGGGATTCTGAGGACAAAAACAAAATGAGTGACATTTTCTGGAAGGAAATACATCCAAAATAGAGGATTTTAGAAGTACTAACCCTTCCTCTAGAACTGGCCCCAATCTGAGGATATTTCAATATAGTCCAATCAAAAACATAGTCAAATTGATAACCTGTAGCGATGACAAAGTCAATTGCAGATATTAAACATCTACTGAGAATCTAGACATCACAGAGTATAAAAAATCTCAGCAACTCGGGGAAGGACTTTAGTGAAATACAACAGCAGGAGTATTAAAATTGAAGAAATAAATTCCTAGTCAGATGTATTAGAGTTGTAGTCTCCAATTTACCTTCACGAATAAATAAATCCCTGAAAAGCCTCTTCAAATATGAATAATCTGGTTTGTCTTCAAAGCGTAATGATCGGCAGTAGTGAAAGTATGATATGAATTCTGAAGGATATGATTTGCATAGCACCTGTTGAACGTAATTGCATATCATGTAAAACTATATTCTATTCTTTTGTATCACCAACAAACTGATGGTTAATTACACAGCTCATCAGCAGAGACTGAAAATGAAAGATTGGTAGGCCTACCATGAGCAGGAATAACTCAGCTCTTAAGAATTAGTTGATACTGGATTCATCTAAATATATATATATATATATATATATATATATATGGGAGATGATCCATAGCCAACGCTGCTATGGATCATTTCTCAGCCAATCCATCTCCTGTCGTTCATCTCAAATAGCGATGGCTGAGATTAAAGTGGGATGATTAGTATCCGCAAGAAGTTCAATTCTTGCTCATAACTTTTTACGTTAAAAGTCACACTCATTCTCTACTAACCCAACCTTTTCTATTTCTTCAACCAAAATTTAAAATTGAATAACTTTTTTGTACAAATCTAAAATTATCAATTTATATATCGTTGGAAAGCTCTCGTCAAGATCTTCAAAACAAGATCCATTATTGATATATTTTTCAGTTAAAATCACCAAAATTTAAGTTAAAATTTTGTATTTTGAAATACACTATTGTAAACTTTGATTATAAATTTTGATATTTTAACTACATTAAAACATACTCCCTCCGTCCAGGATAAAAATCCTGGTGGACTTTTCACGCATATTAAGAAGAGGAATAAAATGACAAAATTGTCCATAATATGTCATTAAATATGGAGAGAGAATTAGAATAAGAGAAGTATGAGATATTTAATGCTACGAGCATAATAGGAAAAAATGTGTAAAAGTTTGGTTATTAAAAGAAAGTGGACATTTAACATGGGACAACCCAAAATAGTAATAAAGACTTTTATCCTGGGACGGATGGAGTATCAACTATGGATCTTGTTTTGAATATCTTGACTAGAGCTTTCTAACGAAATGATATATAGATTGACAATTTTGGATTTGTAATAAAAAAGTTGTTGAATTTTAGACTTTGATTGATGAAAGAGAAAAAATTAGGTTAGAGGTGAGAATGAGTGGTCCGACTTTTTTTAACCTACAAAACTATCCACAAGAAGTTCTTGTGAATACTAATTAGTATCCGCAAGAACTTCTTGCAGATAGTAATGAACTCTTTCTAATCTAGGCCATTCAAAATCGCAATGAACGGTTCATTATGGATTGACTGGGATATGAGCCACAACCAGCGGTGGTTGTGGATCATGTTCCTAAATATATATATATAGGAGAGTGATATATAGACATAGGTGGCTATAAAGTATGTAGTAGTCAACTCATCTTGTATTGTTCAGGAGAGTGATATATAGACATATGTGGCTATAAAGTGTGTAGTAGTCAACTCATCTTGTACTGTTGGGAACCAGATTCGAAAGTCGTGTACAAACTAATAGTCAATAACATAGCTCAACACTCGGCAAAGATTGAAAATAAAAGACTGGTAGGCCTAACATGGGTAGGGTAGAAATAACTATTAGTAGACACTGGATCCAACTATATTATATATATATATATATAGGAGAGTGATCTATAGACATAGGTGACTATGTAGTGTGTAAAAGTCAATTATCTTGTATTGTTTATTCCCATATTTGAAGGTCAAGATTTTTAAAGACTGGTACAAAATGCATTGGCTATCACACACTTCATAGCCACCTTTGGCTATGGATCACTCCATATATATATATATATATATATATATATATATATATATATATATGTATGTGTGTGTGTGTGAGAGAGAGATTGCTATTTCCACAAGTTCTTCTCACAAGTGGGTGGGATGGGTCCCACCGAGAGAACCTTGTGGAACTAGCAAAGACCTTGTTTAAATAGTCCCACATACACACACATATACATCTACTCTCTCCGTCCTTAAAATGATGGTCTAAGGTACAATTTTTTTGTCTTCAAACGGATGGCCAAAGTACATAAAGTAAAAGGTAAATGTCATTTCGTAGGATCCACTAGTATATAAAAAAAATGAAAGACTCGTCACTTAATTTAACTTTGTGGGGCCACTAGGAATAAACTTGGAACTTTTTATACTCTCTTTCCTCTGTTTTACTTTTTTAAATTTGTGTGCAAAATGTACTTTGGCCATCATTTTGAGGACGGTGGGAGCATGTGTGTAGAACGAAGAACAAATTAACATGTATATTATAAATGTATACACATTCCGTTACTCATGGAAGAAAAAAACCCATATAATCATGTTGTGTTGTTTACTTATTTATTTTTAAGTTTCGTCATTGATTGAGAATTTTAGGGCTAAGCTTAAGTTTTTTTTTTTTGGTCAGTCAAGCATAAGCTTAAAGTGGCTAGATAGCAAGGACAGAATATACGTAACCAAAAGAAAAAAAGTAAAGAACGACAATCTTTATGAATTGGCATATTGCATCGAAGCCTGTCCAAGAAATGGCCATACGGTTTACTCATTGGTCAAAACAACAATTTTCTTTGATAAGTTAGGTCAGAGCAACAACCTTGGGATATTGTATAAGAAAGTCATATATGCTAGTGTAGGAGTGAATTGCCCTAATACAAAAATGCAGCCAAGCAGGCGACCAAATATAGTACCTCTATAGGTGTTAACATCTTCTTTTCACTAATCTTATCATATTTCTGCTTTTTGTTGCCGGCCTTCAGTCCCTGCCAAGGAAGACTGATGCAAGGAAAATATTCACAATAAATTAGGAAGTACATAGTAAATATAAGAGGTACACTAAAAGATATAAACAGCAGGTAGAGAGAAAAAGAATGCCAAAAACTAAAGGGTGGCACATCTATACTCAACCTTCCTCTTAAGAAATACATAAGCACGTAACCGAGAGATTCCAGATCATCCCTTCTGCTTTGTTCTGCCAACAAAATTAACCATGAGTAAATGGAATAAATCTCGAAGAGACCAGATGATAATTGGCGCATATAACAATGTGAGAAATCACTCACCAACTCCAAGGTGTGTGTTAACGCTAGCATAGCGAGCTGTGCCCGTAAGATTTTTGTTTTCCCTAAAACAGAAGCTTTATGAGTATAGATGAAAAGAAAATCAAAGCTAATGCTAAGCATACACACCAGAATATACAGAAGAGAAGAAAAAGAAAATGAGAGATGCTTCAAAGAATGGCCAATTATCATGAGGGCTATGCTATGCTACAAAGCTGTGAGTATGAAAATCCCCATACATTTAAAAAACGGTGGAATACCATCGAGGGGTGATGAAAAGGACCACTACAGTTCACTGCGTAAAAAATTCTTTTCACAAATGAGACCCTTCCATACAGCAGGAATATACTTGTGTTACCATGTAAGGTAAAAAAAGCATCAATACCTGTACGGTATGTGCTTATGAGTCTGAAGATCCCTATATTTCTTTGCAAGGCCAAAGTCGATGACGTATACCTGCAATAAGAAGTAGCTTAACTGGGATCACAAAATCTTTTGTTTTGTAGCTGCAATACTGATGTTACTTAATCCATTAACCGAATGTATTCAATGAGATGTATACACATGTAGAATCATTTTCTTAGATATAATGTGTGTAGATTTATTTTGTTTAAAGTTTAGTCTTGTACATCACCCGGAAGTGTGGAGTCCAGCAAACTTGCCCAATGCAAGCAAAATGATAATTATAACTGTACTATCCCGAAAATGAAAATAACAATAATAATAGCAATAAGATAATAAAAATAAAAATAATAAAACTAATTGGGTCAAACTAATTTCAAATTATTTAAGTTTTGGCTTGTCAAACTATTGAGCCCAATTTTAATTGTAGGGTTTAAAGACCAAATTATAACAAGTGTAACCTTAATATATTAAGTTAAGGTTTCCCTAAAATTGGTCAGTGTTCTAAAAATCGGCATAGGCGCTAGGGGTGAGCATGGTGCGGTTTGAAGTCCAAACCGCACCTGAAACCTCTTAGGTGCGGTTTGACAAATCCAAAACCGCACACGAAATCGTTTGTACTTGGTGCGATGCGGTTTTAACTGTGCGGTGCAGTTTCAATTGATGCAGTTTCGGTTACAAAACCAATTGAAACAACAAAAAGTCTAAGCATTCAATAAAATTTAACACAGAACTCACATCGAGCAATTAACTTAGTGACAGAGTCGACAATGGGAATTATATCATGTATAGAAACTGTTGGGTGTGGGTCCTCACCCATGAGATAGAATCCAATATAGAAAAGAATTGATTTTCTTTGTGAGCAAGTAAGTGGGTTTTCTTGATATTAATCCAATTAGAAATTGGGTTAATGAAAGCAATATAGAAATTGGAGATTCTATTAAAGGAATCCAAGTTGAAAAAGGATTTACTTGTTAGATTGGTTGGTGACCAAGATAAGGCGATGTGATCCCTAATTTGATTAGGAGAATAAGTTGTTTCTAATCCATAATAAGAATAGATTAAGAAGAGTATGTAAATAAAGCTATGAGGGAGTCTTATTTTACACATGAGATAAGTTTGGTAGTAAGAAGATACCAAAAGAATAAATTGAGAGAATTACAGTTTGTTGTTCGTGGGTATCTGCCATCATCTCCGTTCAATTGAAAGCTTGAAAACTTTATTGCTTGGGGTGTTTTTGGGTGGTGGAGTTAATTAGGTTTCTCAACCTAATTAAAGGTAAATTTGTACTATCTCAATTTATTGTGTAACCTTAAGTTTTAGGGCATAAAACTTGAGAGGATTATTGTAAGCCCATTATTAGTGATATAGTGGAGATTCGGAGTTTGACCCGTGGTTTTTACCTCTTAGTTTTAGAGGGTTTTCCACGTAAATTTGGTGTCTTGCTTGTGGATGGTTATTTGTTATTTTTGTTCTCATAATTGGTTTTGTTGATTTCATATTTAATTGCACAAAGACGGAAAAGTAATTCCTGGGATATAGATTATTTTTGGCGTACTTTTCCCAACAGATGTTGGGGAACCAACATACATGTTTGGAACCCAACTTGACCCAAAAGCTTAAGCTATTAAGTCTTGGGCCCATTCATGTATATTAATCATTCACTCTTTCACTATTTATCCGATGTGGGACTCCAACTCACTTGTGATATCCTAACAATCTCCCCCTCACAAGTGAGTTTCATCACATCAAGAGCTCCCTCTCACTTGAACGCACTTCTTTTCAATCACCACACACCAATTCTTGGCTAACTATTCTGGGTCCTTCTTCTCAGCTTCCATCAAGAATTGAACATCTTCTCTTTTCAATCACTGCGGATCACTATTTCTCGGCTAACCCACCAAGAATTCATCAACATCACCATCGAGAGCACCTTAAGGGAAATACCAACCCTTCATCGAGAATTTTCACCACCATCGTGTCTTTTGAAGAGGCTACATTGTGTATCTTTTGAAGAGGTTCACTAGCCTAGGATCAAACTTCCGTAGCTCTGATACCAGTTCTTGGGAGACCAACATACATGTTTGGAACCCAACTTGACCCAAAAGCTTAAGCTATTAAGTCTTGGGCCCATTCATGTATATTAATCATTCACCCTTTCACTATTTATCCGATGTGGGACTCCAACTCACTTGTGATATCCTAACAGAAACAAAGCTCTTTCTGCCAAACATGTCAAATTCACCATCAAATCATAGAACAGTAAGACACATAAAATAATTTTAATTTATAATAAAGGAATGATGCTTTAAAACTAAAAAATATGCTATATAAAACAACGGAGACCATATATTCGATAACAAATAAGAAGATTTATTTAATTCCCCAAAAATTAAAAGTATATATTGGAGATATATAATGAAATTCTATCTTATATATTACAGGGAGTACTTATAGAATATAATCATAACTGTACCTAATTTAAAAAATAGATTAGACTATTACTACTATAGCATAGACCTTAACCAATTCATCAAGCGTTCGAACCAACGAATTTGGCCCCTCAGCTATAAGCCCCCTCTAGTAACGCAACAAACAAATCCGAATTTCCAAAACCCAAGTGCTTAATTTTTGACTCTATAACCTCTAATCATCTTCTTTCAATTGGTGAAAAAATGACAATGCAAGACTGGGGTTTTCTCTGAGTGTGTTCAAGTGAAAAATAACTTTAGAATTTACTAGAGATAATACATACATACACACACATGGTGCGGTTTGATTTTTATCGTGCGGGTTTTGGCTAAGAACCAAACCGTAAGTAAATTTGGTTATTCAACTAACCTAAAAAACCGCATGACATAGGAGCAGAATTGGTGCGATTTTAATTAGTGCGATTCGTGCGAGTTAAAGTGCGGTTTCGGTTCGATTTAGATACTTTTCGACCCTCTTAAAGCACTTAGGCGGGGAACTGGCGTCGCGACTAAGGCCAAATCGGTGAAAAAACGCTCCAACCAATTAAGTGAGGCGCTTAAAGTGGAAGGAAGGCCTAAAGCGGAGATTTTTTAAAAAAAATTACTACCAAAACCAGATCATGATATATTTATTTTTCTAATAATTTATCATATTCTTAATGCAAGTTGTAGCATATCAAATCAGAACAAGAAGTGAACACGATCAAGTCAAATGCATAATTTTATTATAGTTGTAATTTTTTGAACTTGTACCAACTTCAAATTATATAAATGATGATACATTTGTAATATTTAGTTTAATTCAATATAATTCTTAAATTTATGTTTAGTTTCTTAAGTTTTAATATTGAATTGAATTTTTAAAATTTAAAATTTTATTATTTAATACCAATTTTATTTATGAATAAAACTAATACGTTAAAGATATGTTAGTCATACTTAGTATATGATATTTGTCATTTTTTTTTAAGTCCTCAATTTTGAAAATTACACAAATAAAATAATTTCATAATTAATAATATCAAATGTCTCATTCAATAAACTTCACACTAATTTTTAAAAATAACATTTATTTAAATTTTTGAGAGAAGAAAGACGTATATAATTATATATATGAAGATACTACTTACTAGTTATTATTTACTAGTAACACTAATTCTATAATTTAATTATTTCAAGCAATGAATATATATCTTACTACTTAAGTGCAATTACTACTAATTCTATAATTTAATTATTATCTTTATTATAGATTGTTTTGCTTTATATTATTGTTTTGTTAGAATAATGTAAGATGAAATATTAAAATTGTCTTAAAGTAAAAAATCCAAATCAGACCCAAAATGCCTAGGCCCCACAACCGCCCATACTTTAAGCGCCTTGTAGAACATTGAGATTGGTATTTCATTAAACGAAGAAAGAAGAGGCAGAAGGAGAGATAGAATGAGACTGAAATTTAAAAATTATTAATCATATTCTTCTTCACAAAAGGTAATTATTAGACTACTTTTTAATACAAAATAATTATTTTGTTACTGTAATTACAATCTATTTTTATTGTTGTGTTTACAATCTGTTTTAAGAATTTATTTTGCATTAATCAAATTCGTTAATGCAGTCTTGGTTTGTAATTGGGATATATGGTATATGAGATAAGGAAATTAATGGTTATCATAAGTTTAATAAGTAAATAATATATATATATATGTGTGTATAAGGGTCACTTCGATATTGCGGCATTGCTTTTCGGATGGAAGCACCTGATCCTTGTAGTCAATGGGTTACACCTGATCTTGGTAGTCAATAAGTTATTCAAATGATTTAATTAATTATTATAGTATATATACTTCTAACCCAAGTAGTGATTATGATTATATATATATATAATCAGTAAGGTAAGGATTGCATGTTGGATCAATAACTTAGTAGTAGTAGTAGTACAGAAGGTTTTAAGGAATTATTAAAATTCTATTATATTATTATCATTCAGTATAATACATTAAAATGGTATCTTTACATTACAGAATGTATAGAACATATTCCTAACTCCAAAGGGTATATGAACTAATATTAAAGTTGTTAAATTTATAAAAAGAAAAATATAAAAATTTACAATTTAGTAATCTAATTAATGGTGTTATGTTGATTTGGTGATTATATAGATTGGATTGAGGAGGTCTAGCGGCGTGACATTTTGGCTTCGGTGAATTGCTTGGTATTTTATTTAAGGAACGAATTCCCTACTTTGTTTCTTGATTGTAGTTATACTCCCTATATCAGTCATATGATATTTCGTCATTTGAAAAAATATGTTTTTAAGATTTTATTTGTTTATATCCTTCTTCCTATATTTTCGTTCACATTCAGGAGTATTTAGATCGTTGGTATCTTGTGATAGTTAGATATGTTCGTATTTGAAATAATTCAATTTCATTTGTAGATGGTCATGTAAGCTTTGTGATTTGAACCCCTTTTGACTTACATTTTGTAATTTGATCCTTAGGGTATACTTGATCTAACCACATGTGGGGTACCACAATCATGTCATCTTGACACCGAGGCATGACACCTTCCATGGCGGTGTGATCAGTCCACAACATATCCTTTTGTATGCTCTAGGTGTGAGGTTTGACCATTTGATATATTTGTTCAAAATACGTATGGGTCGACCCAGTATTTGATTTGATTTGTTTGGCAGATTAGTGAAGTATGTGTCGTGTGTACTATTCAGTTTGATTTGCATACATCATGGTATCGATATATTTTGTTAGCCTTTGGCTATTTGTATTTGAGCTTAGTATGAAATTGTCACCTTATAAATATTTGATTCAACCTTCATCTTGTTGGAACCCTTTTAATTACACTTGTTCGATCAAAAGTGTTCATCATTTATATCTAGTCTCATATTTTTGATATATTCATAATTCGTTCATTCATTCGACTCTTTTGGTTACATTATAAATTGTGGTATATTTGTGCATCTTTATATCCATATTGGGCAATTGGCTGCTATGTTCTTTTTTCGACAAGTAATCATGGGTGATCAGGATTTCTGAGATGAGAGTTATATTTAATCCAAATAAGTAGATTGGTTTTGAGATTATTATTAGATTTGGGTTTTCTAATATTTTGTAGATGGATGTTTTTGGCCTCTTTTGACATTCATTCCTAGAAGTAGAGATTATGTTAATATGGAGTTATTTCTATTTACATAAGCATTTATGAGAGTAAGTATACAATCTATTTGGAAACATTTTGAGGCTTATTACATGATTGTATTTAATATGTTCGTGCGTGACGTCCCTTTTCCTTTTAGAAAGGGGGTGTTACAATAACATAATAAAGAAAACCAACACAGGCCTCCTTGAGGCTTGTTGATATTGTAGGCATCAAGATACAAAATTCATAAAGACTTGCCAGAATTATATACTGAGCATTACCTGATTTGCTTTGCGCCCTAGGCCCATTAAAAAGTTGTCAGGCTTTATGTCACGGTGAAGAAAACCTCTCGAATGCATGTATTCAACTCTATTAATCTGCAAGTGTAACATAACAGTGACATCACATGTAAGCTTAAGGCGTGGTCCTTCATAAAGAAGTGTCATATGTACTTACTAGTTGATCTGCAAGCATCAATACTGTTTTCAGTGAGAACTTTCTGTTGCAATAGTTGAACAGATCTTCCAAACTCGGGCCAAGAAGGTCAATAACCATGACATTGTACTCACCCTCGACTCCAAACCATTTGAGGTTGGGAATCCCCGCTTCACCAAAGAAACATCACGGATGATCAGATGATTTGTAAGAAAAATCAGATCCTCGTCTGATAGTTTCATCATGCAAAAGAAGTCGATCATATATACATAAATATCAAATGCATCAGCTTAACATTAACATGGACTCAAATGCACCGTAACTACTCCATATTGGTTATAAAATAAGTGGTTGACTTTTCAATTCCGCATTTCACCATATGTTTCTAAAAGGTATTTCTTCTATAAAACTTTAGGTGGAATAGAACAAAAAACAGCAAGCAAGAGGAAGATTTTTCCACTGTAGGAAATTTAAATCAAGTCACAAGTGCTGACTCCACTTTTAAGTGTTATGAATAATGAAGATTAAAGTTATAAATTATTATTTCAAAAGCTTATGTTTAACAACCGACAAAAGTATTAATGCATGTAGCTAATAAGCAGCAACGAGGCTACAAAGAACATGTTTTGTAATTTCACCTAAATTATTTTAACATAAAAAAATAAATATCAAAGTACATGAAACCAGATGTTCTCAACTTGCATAAATTCACTTGGAGTTTCCAGCAACTTCGGCTGTCCAAGAGAATATAGATTAGTTTAAACAGAATGGACCTTCTCTGTAACTTATTCCCAAGGTCATAGGCACACAAAAGAGAGAGGGAGAGAGAGACTTACTTCCTCCCTGTAGAAGCATATAAATTTTTGATTCATAGTGAAGTTGAGGGTGCTTAGTCTTCACAGATTCCTGATAAGTAACAAGAAAAGATAAGCTGAGGACTAGAAATTTAAATCCCACAAAGAAACAAATAAATCCTCGAAACAAGTATATATGAAAATGGCAACAAGACCAAAGAAAACAAAGCCTAATTACTTTGACTCCAGTTTTTTTTTATCATGAATTCATGATCCAAATTAGAATTGGTCAATATGATGTTCTACAAGGTTAATGCAAGTTGCATTATGCTTCATCGCATCTCTCACAAACTTCAGAGCGAATCCAAATTCTGAAGTGTCACACTGCTAATGTTACAAATTTATTGAGCTCAACATAAACTCATATTCCATTTTATTTATAGCGGCAAATCGCGCAACACATTGTGGGAGCATGCAAGTAATTTCCGTGTACTAAAGAAAAGAAAGAGAGGATAACAGAGTTAAACTTAAAGTAATGACAAGAAGGTACAATTGCAATTTATCGAGAAAACATCATTTTCCTGGCTAAAGAAGCTTAAGAAGCAAATACCCCTAAGAAAATGAATTAGCATCAGTGAAGAACATTAGAGCCATTTCCTTATAAAAGGAAAACTGTAATGATATTTAACTATTTGAGTGGAAACAAGCATATAATAAAGCATAAATCTTTACTTTCGTGGAAACAAGAATGAAAGAAAGCTTCAATCTTTACTTTTGTGGAAACAAGCATGAAAGAGAGCTTCAATCTTTACTTTTGTGGAAACAAGAATGAAAGAAAGCTTCTATCTTTTCAGCTCATACTATAATTACATGTGATCAGTGCTTTTATCATTATAGACAACACTCAATTTCCAGTATTCTACTATTTCTAGAAATACTCGTACACAATAAATGAAAGAAAAAAAACAGCTATGAACATTGTTACTCAGTAAAAAGATTGATGAAACAATCACATGAATAACAATTTATTTAGCTTTACAAACCAGAACATAAATTCATATAATTTATTTCTTTGTTAAAACACTGATCAAAAATATAGAAACAATACCAGCTTGATGGCTACTTCTTCTCCACTTTGTACATTAATACCTGAATCAATAAGCAAACAAATTACACAAACTATTGAAACAAAAGTATTGCCGGCAAAATAATTTAGCTAAACATATACATATACATATACATACCTAAATAAAGCTCACCAAAAGACCCACTCCCAATTTTCCTCCCCAGCTTAAACTTTCCACCCACAACATGATCCATAATTCTACAATCCTCTTTCTCAACCTACCTCTACTCAGATCTGTACCTAATTTAACACCAATTCGGGCTAAACCAAACACGCCATAAAATTCAACCCTCCATAACTCGGTCAATTAACCAAATTGAGATGCCAACGGATCAAAATGCAATTACACCGTACAGATTCTAACGGCAACAAATTTAAATTTTGTTGAGCAAATTCACAATCGATAACCTGACCACCTTATCGAACTACATCCTTGGATTATTGCAAACCCTGAATCATCAACAAGGGATGATAAATAAAAATACTAATTTCAGAAACATCATATCCAACGTCATTGATTAGAGCAAATAAATTTTCTAAGGAATGAAGAAAATGGGTGGGGAACAAATGAGCGAGGATTGAGGAATCAAACACAGATAAAAAAGACGAAAATGTGTTTGAGAAAACAATGGATTTTGTTGCAGAGAGTAATGAAATCGTAGGAGAGAGAAAGAGATTTGAGTTGAATAATTAAATTGATAATAATAATAATAATAATAATGAGAAGAAAGAAGGAAAGAAACACAAAATGTGTGTGTGTGTAGGGTGAGCAGGTGGATATATTATTTTGTTTGTTTGTTTGTTTTTTTTTTTTTACCATATTTCAGTTAAATAGACTTAGAATATGCTTCTATATGATGCAAGTGCATGCCTCTCTCTCTCTCTTTCTCTCTAAAATAAATAATACTTTAAAACATAAATATTATTACTATTCAAACGCTACAGCCTACATGTGTAAATTATTATTTAAATTTTAAAAAAAGTAACTTAAAAGTTGAGGTACACATTATTTAAATAAAAAAAATAACTTAAAAGTTGAGGGCATTTTTAAAAATCAGAAATTTGTTTACAAAAACCTCCCTCCAACTTTATGAGTATTAGATATAGTTTAAAACTCCAAAAACATTTAACTTTGTCTTCAAGTGCTTAGCTGTATATATGGAAAGCAAGTTGGATTAGGTGGTCAAATTAGACTCTTTCTTAATTACTAGTTGTACTTGTACTCTCTATCCCCAATTAGCTGGGTGCAAATAAATAAATATATACTCGTAGATATACTTATTTTAGTGTTGAAGTAAATAATTTCATTTCACAATAATTCATTTGTATTTTGAAATGTATATTAATTATTAGAGTAATTATTTTATATATATATATATATATATATATATATATATATATATATATATATAATACTTTAGAAGGAAAGTGTGTATACGAAAGTTTGCTAGAGCTTTGTAATTAATTGATTACATATGATCAGGATTGTCACAAAATTTAACTATGAATATATGCAAGACTGCTATATATGTTCTAGTGTTATGTATGTGTAACACTTCAATCCCACATCGAAAGATAGAAAAAAAAAATTGTCTGCATATAAGTTACTACCAATAGTACCTTTAAATTATGACCTTTTGAGAGTCTGTGGTGGATTAAGATGACCCAATAAGATACTATTGGACCAGTAGTTTGAGGCCTATATATTTTTTCAATCCGTTCCTGGATGTTTTAATTTTGTCCATATATCTGTTCTTTCAGTCTCCATTAATCATATTCTTTTTCCATGGAATACTCAAAACAAGATAATTAGAATAATTCATGTATAAAAAGAAAAAAAGACTAATTAATTTTTCCAATGTTTTAAACCTCTACCAAAATTCATATTTTACTGTAAAAACAGCAGCTCATATATAATAGTTAAATTCAATAATATTGTCTAAAACAAAAGAAGATGAAAAACAAACCTTTAAATCACGGGTGTATAATTAAGAGATTGGATGAAAATGAGGTGGAATTTTGGTCATTTTTCTGGTACGTAATTGAGCATGGTAGAGGTAACAACGTACTAATACTACGCTAGCTGGCATGCATATATCTTGCTAAAATGCTGAATGCCGATATGGAATGGATCCAACTCCCTCCGTTAATTAACAGTACAGTTTTCTTTAATCATCTAATTTTGATTTGATTTGATTTGATTTAAAGCATAAAGTTAATTTGTCTAGGACACGTACTACGTTAATTACACACTATTTTTGACAACTCTTGTTTTACTATTAAATTTCAAGACAAGACTAAATATGTTACTGAAAAATTAAGAGAGACGATGTTTTTAGGGTCAAAAACTCTAAGTGAACCTGCATGATAAAATAGGTGAAATTTAAATATATTTATGTTCACTTAGAAGAGCTCTTTTAGAGTATATAATAATATTTTAATTATATATTAATAAGCTTTTCCACGTAATTTTGAAACTTTTGGTCCTTGCTCTTATTGTTGGTCAAACTTTGTATGAATATGAAATAAGAATTTGATGCGGGCAACTGAAAAATATGATACATGAGAAATGGATGATCTATAAATTAATTAAGAAGTACACAAAATTAATTACTATATATATTCCATTAATTAAGTTTGAATCACTTAATTAATTATAACACCTAAACATCCAGCATGCATGCATGCATGTCCCTAAAACTAGATTAAGATCTACATGATCGTCATAAACTACCTACCTCATCATATAAAATTAATATATCAAACCACTCCAAGAAAAGAAGGAACAAATTAATTAATTAGAAATAACAATCAAATTAATCTACTCCGTATCTATCTACAACCATGTGAAGTCCAAGCAGAGGCAGTAAACAAGCTAGTATCTTTCCATCCTAGCCTAAGTGTTCCATCTCCTTGTACAAGACTATATCCGTGAGTAGGAGGAAACATGTTCAATATGAGTTGAGCTTGTGCCATTGAATTCCCACTCATAGGAACTTGCACAAAACAATTCCTTCCCAGTTCACCTCTCCAATGCTTGAACTTATCTTCCCCACTTCTAGCCGGTCCGCCTATTGCCATTATGTTGTTGATCTCCCTATAAAGAAGGTCGTGCTCAACACGATGGCGATTCGAGTCATCACTTTGCATAAATGCCCCTAAAGAATCAAAAATGGTGGAATAAAAATGGAGGGAACCCACAAAACGGTCCAAAAATGATCCCCCGTGAGATATATCTTGTTCCACCAATGTGACTACCCTAGGGTTCAAGTCTTGGAGTAGCCTCACTGTCTTCCAATCCGGTCCTGTGGCATCGTATAATGAATGTTGTAGCCAATGCACCGCTAGGGTTTCGCCTCTTCGGATTTGGAGCGTTGAAATATCGGTTATGTCCCCAAATTTCTTTGCAACAGGGTGGAATTCAAACGACATTCCAAGGCGTTTGGCGAAGTTGGAGAGCTGTTTCCCCGTCTCGATCAAGAGCTCCGACGAGCTCCCCATTCCGGTCATCCTCACGTGGGGTGGGCCCTCCATGCGTGTGGCAAGGATGTGAAAAAGTGCCGGCCATTGGAGGCCTTGCATGATGTCAAGGTCGATGATATGAACCCTGTCGCGACGATAAAATGCCTCGAGAATGGCTTGGTTGGAAGTGAAATGTGCAAATTTGATGAAAGGGGAAATGTTGTTGAAGACTTGGAAAGCAGCATGCACATTTTTTTGGTTGATTAAAGGGGAACAAATTCCAAGCCATGAATTGATAACCCTACTAGACATGGCCTTGGCAAAATAGGCCACAATTCTTTCAGCGCAAGAGGGCCCATAAGGGGAAGCCATTTGGGTTAGCTCAAGTAACATGCTATGGGCTTCACCAAGATTATCAACTGAAATAGCAACTGCACACTCCAAAAGAAGTGTTATTAAACTCAAACCATGCTCATCTAACCTACTTAAGCTAGTTTGATTAATATTAATATTAGTAGTAGTAGTAGTAGTAGTAGTAGTAGAAGTAGTAGTATCTCCACCACCACTAATTATTAGGTCATTGCACCATTGAACAGCTTGCTGGTCTCTATAATTTGCATGATCAGAAGAATTATGATTTCTTTTAGCCATTTTTCTTGGCCTCAACTCACCCAATAGTGTTGGAACAATGTTATCCTCATACACCATTGTTGAGTTGTCAGTACTCTGCAAGCAGCTGCTGTTCGTGCCGCTTTCCGGCAAGTCTTCGATGAGTTGTCTGGTGACATGCTCCACCCACTCGGAGAGTTCATTCCTCTCCTGGAAGCCGGTGAGGGTTGGTTTGGAATTATTATAATAAGGGTTAGAACTATTATTAGCCCCTGCAGCTGGAAATCCAACTGATGTGTAGTCCCATTGTTGATCATGGGGTTGGATTATGTCTAGAGCTCCATGACCTACTTCAAAACCACCTTTGGTCATAATATATATCAGATGACAAAGTTTATTTGATGGTTTATATCTTTGAGACAATATATAGAGAGTCTAAGAGTGGGAGAGAGAAATAGAATGGGAGAGAAATTGAATATATATTAATTGTACATATTTGGATATATATATATATATATAGGGCTATATGCGTGAATCGGTTGTTGGGGAAGAACCCATTTTAAGTACCGTGCCACAATTTCTACCGGCTTATAAAAAAAAAAAAAAAAATTGTCCAAGGCGTCAGTAGAGAAACATGGCGGTGGCCAAAATATTGTTGTTCAACAATAGGTTCTTTGTGGAGATGGATAAATCATATATATATATATATCTTTTTATATTGTTTAATCATTTCAAAATATTATATGTGCTTGGAAAACGTTTTGCGCTTCTACTTTTAAGAAGAAAAATTATACACCAACAAAAATATAATGCTTTTTTTCTTTTTGAAAAGGTAGAATTGATATTTTTATTTAATGCGAAGAATGTCTATGCATGATACGAATAGTGTTTAATTGTTGGTGCAACATTACTTCTCAAAAAAAAATTTACTTTTACTTTACATATATATAAGCACACTAAAAAGTGTCCTATTTTTCTTACTTAAGAGAATATATTTTTCAAATTTGCTAATCAAACACGTAGTCAAAAATTCTAAAATAAAAATATGGTGGGAGCCAGCTAGGATGAAAGAGGAGAGTTGCAGGCCATGTATGAAGGTGAAGTTGACAAGGGGATGGGGATGACTAAATAATTAATTAAATAAAATGAGCAAAGAAGAATTGGTCATTGATCATAAAGCAAAAGTTTAATTAAATTAGGGTTATTTGTTTATTCGAATATCACATACTATTAATTATGGCCGGCATAGTGAAACCATATAGATGAAGTTGAACAGCTAATTGCCAAACTCTTACGCTAGTTTGGTAGTGATTTTCATTATTAATTAAAATGATTGTTTTATATATATATATATATATATATATATATATATATATATAGGGGTAGTCATGAAAGCTCTTGCCTATTTCGTTTCCCAGCAAAATGGAATAAATTATATATAAAGGCTAGTCATGAAAGCTCTGGCATATTTGATTTCCCAGCAAACTGGAATAAATATTATGTCAAAAGGAGGAAGATTAGAACGTTATGGATATGAGTGGGGTTAGAAAGATGTGGAAACAACTGCCTGCAATATATAAAACATAAAAAATGACTGATGATGCATGGATCATAGTCTTTATTCTAATTAATTTGTTAACTCTTAATAACTAGAAAATTAAATTTTATCTTGGAAAAGATATGTCCTCTACAAGAAAGTGGATCATAATCACTGGCCAATTAATTAATTATATAACGAAAATAATAAATTAATTAATTTGGTCACGTACATATATAGTTTTGGATTACTACTAACTAGGTAGCATGATGATGTAAGTATATATCTAATTAATTTATGAATTGTGGAGTTTCAATGTAATTTAATTAATTACTATACATGGTAATTGGTTCACGTTATCTCATATATACTCCGTATATTTTTTCATTCCAAATCGAATGTCATCTTATAAAAAATGGTTAAGATTCATATATACCTTGGGGAAAATAATTAAGGATATATGTTGTGTGCAATATTTGGCTCGACTCCTTCAGATAGATGATCGCCTGATGATTCTACATGCGGTCATACTAATTAGTTTGATGCATCCGTCGTGATTATGGTTAAACAACCGTATATGATGCCACTTTAATTTGTCAAATCCAAAATGACAGTTCTGTTGGTATATTTCACATGAATTTCATATTGAATAAATTCAAGAGTGTAGATGGGTTAATAAGTATGATAGAGCCTCAGCCTAATAGGTTAACCTTTTAGGTAAGGAGATGGTTCAACATACTTATTGGTAAAAATCTACCTGATGTCTGTATTCTTGCTAGGTGATGAATTGATGTGGGATGGATAAATAGCCCCATTACAAAATGGTATCAGATGAATTGATGTGGGATGGATCGTACAATTCCGCTACAAAATGGTATCAGAGCTCATGGTTCGATAGGCCCAAGAACAACTCCAAAGTGCGAGGGGAGTACGAGGGTAAAATTTGTGGAGCACGAGATGATTTGAGTCGGGTGGAGCGGGCTTAGTAGTATTAGAGTCGAGCATATTTATTAACCCATCTAAGTATGTTCAACCACCTTCTTACCTAAAAGGTTAACCTATTAGACATGCCACCAAGGGGTGTTCAACCAGATTCTTTTGTTTTTAATGTTCTGATCCGTGGGTGCTGCAAGGAAGGAAATTTAGAGAAAGTTTGTCATTATTTGATTAAATATGAACATTGCATGTACACCTACTTTCAACATTTTAATGAACATGAACATTACATTGGGTGTTATATGCTTTATTATTTCAAGAGAATTTTGGTGTGAAATCGTAATGGGTATTTGAAATTTCATGTGTTAAGTATAAATTAATTTTAAAATTCTTCAGGTGTGTATAATGGTAGTTTATTCTCTGTGCACATGTAAAATTTTAAGCAATTGGAGGTGTGACAGTTAATTTACTAACAAGCTTGAGGGGATGTTCAATGTATGAATCTCTCTTGAATTGTTTTCTCTAATATTGACTAAACTCATTACTTAATATGAAATTGTAGGCTATAAGTTGGTACATGAATTGTGTGCTTCCGGTCATTTTTGATATGAATGTTCGATAAATTATTAAATTCATTATTCAATATATTTACAAATGCAAGTGATTTGTCATGTAAAAATGTATTAAAAAGTTTATATGAAAATAACTTATTATAAAAAATAAAATATTTTTCTCATCGCAATTTTAACACATTATACAATTCGATCCTAGTCCGTGCATTGCACGGGCTATCAACTAATCTTTCTTAAAGCTATATATATCATCAACATATTAAGATTGGAACATCACATATAAACTAAATTTTAAAAATCAAGGTGTATATACGAAAAATGGTTGAATGACACTTTTTACCCTCTAAATTATTATTCATTTTTAAAGTTGTTTTTAAGGTATAATTTTTGTCAATTAGATCCTTCAACTACCATTTTATGTCGACCATGTTCCTTTTATCTTAACCTATCCCATTTTAACCAAATTTTGACCCAACACGACCAGTTTGACCCACCCTCAAATTTTTATATTTAAAAATATAATACATATTAAAAATATTTTAAAATAAAATATTATTTTAAAAATAATAATTATATTTAATATTTTTAAATAAAATAAGTTTTTTTAAATTTTAAAATAAAATATTTTTAAATATTTATTATTTTTAATATTTTAGAAGAGCATAATATTTTTAAAATATTAATTATTTTTATATATTTAATTCTATTTATATTTTAAAATTTTTAAATAATAATTTTATTTAATATTTTAAAATAAAATATTTTTTAATAATTTTAAAATAAATATTATTTATAATATTTTAAAATAAAATACTATTTTAAAATAATAATTATATTTAATATTTTAAAATAAAATATTTATTTAAATAATTTGAAAATAATAATTATTTTCATTATTTTAAAATAAAATATTATTTTAAATTAATCAATTATTTTTCATAAATTAATAATTCTAATATCTATTATTTTTCATTTTTTATTCAAAAATTAATTTTTAGATAAAAGTTAATATTTTTACCATTATTTTATGTATTCTTAATATTAGTATTTTTTAAAAAAAACTAAAAATAGAAATTAAAATACAAAAATAGTAAAAGATAAAATAAAAAATTGATTCAATTTTTTTAAAAAAATTAAATGGCTTTAAAAATAATTATTATTTTCAGGAAATTTTTTAGAACATTTTTCATTTTAAAAAATTGAGTAATGTTTTATAAAACGTAGATTCAAGAAATAAAACTTTATTTTCATCAAACAAAATATATTTATTTTTATTTTTTACAGATGTGTAAATTTTCATAAAATAATGAAGATTTAAAAATTTTAACTTTAGTTTTTATGAATCTATATTTTTGTGAAATTATACTCATTTTGAAAAGAAAAAAAGTTTATAATATTTTTCCTTAAAATAATTTTTATTTTTAAAAAAAATTAATTTTAAATATAAAAAATTATTATTTTAAAAATAATATTTATTCTAAAATTATTAAAATATTTTATTTTAAAATTTAAAATATAATTATTATTTTAAATTGTTTTAAATATAAATATAATTAAACATATAAATATATTTATTATTTTAAAAATTAATTTGTTTTAAAATTTTAAAGAAATGTTATTTTATTTTAAAATATTAAATATAATTATTATTTTTAAAATTTTAAAATATTTTAAAGTATTTAAAATAATTATTTTATTTTAAAATATTAAAATTTGGGTTTGGGTCAAGATGGGTTGGGTTGGGTTGAGTCGAATCGGGTAAAAGAAACAGAATCGACACAAAATACCATTTGAAGGACTCAATTGACGAAAAATATATTTTAAAGATGACTTTGAAAGTGGATGGTAACATAGAGGGAGAAAATTGTCATTCACCCTACGGAAAATTGATCTTAGTTATTAGTTAACAATTTGTCAAACAGTTTATAGTCAGATAAAATAATTTTACACATGAATTAATATAAAATACCGCCCGCCATGCACGCAAACTATTTGGCTAATTGTTGACTTCAGCCAATTGTGAACTGCTGGTGTTTCCGTTGCATGCATGGACCGGCGGTTTCAAGTTAATTATGTGTGTATCCATCCAGTAAACACAAACACAATTCGTCGTACGTGTTCAGGTTCTGGATACGTATACCATTAAGCATAATTCCTACGTTTTACTGTTATTTGAGGGACAATACTTTTTGTACGAAAACCGAACCAATAATTTAATATATAAAAAAAACATAAACCTTTTTGGTCTAGTACTTGCCTAATGCTTAGTCCACTAAATGATCAGCTAGCAGTCAAGTATATATTTAAGTATTATTGAGAGAGACAGAAAATGAGGTTACATTATATGCAGATTCTGTAATGACAAATGGCACTAAAAATGGTGTTTTAGCACCACCATACTTAGCCATGAATGAAAGCCATGCCCAAAGAATGAGTTAGTTTTGTTTTTCGATCAATCCCATTAGTTGCTCACATTTACAGGATCAAGAAGTAATGGCCCAACAATAATGAAAAAGTGCTATGTTTTTGTTTTTGTATATTACATCTTCTATGTTTGATAAGTGGGAAAGAATAAAAATTACATTCTAAGCTATCTCAAGAGTTTTGACAAGAATTAAATAAATTGAGGAGATTTTGCCATTTTGGGACCAAACAAAAAGGAAACTTGCCAGCTGATTTGCAGCTTCAAAGCCCAGCACCACCAAACATCAACTTCCAGCCAAAGGAGTGGCCAAATAACAAAAAGGGGTGGTAGCTCTCTTGAAGTTAAATTGATTCAATGGGATGGAGCAGTATTAGATGTCATGGAGAGATGAACAAGGGGTTGGTTAAATGGACTTGCTATTCTGATTTTCAGAAACTTCTAGTTGAGGAGGCAAAAGATTCAAAAAGCTTCCTTGCGACTTTTGTTCATCAGCTGTCTCTGATGTTTCAGACTCATCCTCTGTAACACACAAACCCAACATGATCAGAAACATCAAGAATAAGATTCAGTCCTACTACAAACCTAATTAATGACCTGACTATCTCTCTATGAATATTATATACATAATACACACACAGTTCTTGTGCATTCCTGCTGAAGGACAGATTGGAGCAGCAGCCTATATTTAAGAATTACAAGTGCTCTCCGCTATTAAGAATTGCAGATTAAGTTATTTTTTAATGAAGGCCTCTTTTACGATAATGCTGCAAAATTGTCCGTCGTAAAAAGTAGTGGAGCTCCTGCTCTCTTTCCCTCTCATTCTGCTCGAATATCCTTCTGCCCACAGCCAAACCACCGTCTATACCCCATCACCCCCAAGCACCACCACCCACCACCATTTTTGTCAACTTCTTTCCCTTTTCTTTAACAGTTTTTGCAGGAAAAAGATCTCTCCTTTGATGTCTTTCTGTCTTGACTTTGTTTGTTCTACATGCCCTGACTTTGCTTCTTCCCCTTTGTGTAATCACATTTCTTTGCTTTATTTCTGCTCATACCTTATCTGGGATAGTTAAAGCCCCTTTCCCCTGCCTCAAGTGATCACTTGGAGAGGGCATGCATCAGACCTTGCATAATAGAGGAGTGGCAGAGAGGAAGAGAGAGAGGAACAGGAGAGAAAAAAGAGCACAGAGGAAGAAAGAGAGGAAGAGAGCAGAAGCTCCACTAGTTTTTATTGCTGAACAGGAAGGCATTATCGTAGAAGAGCGCTCTGCTATAAAGAAGATCAACGGACAATAGCGGAATACACTGTTAATTTTTAAATCTGGCCCTTCACTATCTGCGTGGACAGCTATAGATTTGCTGACTAAAAGAAGGCCTATAGCCAATGCAAGCGATAAATCATTCCCCATATGGGAAGTGATCCACAGCTAACATTAGATGCCATCTAATTTCCAGGGTCCCACCTTTGAGGCTTTGAAGGTGTTTTGCACTATAGTTTCGGGAGTGAGAGTACCGGAGGGTAGTGCAAATACCTTTCAAGGTCTTACCCCCGGAAGTTAGATGGCATCTAATGGATCATTCTCCAGAGGTAATATCATTACAAGAAAAATTACCCAAATGCTCACGAAACCTAGTGAAATCAGCTTTAAGTGAGCTTCACAGCCTTGGATAAGATGCAAACTCTCAACAAAGAGATTCTACGTAGTACTCAAGTTCCTCCAATGTTTTAATTCATTGATCCCATGTTCACATCTAATTATCAGAATCATGACGATTATGTCGTTTGAAAATGCATACTACATCCAAGAGTGACAATAGACAAACCTTTAATATTTTCAAGATATTATTACAAGTACAAAATGCAAAAGCCTACCAAAGAGTGACTTGATTGTTGGTCTTTTTGGTTTGGTGTTTCTCTTCTTTAATTCAGCTGCGAAAAAGCATAAACAGAATCAGTCACGAGACAAGGCAAATATCAAACTTTGAAGTTAGTCAACAATAAGAACAACTTGAAAGCTTATAAGATGGATTAAGAAATGTGCAAAGACTGTTTTAATAGACATTTCTGCAACTTTAAGCCATTTGATTGGTTCTATAAAAGCTAGAGAAAAAGAAAAGTGAAACTACATTTTCAATTTATGTTATGACTTGTTCAAGTAAAATTACATCAATCACATAAACGGGAACAATGCTTAACCACTTCAAACTACACAAGTAAAGAATATTACTCTCTCAGACCCAGTTTAAATGATACTCTTTTATGGTTTTTTTTAATACTCTTAGTTGTTTGAGGCACAGACTTTGAGGCATGCCCAAAAATACATGTACATTAAATTTTGAATATGTATATATTCAGAATATATACATATTAAGAAGACGTGTATGCACCCACATATATCTAGCTAAGCAAAATGTATAATCAAATTTAGATATAGAGTCCTCATTTCTATAAAATCACATGTACATACAGAATCTATATTATAGAGGGAGAATTTGGTTAAACTGTGTAACGTAAAATAAAATAAAATAAAGGGTGATGTTAGGAGTCTCAAATATTTGGTCTCAAAAATGTCTTAAATGATGTGTCACCAAAACATTAGTTGGGTAGATATTGACTATGCCATAAATTATCGTTAAAATATTCAATGTCATGTCATTTGAGACCCCTAACATTACTCAAAAATAAATGACGGTTATCCTAATAAAAATCTATCCCAACTTGTATAACTCCTCCCTATTTTTATGCTAAAACATCACATTGTTTCCCCCTCTCTTCTACTTCACTCTCTTATCCCTATTTTTACTCCCTGACTCCCTCTCATAATCTCTTATCTTTAAACTTTTATTTTATTTTCTTTTTTTGTACACACATTGTAGTGTGTGTTTGATGACTGGTCCTTATAATGATAAGCATACAGGGTCTACTGCACATATAGGGTCTCCATTATGAAACATGAATGCACAAAGGACCTAAAAAGTATGGATACGCTCAAAAGCTTCATCTGTGCAAAGTGGTATTTGAAACTTACACACACACACACGTCAGTCTGTGAACAAGAGAGATACATAGAAAGCGCACACACAGAGGGAGAGAGAGAGGAGAGATACCCATTCCAGGAACTTGATAATCGTTGACGATTTCAAAATTCTTATACGTGTAACCAACAAAGTTAACATCCTTGGACGAAAGCATCTGTAGAAACAAAAGAAGAATCGGAAAGAACCCAAATGATATAACATATGATAAAAGGAGAACAAGAAAATTACAATCCTTAACATATCAATATGCTCGTTTGGGGAAGCCAGAATGGAAAGAAAAATAAATAATATGTATGTCAATTCATATAGCAACAGCAGGCATTATCAGCAGAGAATTTCATTCATCGAAAGAAATTTCCCACAAAGATTCTAGCAGATTCACATAGCCATCACTCCCCTAGAGACATGCAGGTGCACAATAGCTCTTCAGTTCAAAATAGGGATAAATACACTCAGAGAGAAACATATCATAGGAATCATTTCGTCTCCAGTGTTGCATGGACAAAGGCTCATTATAATCTGAGAACTACAAACATGTCATTAAAAAACACACAATTCATTATGTGAAAAATCATTGTTTAAACCCCTGTATGCTACAGCAAATAACTCACTTTTTTTTCTCCGAGTACTTGACTTCCTTACACGTATACATGGAGAAAGAGTAGTCTGGTAACTGAAAATGGATTGAAATATTTGCAAAGATATTTTAGAAGCCAGTGGCAATATTATTTTCTATAAACCTAAATTGCCCTTCTTTTGCCTATTCAGGAAGTAGAGCAGAGAGGGCTATTTTAGTATCCCCGTAATAAGTCCCTTGTCATTTTCTACAGCTAAAGAGTTCCCACTCATCTGAATTGGTAGGTAGCAATGGGTA
Organism: Panax ginseng; assembly: GCA_020205605.1. Classification (NCBI taxonomy): domain Eukaryota; kingdom Viridiplantae; phylum Streptophyta; class Magnoliopsida; order Apiales; family Araliaceae; genus Panax; species Panax ginseng. The sequence continues at coordinate 2,418,683 of CM035138.1, forward strand.
GAATACTGGGAATGACTAATTTAGTAATTTTAGAGACAACTATAAATTTCCATGAAACAGAAAAAAACTACTACAAGTGCAGAAATAAATCAGTGAAGATTAAAGCAGCACTTGAGACTTGGATTGCTTCAAAATAATAACCATTGGAACATAGTTGCACAAGTTAGCAAACCTTTCTCCATGGACCAGATTTTGACGAAGTCTTAACTTGGTTTTCAGACTGTGCAGCAAAATGGGAAGAAAACAGAAATATAGTCAACGGCAGAAAATACGCAATCCATGTCTCTACAGAACTTGACAAAAATGTTTTTTTTTATTAAAAAAAAAATCAACATGATTACCTCATCAAATTTTTCGAAGTTCTGAGTGTCCAATTCGTCATTGACTTCAGGAATGAAAGCAGCCTCCATTTGGTATATTCTGTCCCAATCAACACCTTCAAACCAAGGATGAGCCTGAAATAAATAAATAAATAAATAAAACAAGCAAGCAACTCCCTCTATTTCTGACTCACTTCCGGAACAAATCCAATAACATAGAACAGGACACACCACACAACACCTTTATTTCATGTGCGCCTTTTGAACCTAGCCTCTGATTTACATTACAAAGTAGTTTGCTGATAAGGTCTTTTGCTTCTGAAGACAATCGTGCTTCTTCAGGAAACTTCAAGTGTGTTCTCCAGTTTACTATCTGCATGAATGAGGAAATATAACATCCTTCAGAAGACAAATAATTCGGGTTTGTCTTACTAATGGTTAATGGGATTGAGAAGGTTTGACTCATGTCAAAACAAAATTATTTCCTTGAAAATCTTTACTCAATCAACGACAACAGAAACAGTACTAGGATGCAGAAGAAAAGATAAGAAGATTTAAAATAACACCATAAAATCAGCAGGACCATTATTAGAAAATAATTGTTAGAAAGGGGGAAAAGACGACGGAAATAAGCAGATCTGGCTATATTAACAACCGAGTTCCACCAAAAAAGCTGGTTTTGACTTGACTCCATCATATCAACCTACTTGTGACCTACATATTTTTAATAAGTGCTACCATCCCCAAAGCCCACAATCTGGAACAGATTTATGCTTGACAAAGCCCATCCTAAAAAATTTCCACTGCCTTTATAATTAGTTTACTGCTGAGATTTCTGCTGATGCAGAACAGAAAAGGAAGACTAACGAAAATTGCAAAGGCTTATTAGTAAATTATTTTATATTGTTATTTTTAAATAAATTAGGAAACTGTAAGGGATTCTATGTATTTTTGTTAGGTATTAACAATAGATCTTTCACTATTTTAATTATGGAATGTAGTCATTAGGAGTTTATTATATTGAAGTTTATTTTCACGTTCAATTATGCTTTCGAATCACATTGGAATTAGGGTTTTCTATTTCCTATATAAAGTGTCTAAATCCCCATTATTGAATTAGACTTGTACATTGATTTGAGATTGAGGCTTTATGCCATTGTGGCCTTTGGCTATGGTTCTTCTTCTTCTTCTTTCACCCTCTTTAATCCCTCCTCACCCCTCGTCCTGCATTATCCACCTCTTATGAGAGCATCTCCAAAAGTAGTAGCAAAAAAAACTCTTCAAATTAAAGTTTGTTGACCTACGTGGCAATTTGAAGAGTATTATTTGCTATTTTCATATTTTGTGCCTCATCAGTCTCTTCAATTCAATGAACTGTACATCAAACGCAATAAATGTTTTTAGCCTTTAATTATAGATTTGAAGAGTGAGAAGAGGTTGCAGATTTGAAGAGTCATGAGAAGGAGGTTGCACATTTGATGACTAAAGTTAAAGAGGTTGTTGGAGATGATTTTCTGATGTGGCTCACCTATTTGAGTATCCCAAAGTGGTTGAAGAGGCTGTTGGAGATGCTCTGAGTTATGAATATATCCATATCCATAGGCAGACATGTAAATATTCAGAAAAGGAGCTTCATGATATATGAATACAAGAAAACTGTTTCCCCAATATTTAGGATACATTTTATGAAGCCAATCAGCTGAAATTTAAAGATTCAGTCTTGATCCAAAAGGCCTCTTCAGGTTCTCCAAATATGAGTGTTGTTCATTTGTAGCCTATGTGAGTTGTATCTGAAGCAAAACTGCAAGTTGATGATACTAAACTAGCAACATCACCAATAACCCACTACAAAAGAAGTGTTTATGATCCGATTATGAACCTAACAAATATGAAACAAGCAATTCATTTCAGAAGTTCACTGGAGTAACATGTCACAAGAAACCAGGAGTAGCTATAATCATAGTGGGATGCCTAACAATAATAAAGACTAGAACACCATAAAGGGAAGCAGGACCATCTTATTATCTTGAATGTCTATTAGATGCCCACATTTTGAAAAACTGAGTTCACAATCCCAACTGTCAAGGATGGCCACTCAAGTAAAATGATGAATATATTTTAGACAACCCCCGATAAATTTTCTGGCATTACTTTAAATATGAAGAACTATAAAATTACCTTCCTACAAGTTGTCATAGGATCATCAGAATAAAAAGGTGGATAACCCACGAGCATTTCAAACATAATAGCACCAAGTGACCACCTGCAGAGCATTAACACAATAAATTAGTCCTGGCGGTCGAATGCCAATCTGAAAAGGATAGACTCTATACTAGATCCATTTTATTCTGGGTAAGAAATTTAGAATTTAAAAAAAAAAAAATTGTCTACTTTTGTCACCAGTAACATTAATGACACTGATACCCAAAAAAAAACTGAAAATATAAATACATTGAGCAACTATGGGAAGAACAGAAAGGTTATGTCAGATTCTATTTGAAAAATAATTCAATATATTTTCTCAACGGACTCCGGCTCCTCAAATTAACATGTATGAAATACTAACCAGTCACATTCCAACGAATAACCTTTCTTCAGGAGAACTTCTGGAGCAATATAATCTGGTGTACCAACAGTTGAATAAGCCTGCAATGTCCAAAATGACAAGATAGACGAAAAATTTCCAGGTATTGAAATTCATATGCCAGAAACATAGAGATCAAACTTTAGAGAAAGGGTTGATTTTCCATGAAAAAAGAATGCACTATCTTTTATTAAATCCACAACATAATGCATTTTTTGTGGATATTGTTTAGATTAACACCCATGGGAAGGCATATCTTGGCTAATAGTCTTAACAACTTAGCCATCACGAAATAATAAAAGCACAGAAAATGTATCTCAAATTATAGAAAGCTTAGAAAACTTACAAGTGTCCGTCTATTTTTCTGCCAATGTTGTAGTTGTTCCTGTTGTGTTCGTCTTGGAGCTACAGAGCGTTCATCACTTCCTGAAGTTCCATTTATGCTTTCTCCCGGTGATAAGTCCTTCTCTTCTAGAGTACTGCAGTCTAAAGGTTTACAAAGTCCAAAATCTGATAGTCTCAAATGACCGTATTTATCGAGTAGCAAGTTGTCAGGCTTAATGTCTCTGTAAAAAGTAACTCTAGAAGTCATTCTAAAGTAGTCCAATAATAGCACTTCACGAAGTATACAGTATTAAGATGATACATCAGAAACAGTCGCAAACCTATGAATATAATTATGTTTGTGGATAGATGCAATAGCCAATACTGTTTCACCAACATAAAATCTGGCCTCATATTCAGTCAATGTATCCTTTCTCATAAGTAGAGTCATCATATCTCCACCAGGCAAATACTCCATGATAAGGTATAGAAACTCATCATCTTGGAAAGAACAATAGAGTTTGACGATGCAATTGCTGTCCACCTCAGCAAGCAGATTCCTTTCAGCTTTCACGTGCTCAACCTACAAGATGTAAAAGCTAATTACCAGCAAATAAAATGAACATAGAGCCACAATAATATCATCTGAAGACCACGTAATCACGCACCTGGCCTCTACGAAGCATTTCCGATTTCTTGAGCTTTTTCATTGCGTACACATGACCTGTTGCCTTTTCCCTACAGATTCTAACCTGTGACACAAATAACCATACACTCTTAAGTTATTTCTAGTCTTTACAATTCAACATCTTTGGTGAAAAATAGATTTAACTAAATAAAATATTCAATATGAATCATTAAGTGATTATTAAATTCATATTTTAAGCTATTTAAGAATGTCATTCTAAGATATCAACATTTGAGATTATTCAAGCATATTTAGGATGTGTCTCTCTCTACCATTTTGCTTTAACCCCCCCCCTCCTCTCTCCTGCTCCCTTACTACAATTTTCTGTATTGAGGAGGCAAAAGTAATCTTGACACAATATACATATATATATATATATGTATGTATATATGTTATACGTACACACACACACATATATTCAGATTCCATTTGTTACTATCCACCCTAATACTTCAAATTCCTCATTAATCAATAGGTGGAGGAATAAAGTGCATTAAACATTTATTGCAATATATTTCAATTGCACAAGAGTAATCTAAAGGAGACATTAAATTTGATATAAATTTGAATCTATTAGGTACAAAATGTTTAAATTTTCACATATATTACATAGGTTACATCAGAATTGTATATATCTGATCCAGGTGTATACCAGGAACAGGCACCGACCATCTACTAGATAATTCTGTTGATACCTTTTCTTTTCTTTTCTTTTCTCTTTTCTTCTTATTTTTGGTAAGTGTAATTATGTTGATACCTAAGATTGGATCATTAAACAAAAAGGACCACTATTTGCTACAAAGAGCAAACAGCTATAATGATACATGAACTTGGTGAAGATGAAACAACTAGCAACATTAAGCAGCAAAGAAAAACAAATGATAAACAAGAATTTAAATTAGCACTAATATAGATCAACTGCTAAAAATTGCAAAGATAAAAACTATTTACAGGAAAAAGGAAAATATGTTCACTTGTGCACACTTACTATCATAGATATCATAGACTATGTTTACCTCTCCAAAAGCACCCTTCCCAATCATTGTCAGTAACTCAAAATCATCAGCACCCATTTTGTGCCTTTGAAGGCGCATGTATTCAGTTTCCTTCTTCTCTAAGAACTTTAATAGGTTGTTTTGGTCTTCCTCCGAGACATCAGCATCAGCCAGCTTCTTCTCCAATAAATTTCGCCTGTGAAGAAAACATGGAAGGTAGAATCACATGATTTATACCCTGGAAGAGTGGAAGTTTTACAACTTCAACTTTAAAATTATTCCAGAACGAAATATAATGGCCAAGTAACTTTTATAAATAATAATAATAATAATAATAATAATAATAATAATAAAAGGATTGACCTAGTAAGGATTAACTAGATTTCTCTGACAGACATTTTCCATACACTGCTTAAATAATGAACTAGTATAACTGAATAAGTACTTTATTAATTCAGTCGAATATTATCTAGCAATCTCTAACAAATTCATGTGTTAAACAGTAAGTGGTTAAAGAGTAAAATTATCTACAAATTGAACAGATGAATCAACTTCATCACAAAAAGGCAATATTAACATGCCCAAAATTTTGCAAAAATATGTTTCTAATGTTTTCTCTTTTTTGCAAAGTAAATATATTTCTAATGTATCAATATTAAATACTTGGGATAAATAATGTATAAAGAAGGAGATGTTGATGAATATATATATGCCACATGATTAGAGCAAGATGGACGAAATAGCATAGTTCCTCAAGGGTGTTGTTAGCCTCCAGGATATAATAAGTTGTTGAGAATGTTCTAATTTAATGAAATCAGTAGAACATACATAAACATGGACTGACATATCCAACATTTCTCACAATATGTTACCATTAATATAATGCTTTGTGTAAATGAAACATCCCCCTTATAGGAATTTTGTGTATGATAAAAGAAGACTTGACACAGGTAAAAGTAAGGACATACCGCTCCTTCCTCTCCTGTAAGTTCTTCATCTGCTCCTTATAATGATTTTCGATATACTGCTTCGCTGCCGCAACCTTCTGCTTTGTGATATTCGAGGCTTCTTCAGCCGTTAGTGGCTTTGAGTCTCTGGGCTCATCCTCGCCAGAAGCCATGGATTCCTTCTTCTTAGTTGAAGACCTTACCCGTTCTCGTGGCTGAAACTTCTGAAGCCAACTCCTAGCTGAATCCATTTCTTTTCCCTCAGCTCAAGGAGAACTTTAACAAACAACAATCATTTCCCCGAACTCCAACAAAAATAGCATTCATACGTTTTCCTCACCCCAATCAAAAAGGGCCTAACAAATCCATTCAGCAATGGTAGGTAAGGAAAAGTCACATCCCATTTCATGTGATGCTTCTCAAACAACACACATGCATAAAATTCAACAAAATATGACCAAAACTACTTTAACAGCAATTTAGATTTCATTATTTATTGGAAAAATAGAGCTAAACCCAGTTTTTTAAAAATTATTTTCTGGATCCCTTTCTCAAAAAGGACAAGAAACGAAAAATATTAACTCAATATCAAGGTTAAGAATTTCACATTCAGATATAAAAAGAAAGAAACAATGCCTTGTAAATTCAGAAAGATCAAAAAGCTCCCATGTCTAACTTCAAATAAAGATTCCAAAAGCTCTGGAATTCAAGCAATAAGTAATCAAAATATCAAAGTTTGAATCTTTCACACCAATTTGTATGTAAATGAGATCCATACAGTTAATAATAATAATAATAATAATAATAATAATAATATAAATCATGCAAGAACATTTAAATTGAAATTAAAACATTAAAGTGAAAAAAGAAAATTCAGAAAGTGAGTAGAGTCAATTGAATCTATAAAAGGGGCAGAGAGATCGGATTACCGCGAATAGTTTTGTCGGAGAGAGAGAATGTAATTCGATCCGCGGTCAATTATTTATAATATGTATTTAATATATAGATAGATAGATATAGATTAATGCTGTAATATACAAGTTCGTATAGAAAACTAGGGACGAAAGGAGGGAGACAGTTATTCCGCCATTTTCGCAAGGTGGCAGATGTTGGAAGTAAGAAACTTAAATTAAATATTTCAATATAATTAACAAATCATTTTTTCTCACTCACACTGCCTTCTGCCTTCTGCCTTCTGCCTTCTACTAAGCAATAAGCAGGAGTCCCACATTTCTTTTGTGTGATCATTTTTCTGCCAAATTTACATTCTGTCCCTTCCTCCGATTTTACCGTGTTATTTGATTTTTTAATATCAGTTTTTTTAAAATAAGTTTATTAAAAATAAATAAGTTGATATTTAATAATAATTTTTTAATCTAAATATAGTCAATTTGATTAATAAAAAACAGATAAAATTGGAGAGAGGGAGTTTGGTAATTTGGTTAGGAAAAGAAAAAAAGGGAGAGAGAGAAAAGAAAGTATTTTTATTCTTTTTCTCTTCCTTTTTTATTAATTTAGGGGAGGGAAAATTACAAAAGTTGTAATATTATTATTGGGTTTGAATCTGTTTATAATTCAGAACAGATTATTTTTTATAAAAAATAAATTATTATTTATATGGAATTAGGTTGCATTGGTGGTGGGGAGTATTGTAATATAAGCATCAAGAATGAATGTGACTACGACAAGAGACAGAGACAGAGACAGAGACAGAGAAAGAGAAAGAGGTGCTTTCTTTCATTATTATCTCCTCTCCTCTCCTCAGCACAAAAGTTACAAGCAACAAATTCCTTTCAAGAGTTAGTTGGTGGGCAAGCAATATCTTGATTCTTGGTTGGTTTTCTTGATTTTTTTTCATATAATCTGCTGAATATATATACTAATAATATCCACCAACTACAATTCAATTCCATTAATAACAAAAAAAATACGTATACCATAAACAAACATCTATACGTCAACGGACATATTTCAAGTAGATCATAGAAACCAAAAAACCACCAACAATGGAGGTGTTACAACATTTAATATAATATACTTAATTATATATATATATATATATATATATATATATATATATATAACCACCATAAGTTATTGAAAATTCCTATAAAAGGTTCAGATACAATCATTGGAGTAATCAGTACCATAAAATCTTCTTTCACTCTACAATCTCCTTTTTCATTTCAGCAACCAACCATATTTCACACTCACTTGTACAACTAAAACGCCGCCCATTCAGCTGCAGTGGTTTTACTTAATCCTGATCCACTTGTGGAAGGTAGATTCCTCTGAACATGTTACAAATGGCCAATTAACATCCTTGTTTACTTGCAGACATGAATTTCTAATATGTACTGTTTCATAAAAAAAAGAAAAAACCAAACACTGCATCCTAGTAAGAACTAGCATTGGCTGTAATCATTGAACAAGCTCTATAATAATCAGTCAAGCTACGTCACAAATCTCATGCACCTACTCACGTGTGCATCGGTTTAGTATAAAAGAGTTCAAACAGCTAAAATGTACCACTCTTTGCATCCAAAGACTATATGCATGCAAACTCTTAAAAAAAATCGACTTTATAACCAATAACTCTTAATATATATTATATACTCACAACAGTACAATTCCTACCCAATATCATCATTATATTCATCAATCTATCAATTAGGACAACTTGTACTTACTTCAGAACTTTGCATCCAAGACTACGAGTGAGACTCACCTTATACAAATTCTCAGGATTGCAGGATAAACATATTTCAAGGGACTACTTGCTCTTGGTGTGAGAAACCAAGACGAGTGCGTGAGACATCAGCATGGGTAATGTCAAATTATCGGATACTATCCATAATGACAAGACATGTCATTCTTGACGATTAAGATATTGATATCTAAGAGATCAAAATAGTTACGCTACTGTACTCTGTAGGGTGGGTTCTATTGTTTTTCCTCTTTCATTTATTTGTTGGTTGATGATATGTTGAATCATCCTTGTACATGTACCATATTGAATTTCTCAAATACATAAGATTAGTTCAGACCAAGTCGGACAACCGACAATGTCGATCATCTTAACGAGAAAACAGTTAAGCACACTGTGGGTACATTATGCATATGGAGGATGCTAGCAATCCATGGAGGGTCCGAATTTTGATAGCCTATGTCCAATTGTTGGCACTGTTACCAGTTGAGATGACAAAGAACAATATACCTATCTTTGAATTAACTCTTTGGTCATTACTAAATTTGTCAAAAAGACTTCTCCCAAAAACAGAAAGAAAAACAATTGTCAAAAAAATAGGACAGGGGGATGAAATATGTTTGTTTGCAAGGTTTATACTTGGGATATAATATCTTGTTTGTTTTCAAATTTAAATTTAGACTTGGAACTATTAATCTAGGGATTATAAAATAGCTTAATAGTCTTGGGATTATAATTATAATCTCACGAATTATAATTCTGAAATTATAATCCTTGCAAACAAACATAGTTCAAGTGTCCTGACAGAGGGTTATCAAGATATGGACTGATAAGCAGTTCAGAAATTAATTTAGTGAATCTTGACAATAAAAAATTCCGAGGAAGGAAAGATGATTTCAAAATATTGAAATAGTTGTTTTTAATACCAAAAGGTCCTCTCTCTCTCTCTCTCTCTCTCTCTCTACTTATCTGTTTATATCAATCTCTCCATATCTGATCTACAATCCAATCATATACATGTAATTGGTCAATAAGATCATTACAACTACAATGCCAGGACAAATCTCAAATCAAATTCTGCAACCTGCATAGCAATCACACAGAACAAACATAAAAGCAGAGAACCAAAAGCCGAGGTTCGAGAAAGCTTGAAGAAATTTGAATTTAAATTTTAAGGTATGCAAAACTAACCACCTAGTCAAATAAGCAGTACTGAGAGAACTAAGAGAAGATAATAATGGGATACCTCGAGTTGAGAGAGATCGTGAAAGGATCAAGTAGAATGCCGTGTATTTTCCTTGGGCCCCTTGAGAAGCGACAACATGACCGCCAGATGTCATACGAACAAATGGCGGAGGTCGTTAAGCGGAGGTGGGGAGAGAGTCCTAATTTTTGGACACCAGTTGGTGGAGGACAAGGCCAAAAGTTTTAGACTTTCCGATGCAGAAACTCCCCAGACAACCCAAAGAATTTGAAAGCATGCCAAATCCCACTAGAACTTTGTTTTTACATTTATCCGGATGGTTTCACCTTCCTATAATCCAACCTATCAAAAGTAAATTCCTCAAAGAAACGACAATAAAGACAATAATACTCAAAATTAATAAAGGAAAAGTTATTGTTAAAGGAAAAGTGCTACAAGGACCAACATCGTGAAAGACAATCGTATCCCTTGGGTCGATAATTATGTATCAAAAGAAATTACTACTTGATCAGCTATACATTAGGGTGAAACTTAACCTCATGTCCTCATCAAACATTCTCAACTAAACTCCAAATAATCAAAACATTACTAATAACCTCTTTACATTCATAATCCATAATTATAAATTCAATTAAATCATTGTTATTGACCCTTCGAGCTAAACTTGCGCTGATTATATATTCAAATGCATTACTGATATAGACTTATAAATGCTTTCCAAGAACCCAATTTTATTATTATTATTTTCCAATAACCCAAATTTAATGTCTAAAATATAACATAATGGCCAGTTGGGATTATTGGGAATGACCATGGTACATAGCATTTCCATAAAATGAATTCTAGTTAAATTTACAATTTTCTTAAGCTCAAACTCAGAGTACAAGTAAGAAAAGCTCTTCTCAGTTAATTATTCGCATGTCTCAATCTATTTTAACTTTTCATTTCTCATTTCTCTCTGTTTATTTTTCACAAATTACAAGTTTATGTGTGTGTTACATTGTTAATACTTAATAGTCTTATAGACAATAATCAGTTATACATGAAAGGATTTCTAACTCCGAACATGGCATAAGTATAACATATCAATAACTTTCATCTCCAAATCAAAATTCAGCTGACATATTTTCATAACTACTAAAAAAATAAATTTTTACCTTCAGTCTCTGATTTACTGCAGGATGAATATTGTTAAAATTGTCCTCGCTCGTTTTGCCAGACTCCCCGTCCTCTCTCTTCACATGCTTCTCGTGATCGGACAATGCCACGTTGAAATCGAACGCTTCATTTCGCTCCGTAAACCCTAAACCCACAAACGCGTGCTTCCCGATCCCATCTTCGATCTTCAACACGAAGTACCGCGACGAATCGAGAACAGACTCGACCGCATTCTCTCTCTGCCCGGGATTGACAAAGCAAGCGGCGAACAGGTCGCCGGAGTTGGGATCCTCCAGTCGGATCTCGCATCGATCTTTACACGACACGACCCGGAGACGACCCGACCATATCTTATCTGACCGGAGCCATTCGCCGCACTTGTAGCCGCCGCTGGTGGACGGGGGCGGGATTTTGAAAACGGATACTTCGCGAACTACCAGGAGTGTATGGTCGAAGGATTCTTCATCCACTTCAAACGACATCGTTTCTGGGTGGGAGTGAAGAATGGGAAGATTTTGTTGATATTTAGAAAAAGGAGATTGGATTTTGGGGGACTTTAAGGTGGAGTTTGGTGTGAAAGTGATTATGGAAGTTGAAAGGAATGGAAATGCTAATACGCGTTAGCGTAACGAAGAGGGGAAATGGATTTGGGAGGTGTTGACATTGATAAGAGATAGAGAGAGAAGGCCGGTGAGGGGGAAGGGAAGTAAGGAAGGGATCAGTCAATTTATAAGTTGCAGATAGATAGATAGATAAAATTTATGGGCAAAGGTGCAAAATTGACTCACGTTTGGGCCGAAATTGCAGTTAACTTTGAAAAAAAACAACAAAAAAAATATGTTATAAAATGTAGCTTAAATATGTCCTTCCCTCTAAAAAAATATATATATCTTTATACTTGCACTGGTCCACTTCTTTAACGAATTTTAAATAATAAATTAAAAGTGAACGGGCAACATAACTATGGTGACGATTCAGTTTGAGCCGTCGCTACAACTCAAAAAATCGTTGCTATAATCAATTCGCATTTGATTCACTATTTAAGGTTCGCTGAAGAAGGAGACCGATACTTGCACTAATTAAAATTTAATTAATACTTTAAAGTTTAAACCAAAAATTCATATATCACATTACCTAAACACGATCAAAATTAAATTCATCATCAACCTTCAAACTTCACGATCTAAAGTTTTGCCACAGCATATTAAAAATGTCAACTTTATTAGTTCGCTAGATTAAAGAACGCGATAGCAGCGGAGGCATAGTCAAGGTCGCCACCCCAGTCTTGACCACCGCGACAAAATCATTCAGATTGATAACCCCATTATCATAAAGATCAATCAACGTCGATGGAGATTTTCTTACAAGGTCAATTAGAAAAAGAAAACATATGTGACACCCCCAAAATTAAGTATACATCACCACCCATGGGTGGGTCGTATATATGGTGCGAATTCAAATACAAATATGCAGTATACAATACGACAAAACATAAAGCGTGAGTTTGAATACAATTATTGTCTACTTAGAGATTATACAAACTCAAAAGAAGTCCTCATTACAATTATTATCACCTTTATTTCATAAAATAGTGAGGATCTGTAATCTTATCCTCCGGACCATTACTCAGTTCCGACTCGTCGTCCCAAATTTATATTCTCATTTCTCAAGAAAGCGGTGAAAGAAAGGGTGAGCTCAACTAGTCAAAGAAGAAATATTATGACTAAGATAATGCAGAATAAATTATTATTAGTCTCCAACAATGTTAAACTGATAAAATATAATAGACATCAAGTTTAACTGCAGCGGAACAAGCAATCCATAAAAGAGTCAAATAGAAAAAAAAATCTACTATCTTTTATGATTTAAAAGGTTTTTCATCATTGTTATCGCTGAGACTCAGCTTAATAAATAATCCACATCATGAAATCATCCCTGCACTACAGGCCAAAGATATTCTTTAGTATCACGACCACGAATTATCCATGCTTTATGGGCCAAAGATAATCGTGTTTTCATCAACAGATCCCGATCGTGCCATAAAATAATTCATCTTTTGCACCGCTTGGTCAAGAGAATTCATAGCCATAATCATACCAAAAGCGCCCATCAATGCACTACTGCCAACGATGAGGACTTTTTTTCACATCATTTTGTAACATTATGGTCATGATTATCTTAGAATAATCACGGTCATAATCATACCAAGTCCATCTATGCACTTATAGGCCACATATGACTTTCAACATAATATAAACATGAGGATGATGACAATGATATAAGAATTCAATAAAACAAGTTCAAAAATTAATTTGTCCGAGGAACGATAACGTCCAAATTGTCAACATGATCATTGCTTTGTAGAGTAAAATTCAAGAATGCTCGGAAGAATATTTTTACGAAAAGATCTTTGGATGAAGCGCAAATATCGAGGATATTCCACTAATTTCATGGAGTATAGAAGTTAAAATTTTAATCGGTGAGTATAATACTAGAATGGAATAACAAAAGATATCACCGTGCATGCGGTCTTTGGCGTAGACGGTTATTTCAACAGAATAATAATAACGGAACCAGTCGGGTGAAATTCACACACAAGCGGGATGTTCCAACAAAATAATAAATGCGAGAATAATAAATGATGGAACTGTGTCGAGCGATATAGACGCATAAGATATTACGCTGTAATAATAATAAAGGCGGAATAATAAAAATGGAACCAGTGCAGCGTATAAAGATGAGCGAGGATATTAAACGTAATAATAAAGATGCGAATAATGAAGAATGTTACCAAGTATAGGGTAGCCAGCAGATACAAGTTATTCCAACAGAACCATAAAGAATTGGAATAATTGAAGTTCTCTTCTTGAATACAAAAGAATAATATCCTGCGAAGTAAAATAATACTTGATATAAGAGTAGTGAAGTAGCAGAAAACATTTCTTCTATCTCTTTATAGTTTTCTCTTTAGAGTTCGGTGAATTAAAAGAAAATAATGAAGGAATGAGCTTATTTATAGGAAAATGGAATAATGAAGTTCTCTTCTTGAATACAAAAGAATAATATCTCTTACTAGTAAAATAATACTTGATATAAGAGTAGTGAAGAAGAAAACTTTTCTTCTATCTCTCATATCTCTCTGTATAGTTTCTTCTCACAGAGTTCGGTGAATTCGTAAGAAAATAATGAAGGAATGAACTTTATTTACGAGGAAAATGGAATGCATAGTAATTAATCCATGAGCAGTCAGATTGATTTACTTTAATCGTGGCCCATATTTAAAGAAAAATCTTTTAAATAAAATATAATATATTCTATTTATATAAAAAGATTTTTTACTATATAAACACTATCTTGAGCCTTATACAAACACTATGCATAATAAAATATAATATATTCTATTTATAGAATAACTTTAATAAAGTATTACATTTTTATATAAAAGATTTTACTATACGAAAATACTATGCGTAATAGAATATAATATATTCTATTTATAGAATAACTTTAATAAAGTATTACATTTTATATAAAAGATGTTTTATTTTATTACGTGAATAAAATAATACTTCTAAATCAACAATAATTAAATCAAATAATGTGAGATCTTATCGTAGAATTATTGTAGCAATAATTGAACAAAATGAGTGACTTCTCACATAAATATCAATAATCAATACTGAGTGTCTTACTATGCAATAACGATAGACATATTCTTTACTTTACTAAGAAAGTAGTTCAATGATTATCAGCGGTAAAACTTGGTAGTTATTTTCAATAAAATATTTTAGTCGTTTTCTCGATCAAATAATAATTCCGTTATGGGGTCCACCAATGATTGTGTCGTAAATACGAAAATTTCTGTTTAAAAGCGAATATTCTCCTACCAATCGAATATAATATGACAACTTGCATACTTTGCAAAATTTATAAATATTACCCACAATTACAACATTATCTCAAATTCACACCATAATATAAAAAAATTATTTCGAGAAAAGTAATTCTTTATTCATAAAATCACTGGGTTTCACAATCTCCCTCCTTATGGAATTTCGCCCTCGAAATTTACGTACATACCTAGTATCTAAGAGCGATTAAGGATACCTTGACTTCATTTTGATTCTAACTCTTGAGGTATAACCCTTGAATGTTGGATACGATTCTTATTATCAAGATTTTAACACGAGATCTCATACGTTAAATCATCCATTATCTCGTCAGATTCTAAATTAATAATGTGGTTGGTCATCCACATATTTATGTAACATCGTCACGGGGAAAAAAAAGTTACGAACACGCATGACATACTTGGCGGTAAAAGCGAGTCTATAGGCCGCAGTTCTACTTTATCGAGGATTTCAAATGAGCCGATTAAATCGAGGGTTGAGATTTTCTTTCTTCGTCGATTCTTGCTTCTAGAATAGCGCCTCTTAAACCTTCTTTTCACATTCATCATTTCACGAGTATGTAGCTAGTAGCGGCTTTAACTTTATCGATTAAAGTTGATTCCTTTCGTATATTCGTTATCTTCACTTGGGTTCTAGAGTCTTTAACTTTCTATCTTCATCATTTGTAAGTTAAATGAAATGGGCCTTTGTGTTAACAACATCGCACTCAGAGCGATGTACGATCTTACTCAACAGCGTCATTTACCACGTTCGCTTTCCCACGATGGTATTGAATGATACGATCGTAATCTTCAATGACTTGAGCCAAGCGTATTTGGGCGCGTGTTACGTTCGTTTAAGTAAAGAAATATTTGAGGGTTTTAGAAATGGGTTTTATATTGTGGTCAATACAAAATTCGATTTCACATTTCTGAGGGGTAGGCTAGGAAGTCTTGAGAATCGTCAAGAAATTTATTAACGATAGAAATATCATTCAAAATCACATTACTCTCTTATCTAAGACTTGGATAAGACGTCACATTGATACCAACTGTGACTTCATCCTTAACCTAGATAGCACCTCACAATGATACCTATCAACTTGTCATCGTCATTCACGGCGTAAGCCTTACTGAGAAAGTCTGCGCAGCATTCCACATTGTGAAGTCAACAACGAAAGGATAGGGGCTCTTTCTTATGGCTTCGATATGATGATTGAATTTAGTGGTTTGGTTGCTTGAATTCGCATAATAGGTTGGTTAGGAATATGAAAGCTATCAACCTTACGAAAAACATGATGAGTAGTTAACCGATCGTTGAAAAAAAAACCACATTAAAGGCAAGTATTTTCAAAGAGATAAGATCGACAGTAGCGTGAAAATGTCGATTTGAATCAAACAAGATTTATAAGCGATTGGAGGTAACGAAGGTTTCTCCCAATGGAGTTTCGATAGATAAATCAAAGTTTAACTTCTCTGGGAGTTAAGTACAAACATTGAACACAACTAGGTGAAATAAAAGAGTGAGTAGAAGCCAGATTCAACACGGTATAGACTTCGTAAGAAGCTTATGATTAACTTATCCGTGATAATTTTATTGAGTTCCTCGTCACGAGAAAAAAAAAATGCTACCTCTTAAACCACCTGGCTTTGAGCATGCTGGGACATCCTTTGGCATCACTATCCCGGTTGGACTTGACTTCACCATACAACAAAATTGAGCTAGGTGACCTTCTCTTCCGCAATTAAAACACGCTTTGGATTGTTGCATCTGATTTTAGACGGATGTGTCCCTCTTGCCGCAGATTTGAAACATCTGACCGATGGGCGTTCTTCTTCCTTTGAAAGCGGGTCTTTGGTCTTTGGCGTCTTCACGTCATTGTTGAACCTTGTCTTCTTAAAGTGTCCATTCTTATTATCTTGGCCATGATTACCACCGAAATGGTTACCATTCTTGGCATGATAATATCCCCACGATGGTTATCGTTGTTAGATGATAATTGCCCACCGATGATGATTATTATCGTGTTGTTGGTCGTTGCCTTTTGGTTGTCTTTTTGCGCCTTTATTATCGCGCTCCAATAAGCGAGCCCTATTCACAACATCTCGAATATAAACAAAGTTTGTGAAAAATGAGGTATTGGCGTATATCGGGTTTGAACCTCATAAAAACATTAGCGTCATTCGCTCCTCATTATCGACTAAATGGGATGCAAACGGGATAACTCATGAACTTATCCTTGTCTCTTCACGACACGGTCATATTGTTTTGCTCCGACTTGATGAATTCTACCTCCTTCATGCGTTATGACGAATACTTTCGGGAAAGTACTTGTCGTTGAATAATTCTTGGAACTTCTCCCAAGACATCTTGAGTGCGTCGGGGTGGAGTACGTTTCTGATTCCCTGATGATCTCCTTCTTCACGCAACATAAAGGTGGCGAATGGAACCTTTGCTCCTACGAGCATTCCAAGACATCAAATATCTTGGTAATCTGCTTTATCCATGTCTCCGCCTTAAGTGGTTACGGCTTTCTCAAAAACTACGGTGGTCCCTCCTTGAATTGCTTAGCGGTGACCAAACCGTGGGTTGCCATTGTTTTCTCTACATTATGAGCGAAGTCGCCTTACTTTGATGTTGCATGAATTCTAAAAAAGCTCTTAAACGCATCGTCGTTCGTCGATTGATCGGTGTTGTTGTTTCAGGGGAGGATTATCGTCATCCATTTGCACATTATCGATTATTGATCCATGGAGAATCAGCGATCTCTTGTGCTCCATTCTTATTCTCAACATTCTCGGATGCCATTTTCAAACTCTTTGCCATAAAACAAGGGTTAATTGACATGCAACATATTATCACTATACTCAATCAGCCAATCAAATACCAAATAAACTTAGGTAGGTCATATAAATGAAGGAATTCCCCATCTCTCCCTCCAGATTTCTGGTCTCACATCTTAGCTGGGGATCATATCCCTAAGTGTGATACCATTTATGACACCCCCAAAATTAGGTATACATCACCCATCTTGGGTGCATGGGATATATATGGTACATAATTCAAATACTGTTCTGTCCGTGTGCAATCGACAAAACATAAAGCTGTGAGTTTGAATACAATTATTGTCTCTAGAGATTATACAAACTCAAAAAGAAGTCCTCATTACAATTATTATCACACTATTTCACAAAATAGTGAGGACTACTAATCTTATCCTGCGGACCATTACTCAGTTCCCCGCTCGTCCCCATTTATATTCTCATTTCAAGAAAAGCGGTGAAAGAAAGGGTGAGCTCAACTAGTCCAAAGAAGAAATATTATGACTAAGATAATGCAGAATAAATTATTATTAGTCTCCAACAATGTTAAAGCGATAAAATATAATAGACATCAAGTTTAAGCTGCGGTGAACAATGATCCATAAAAAAGTCGAATAGAAAAAAAATCTACTATCTTTTATGATTTAAAAGGTTTTTCATCATTGTTATCATTTGAGACTCGATTTTAATAAATAATCCACATCATGAAATCATCCATACTACTGTGCCAAAGATATTCTTTAGTATCACGACCACGAATTATCCATGCTTTATGGGCCAAAGATAATCGTGTTTTCATCAATTGGCCCCGATCGTGCCATAAAACAATTCATCTTTGCACGCCTTGGTTAAGAGAATTCATAGCCATAATCATACCAAAAGCGTCCATCAATGCACTACAGGCCAATGAGGACTTTTTCCACATCATTTGTAATATTACGGTCATGATTATATCGAATAATCCACGGTCATAATCATACCAAGTCCATACATACCACTACAGAATACAGATGACTTTCAACATAATATAAACATGAGGATGATGACAATGATATAAGAATTTAATAAAACAAGTTCAAGAATTAATTTGTCGAGGAACCGATAACGTCCAAATTGTCAACACGACATCTTTGCTTTGTAGAGTAAAATTCAAGAATGCTCGGAAGAATATTTCCACGAAAGATCTTTGGATGAAGCCTTGAATATCAAGGATATTCCACTAATTTCATGAAGTATAGAAGTCAAAATTTTAATCAACTGAGTATAATACCGAATGGAATAACAAAAGATATCACCGTGCATGCAGTCTTGCGACAGGCGGTTATTTCAACAGAATAATAATAACGGAACTCAGGTCGGGTGAAATTACACCGCAAGCGGGATGTTCAACCGAGAATAATAAATCTTGAATAATAAATGATGGAACCAGTGTCGAGCGTATAGACAAACATGATATTAAATGAGAATAATAAAGACGGAATAATAAAAAATGTAACCGGTCCTACGATATAGATGCATACAAGATATTAAGCGAGAATAATAAGGATGAGAATAATAGAAGAATGTCACCAAGTATAGGGTGGCAGATATCTGAGTTATTCCAACAAAACCATAAAGAAATGGAATAATGAAGTTCTCTTCTTGAATACAAAAGAATAATATCTCTTCTTAGTAAAATAATACTTGATATAAGAGTAGTGAAGTAGCAGAGAAAACTTTTCTTACATCTCTATAGTCTCTCTCTATAGTTTCTCTCTTTAGAGTTAAATTGAATTCGTAAGAAAATAATGAAGGAATGAGCTTTATTTATAGAAAAATGGAATAATGAAGTTCTCTTCTTGAATACAAAAGAATAATATCCACTTACTAGTAAAATAATACTTGATATAAGAGTAGTGAAATAGTAGAAAACTTTTCTTCTTCTCTCTATAGTCTCTCTACAGAGTTCGGTGAAAGGAATTGTAAGAAAATAATGAAGGAATGAGCTTTATTTATAGGAAAATGGAATGCATAAGTAACTAATCCATAAGCGGTCCAGATTGATTTACTTTTAATGACTATTCATATTTAAAGAAAAATCTTTTAAATAAAATATAATATATTCTATTTATATAAAAAGATTTTACTTATGAAAACTTCTTATCTGGACACTATACAAATACTATGCATAATAAAATATAATATATTCTATTTATAGAATAACTTTAATAAAGTATTACATTTTATATAAAAAGATTTTACTATGCAAAATACTATCATAATATAATATAATATATTCTATTTATAGAATCACCTTTAATAAAGTATTACATTTTATATAAAAGATGTTTCTATTTTATTACGTGAATAAAACAATACTTCTAAATCAACAATAATTAAATCAAATAATGTGAGATCCATGCAAGAATTATTGTAGTAATAATTGAACAAAACCGGGTGACTTCTCACATAAATACCGAGAATCAATACTGATATGCTCTTACGCAACAACGCAGTATTCTTGTACTTTTTACTACCGAAGTAGTTCAACAAGATCAATGAGGTAAAACTTCCGCCAGATTATTTTTAATTAAATATTTTTGTCGTTTTTTCTCAATCAAACAATAATTCCGTTGTGGGGTCCACAATGATTGTGCCAGTCGTCATCTAAAATTTTTACATTTAAAAGCGAATATTCTAGACCAATCGAATATAATATGACAACTTGCATACTTTGCAAAATTTAGAAATATTACCTATTTATAACATTATCTCAAATTCACACCATAATATAAAAAAATTATTTTGAGAAAAGTAATTCTTTATTCATAAAATATGGGGTTTCACAACGTAGTAACAAATCGCCTTTCAGAATCGAAGCCATCGTGAATCGCAAAAAATTTGGTGATTCGGTTGATGTCACGCGATGTATAATGCGTTGCCTATCAAATTCTTATCTGGAGACAGCGTCTGCGATGGTCTACACCGTCAATGTCGCATATTGATTTTTTCGAATCTACGTCTATGCATATCTGTTTCCCCTTTTTTAGGTTTATAACTATGCATAGTTGTCATATTTATTTTGCTTTATTTCATTTTTTTGCCTTTTAAAATTGTTGTTATTGTGTTATGATTTATCTTATTGTGGATGATGGTGGTGATGAATTTTTCTTGTGGGCACCCTTCCATCTTTTCTTCTTTTTTTTTTTATATTTGGGCCATGGTGGTGTTGTGGTGGGTGGTGTTAACGATGGTGGGTTGTGTTAACGTATTAACGGTATGTGTAAGTGGTGGCAAATTTGGTGGATCTCATGATGATGGTAGTGGATCTGTTGATGGCATGATTTTAAGAGGTGGTAGTGCATTGTGGTGAATTTGTTATTGGTAGATGTTGATGGATCTTGATTTTATAGGTGGATCATAGTGGTGTATGCTGACGGATTTGAATTTTGTTGGTGGTGTTGATTTTCTGTGGTGATAGCGGATGGTGGTGATTGTAGTGGTTCATAACATTTAAACCTGAAAGTAGCATAATAAAAAATTAAAGAAAAAATACAATAAAAAAACTTATTTCACTACATATTAATATGATAATTACTTTTAAAAAAGAGAAATAGTTACTTACATAAATATAGTTACTTAAAAAAATGGGTCATTCCACGTAATTATTTATATTGAATAAAATTATTAATAAATAAAATTAATTAATAAAATACAAATATATTTTTTATATACATCAAGTGTCATATCAACAATTTTTATTTTAATTATGTGTCTTAATGAATTTTTGTCACGTCAACAAATCTTGCGTGTCAGCCACATTAAAAAATAAAGTAATACATGTTTGTCTAGTTAAAGTAATATTTTCAAGAGTAATTAGGGGCCTGTTTGTTTTGCAGCCATTCAGACAGTTTATTTACAATTTTTGAGATTTGAATTGAAATTTGAATGTATCCGAAGTAGGATAAGGAAGCGTAAGTTATTTTTTGATAAATTAATTAATTGATTTAGCAGAATATTGATCACGCGACAATAACATTTATGCATATCAATATTTATTGATCAATTGATCAACTTACTCCAAAATAAACATCATATTAACCCATTCCATCTGAGCCATTTTAAAAAAAAATTGGGCTGAATCACGACTTTTGCCCAAATAGCCTCGTTGCTCTCTTTCCATCTGTAGCGCCGCTCTGCATCTCCATCCCTAGCGCTGCTCTGCCTCTACATCTTCGTCTCTTCTCTGCATCTCCTTCTCTTCTCTGCATCCTTGGTCCATCGCTTCTCTGACAAAGGTAACCCTCGTTATGAAGATGCTAGTAGTTTTCATCTATTTCTTCTTGTATCTTGAAATTTAATATTAGGAACAAGGGTTAAAATGTTAGCAATTTGTTGTTGCTGCTATTTAGCAAAAAGAACAACTCAAATCACTTTTCCAACGATTTGTGATTTGAGCTTTAAAATCTAGTGGGCATTGTGTGTTTCTTCTATTTGGCTTTGGGAGAGAGAAAGGGTGAGTGATGATGATTCTCCATGGCCCTCCGACTCTGATTTTTTTTTCTTTCAGTTTCTTGGGTTTTGTGTTTGTGAGAAATACAATCTCACTTTTCTTTCATGCAAGCAAGCAAGATAAACCCACTTTTCTTGTTAGCTTTTTCATATTGTTGTTTTTGTTATAAAAAAAAACAAGACAACCTCTCTTTTACCACTATTTACAAGCTTTTGATTTTATACTGTTTGGGGAGAAAGGGAAACCAATGATTTCATGTGAAATTTGTACAGCATTTGCTTGTTTTGGGTTATTTGAGGAAAACTACATATAGTGGCCGTTGATACAGAAATATGCCACACTATCCCTTTTGAATATTGGAAATATTTCTATGTTCTAATTAGGAAAAATGACTGCATAAAAAGATGACCCCATATATTCTTGTTAATAGGCTTTTGGAGGAGATTGCATTTTAAAGAATTTGATCTGTTGGTGGATCACAAATTCGATGCAAATCATTGTATAATTGGTTCACATGTTTTCCTCTTGTTGTCTTTGATTCAACTTTCCTATTAAATTTGTAGCAACACGTGCTCTGAAGAATTCTGTTTTAAACTTTCTAGCTGAACTACCCTTTCTAATTCATATTGAGAGTGTTTGTAACTTCGTATGCATCTCCAGCTAATTGCTTTATATCTTTATTAGTTTTTCAATGTGTCATTTGTTGTTTTAAGCTACTTCCCTATCACAACAGTAATATGAAAAGCCCTACCATTGCTTCAACTTCATCTTCTTTATCTTTAGTTGATCAAGATTGACTGATATTTAGGGGATCAAATTTTCTGCTTAATGGTTTCCATTAGACGAAAATAGGTCAAAAGAATAGTTATAGTGAAAGGGTGTGGCTAGCAAAAACATTGAACTTACCACTCAAAGGAGTGTTGTATGTTTGGTCAATAGTACCCATTGGCATTAGAGGTGGCGAACGGGTGGGCGGGGGCCAAAACGGGCCGGGCCAAAAAGGCCCGGATTTTCACGGGCCAAAAAAAATAAGCCCATAGCCCGTGGGCAGGTGGTTTATGCCTATTTTTTGGCACTTTTTTGAGCCCGCAAAGCCTGCGGGCGGACCGGGCCGGTCCAAAAAGGCCCGGGTTTTTGTGGGCCAAAAAAATGCGGCCCAAAGCCCGCTTTTTGGCAGGCGGGCCTGGCCCGCGGGCTTTGGGCCCGTTTGCCAGGTCTAATTGGCATCTATGTCACATGGATGCAAACATGGGTTTGGGGAAACATGTGAATAACTAGTCAACATACAAAATTTTGACTAATGAGATTAAAATTGACACTGCAAAAATTTGTTGCAATCCAATAGGAGTATTATCTTCCGGATATGTTAGGGATACTGTTATTCAGATATTTCAGACATATCAATTATCAAACAATTTTTTCATTCAGATTCAGTTTCATTCAGTTTTTATCAAACAACCCCTAGGATTTCGACTTTTTCCCTAAAATCTATACGTGGGTTTGAAGTGTGTTTTTTATGGTCAACTTCTTGGTTTGGAAACTTGGAATCTGAAAAAGAAAAATCATGCTTCTTTATGACTTTTTGTTCTATATATTTCAAATTAAGAATAATGTTACAATAATATGTGAAAAATAATATATTATGAATGTTTATATTGATTATTTGATTATCGGTTTTGTAGATAACTATTAGTGACAATTTTTTTGAGAGATATATGTAATAAGTGGAATCCTCAAATTCCTAAAATTTTTATATATTTATAAGTTCTGTAATTGTAATTTGACTTAAATTTATCGTAGTACATAACATGATTCGTATTATATAGACAATGATATATATTGTGATGTTTTACGTCCACTTTTAATTGCCAGTTACGTAAATTTTGAAGAGATGTGTAATAATTGCACCTTTTTATAATCCATATCAATCTCATATATTGATAAATTTCAAAATTATAAATAAATTTATTGCAATACATAGTACCAAATTTGATAACCTAGTAACATAAAATTTTATTTTTTATTGTGCAAGATCACAAATTAAGACCAATTTTTTATGAGTTTTACCCAACTCATCTAGTCATGGATCCTTCCCCAGTTGGCCAGTTATCTAGAATAGGTACTCAAAAAAATAATAAAAAATTATACTTTATTTAATTAAATAAATATATTTTTTTTGTTCATTAATTTAATAGTTTTAACTCATATGCTGACGAGGTCTTAACCTAGTGGTTTAGATTGAGTTATTGTAACCTTTAAATCTCAAGTTTGATTCCCACTTAAATTAGTTTGTTTATTTTGATATTGTAATAGTTATGCTATTTGATTATAAAATTATATTGCATTCCTCAAAAACTAGTGATTTCAAAAAAAAAAACCTTAATATACCTCAATCATTTATCAATCAATCAATTATAAACAATAAAAATAGTATTTTTTAGCAAAAATTTAGATAAACAAATAAATATTACTCCAACAGATATATTCACAATTACTGTATTATGTTGTGAAGCGAATTAAAATAATCTTGTCCTTCTTGAAAACTTGTTTTATAGATTAAGTGTATAAACATGCAACTTTGACTCAAAAACTCTTGATCCTAATGATTTGAGTTTGATGATGATTTTCTAAACTCAATTAGTGAAGTGATATAAACATGGTTCACTTTCCACACTTTTGGTTAAACTTGAATTGGTTCAACAAATACAAAATTGAGCTTATTTTTTAATGAGAATAAATTATATAACGACGGTCAGTAAAGTGGCGTTTTTAAAATATTCAATAGTAATATGCTAACTTTACAATTTGAGAGAAAATCTAAGGAGTTTTGATTGTGTTAAAATTATTAAATAAATTTTACCATGGTAAATACAAAGTTACTTGATTTATATTCGATATTATAAAAACATTAATTTACAGACAGTTCGTATAAAATTAATTCTCTTTTTTATATATATATATAAAATAAAGGGCTATATGTATATACACAACTAACGTTTTTGTGGGCTATAACCGTTGCCATAGACCAGAATAACTATAGCGATGGGTTAACCGTCGCTATAATCCAAAAAAACCGTCGCCATAAATAACTGTGTATATATATTTTTCCTAAAATAAAATACTACTAGCTGTGTCCCGTCCCTCCGACACTACATGAACACGGTGAGATTTATCCTAAACTTTGGACGACTCAGATGATTTATTAGGATGAGCAAGAAATTCAAAATCAGTTCTATTTTGTTAGATAGATATCCGTTTTGTTTTCGGTTCTATTCAAAAGTTAGGCTTCATGAACTTGGTGACAAGAGGCCAAAAAGTCTTGCCAACTAAAAACTCGTCTCAAGGCCCAGAGATCAGAAGCCCAGTTTTGGGCCCAAAACAATGGGGATATGCCCTAATTCCTAAACACCGGAGTGTCGCAAATTCCTAGGGTTCAAGCCTTCAACAGAATAGGGGTTGCGTCTCTTCTGGTAAGCTCTGTTCTTCAAAAATCTATTTGATCAGGAATCAGTGGGAAGGAAAAGGAATTATTTTTCTGTTGTTTAGAAATTTTGTAAAAACGAGATCCAAAAATATTAGCTCATTTGTGGAGGATCTGATGTTTTGCAGGTTCACATTAAGCTGTAAAAATGTATCTTCAGTTTTATATAAAAATGTATCTAATTTTTCTTCTTCTTGGCAATTGTATTTGGTGAAGTCGGCCTGTGTTTAGTTTTGAGAAGGGCCCATTATTATTTTTAATTTCTGTGTGCTGGTGCAAAAATGACCATATAGTTTACCTGATGTCCCACTTAGCCCATGAACTTTTTCTTCTTCTAAAAGTACCCTTGACGTTAAAACAAATATTAATCAATTTTTCTTCTTCATTTTACAGGCATGGCCATAAATTTAGGATTTCTGATTCTGATATTATCAATTACGTCGATCTGTGAAGCTGCTACGTTCTTTATTCCGATCTCGGACTCTCATCGATCTGCTGCAGTTGAACTCTTCGCGACCTCCAATGGAAGGTCAATATAAACCCCTTTTAAAGCTCTCCATTTTTCGATATATTGTTTGTATGTATAATGTGAATCATTTTTAATATAATTTTCATGTTCTGAAAGAGAACAATCAGCTTTCGATCTGATAATTGTGTGGTGAATTTGCTTGCTTTCTCAAAATTAATTTATTCTGAAGTCCTTAGCGTGATTGGTCATAATCCCTTTGTCCCAAAATGAAAGTTCAATTTTTAGTAATTTTTATTTTCAAATTTAAGACTACAGTTTCTGATTGTAAAAAGGAACTAGGTTTTAGTGTCTTTGACAAACCTTAAAATGCCCATAACAAAGTCAAATGGTACCTCATTTTGGGGCTGAGGGAGTATGAATGAATATGGAATATTGTATATAATGGCTTTGTGTTTCATCTGAAAATCAGAAGATTCTCTCCTAAACTAAATAGGAGTCAAGAAAATTTTGGCTCATTTTATTATTCTTTTGGCAGCAGTACAGGATGCTAACAGCTATAGTAGGTATCTCAAAATGTGTTTAATATCATGAGGATAGCAAATGTAAAAAATTATGGCATATTTCCTTTTAGATGTGCGAGGTTGACATTAGTGCTTGTGCTCAAACTGGTTGATTAGCCATTTAATAGTTTCCTTGGTTCTTACTTATCATAAAAAAGATGCCTTCCACTTTTGTTCCGGTGCTGGATCATCCACTTTTGCCACTCAACTTTTCCATGATGTGTATCTGGTTCCAAGTGTATAATATTTGGAGGTAGCTTTGTTTGATTTCTAAATATCAGCATATGTACTCCCCCCTCTTTCTTTTTTGGGTGAAATGTCCAATATTTAAAATCAATCTTCCAAATCTCATTATGTTATGCCAGGTATTATCTGTGCCGTTAATCATGGTAAGGTTTAACTTTTTCAAAAAAATAAAATAAAATAAAATTGTGGTAAAGCCATTTGATCCTCATTTTTTTTGATAGCACTCATTTTTGGACAATTTTCTTTAATTTTTGGTGTGGTTTAAGTGTCTTTGGTTTAACTTATCGCAGAGAAATTAATTGTGCTAGCATGTGTACCCTAATGCTTTCAAATATTAAGGTGAACAACCATTTAATAGCATCCCTTCTGTTTGCAGTCTTGACGAAGTATACGACGCTTTGAGAACTTTGGAAGTTCTTGGAATTGAAAGAAACCTAGATACAAAGGCTTCTTCCTGTAGGTGTGTGGCTGATACTCTTCAGTCACCAACTTCAAATTTAAAGGATTTGTTCCATGCGTTGAGAGTTAACGGGCAACTAAAATGCGAGCTTAATGATGAATCCTTCGTGGTATTTCTGACTATCTGCAAGACGTTGCTTTTTTTTTTAAATTATTGTCTTCGAAGATACAGTAGATGTGCCAATGGTTTTGTGTTGATCCTAATTTTTTCTTCCCAGGGAATCGCTTCAAGAATTAAAGATTCTGTCAAGGAAGTGAATTCTCTGCTTGACTTCTATTACTCAGTAGGAAGCTTGATACTTATTAAGGTAATTGGCACACTGCGATTCTCATTGAATTATTTTAATTTAGTCTCATTTCTGTTGAAAATGGCCGTATTTCTCCTTTCTACAGATGGTTATCAGAGAGTTTGTTGCTTGATGTGAGATTTCTTCACGTTTCACAGATATTTAGGAATTGCTATATTTTGCTCTTTAAGCAGTTTATTTATCACCTAATCTATTTTTGTTTTTACATAACCTCATGTCTCATTTCTCTTCCGTGCAGGGTCAGACTTCTGAATCTGAAGTACTTCTTGGTGATGCTGATGGAATTTTCAGATCCATAAAGGTTGATATCTACCCGTATTCCTTTTTTTATTATTCGTTTTTGACTTTTTGCAACCAGCTTTGTGTGTCCTTGTGTGTCCTTCTTGCTAAGAGACCTAGCTTTTGGAATGCCTGAGTTGATGTTTAAATTATTGACAGGCGCTCAGCCAAAGTGATGGCAGGTGGCGCTATAGTTCTAACAATCCTGAATCTAGTACTTATGCTGCAGGTAAATTTTTATCTTCTGAACTACTATTTGTGTTGCAGGTATTTAAGTTAGTTATTAATGTCTACTGACATTGCATATATAAATTGATGTGTTATTATTTCTTACCATTTTACTAGTTTATGTCCTTGCCAAAGGCTGTCTTTACTTTTCCGATATGGCTACGGAAGTGTTAATTTCTTGTTTTATATTCATTCTTAGAGTTTAATAAACTTCTTTCAGGAATCGCACTTGAGACCCTTGCAGGAGTTGTTTCATTAGCTTCTCCTGAGATCGATCAATATTTGGTAAGTCGAGTTCCATTCTACATATTCTGCTATAAACGAGCTGCTACATTTATACCCTCAAGATTTTTTTTTGCTAATTCTTAAAAAGACCTTCTCATCCTTTTTGGCAGTTATAGTGACTTAGAGGTCATCTTGGTCTAGCTCACCATAGTTTATTTGGTGGATTTACTATGGTTTGTACCATGAGAAATAATATTGA
Source organism: Panax ginseng (assembly GCA_020205605.1). NCBI lineage: Eukaryota > Viridiplantae > Streptophyta > Magnoliopsida > Apiales > Araliaceae > Panax > Panax ginseng. Next base: position 2,447,328 of record CM035138.1, read on the forward strand.
TGTAGTGGCCTATTGCTTTGTATATATCTGAATAAGATTAACAGATGTTTCTAGTCTTCAAGTTCAAGTTTTTTGAGAATGTAGAGGTCAGAGGAGAGAAAAACCAGATATTTAAAATAATTCTTGAATGGAAAGCTTCCTCTCTCTCTCTCTCTTTGCCTTCTAAAATGGTTTTGCTAATAAGTAATATCCTTTGTTACCAAATATTTTCCACTCAATTTCATTTTACATGGTCAAAGTCTATGTAATAAGTCTTAAAAAAGACAAGATAGTGGGATCTTCATCACCTGTAACGTGGTTATTTATTGATTGACTTGCAAGTTTTCATTCAACTACTAGGCTAGGGCATAATTTTCATTGCCTGAGATCTTTGTTTGTGTGTTTTATGGATATATTACTTTATTTATACTCCTTTCCTCTACACTTTTTCTAATAATATACTCTCTCCATCCTAATGAATGAGTACTTGTCCTTTTTTTTTTCTGGACAGAGGGAGTTTTTATTTTACGTGCTAATGTGGTTTTGTATTTCTTCTAACGAGGTTGCAGTACTTATGCTAAATCTGAACATTTTCTTATAATTGACAGATTGGTACAGTAAAAAATGATATTGTGAAGCTGTTTGACAGTATTGAGAAGTATGGTATGTGCATTTATTGATTCTTTTCCTTAATTGTTTGTATTTTTATCAGTACTCTTGTTTTGAATAGTTTGATCTCTATTCTGTTTGTTGCACTTGTGTCATTCTGAGCCATCTAATTTTATATATGCTTGGGCATAAATGTTTATATTATTTCCTCTTCTTTTGAATAATTATGTTTTGTGAAATTCTTGTTTGGAATAATTATTGATGGTAGAGTAGAAACTCATCGACTTAATATTGACTATCAATGATATCTAGATAAGAATGTCAACGTTGGGGTAATATGTAATATGAAATCTTTATATCTATTGGCTTTCAGTTTAATACAAGTCTTTGTAAAATATCAGATAAAAAGATACAAGACATGATAGAACTATGCAATATCTATTTATAATTTAATCTTATATTGAAACATCATATAAATTGGGATAAAAGAACAAGCACAACTGAAATAGATAAATGTAGCGAAGTATTCAAGCAAGTAAAACAATTTTAAAAAATAGATGGCCCTGTATCAGAATCAATTGGGTATCGCCAAATTGTTTTTCATTTTATTCTTTTAATGTTTGAATTTATAATTTTATATTGTTAACAATGAGAATGCTGGTCCTATCCTTCACTTATATGTCATTTCAGCACTTTTCTACAGTGAGCTATAGAGAATTTTACATAATTTGAATCAACTACTATTTACTGAGTTGCAACTACATTTGTTTGCATAAAAATATTTTATTCTGTTGTTTCTAACAAGATTTCGTTGGAACATTACTTTCATGACGTTGCTGATGTTTCTCGTGATGCCTAGTGACACGTTTCATTGCGCGGTGACTAGTTTGAATGGTGACTTTTGGCGGATAATATGCATTGCGGTGACTTGTCTGAATGGTTTCTTTTGGTGGATAATATGCATTATTAGTCAGTAATACACTGTAGCCTAACCTGTCATAGCACAATCATAACATGCTGGCATGTCAAAAAATTGTAGAAGAAGGGTCAAGGGTTCAATACTCGTTGTTAATAATAGAAAAATTAAGTGTAATAGAAATGTGAAGTTGATTCTCCATCAGTAATGATTCTAGGAATCAGTATCTCATGTAGTGTTAATAAGGTTAATATCTGTGATAACTTCTCATGATAGAAGCTGCAGCAAGGATTTTTTTAAAAGGAAATTTTCATTTGTCATAGTCTAGTATTTGGGACTAAGGGGATCTGTTTGAATGAATATTTATTGTCTACTAGTTACCCCATTTGCACTTTATAAATAGAGCATTTATTTCTAAATAATTAATTGATCTATTTGCTAATAATTAATAACAACAATATGAGTTTACTTATGAACACCAAAAGACAAAAATGTATTGACAGCATGAGTGTGTTCCAGTTGTCGGAACAACTTATTTGGTAAATTTTATCGACATGTTCCAGATGATGGGGCCTATTACTTTGATGAGAAACTTCTTGATGCGAGCGGAAATCAGGGTTCTCTTTCTGCTACTTCATCAGTAGTTCGTGGACTAACAGCTTTTGCAACTGCCACTTCTGCAAATTTAAATGTATACATGATGTTGCTGGGTTTGATAAGTTTTTTTAATTTCTATCTAGTATTTATTTAAGATTCTGCTTTTTAATATGTTTGTTTCAAATTTGCAGCTTCCAGGGGACAAAATATTGGGGTTGGCCAAATTTTTCCTCGGCATTGGGGTTCCTGGCAATGCCAAGGACTTGTATTACCAAATTGATGCACTAGCTTGCTTGGAGAGCAACAGGTAACTGATCAAATAAAATATTCCATTGTGCCTGATCACAAGACTAAGTTGCGTTATGGTACCACATTATGCTATGTGTGCATGTGCTAATAGTGTGTTTCAGCTGCTGTGTTGTTTACACTATATTGCTGATAATTATGCTAGTAAATAGGCTATTTAGCATTATCCTCCTTTCAAGCTTTTGGGCATTGCCTTTTGTTTAACTCAACTCAACTACGCCTTCTATCCCAAACTAGTTGGGGTAAGCAGAAAATGAATCCCATGTATGACACAGAAAAAGTAGAAAGATAAAAAGAGCAAAAAAATAGAATTCTTAAATACACACGCATAAACGAAGCAGCTTTGCCCTTGTGTGTTTGATTCTGAAAATTGCAACATCTCATATTAGTTTACCTGTACTTGCAATTCAAACAGAATTAATATATTATATCATTTTCTACCACAATTATTTGGAACATTTTTTTTTGGCGATGCAGGGTTTCCATCCCTCTGATTTTATCACTTCCATCTACCGTGCTTTCATTGACAAGAAAAGACAAGCTTAAGGTGTGTTCATATTAATAAATCTCTCATTCCTGTCTTGGCAGTTTACAATGTTGCCTCATCTCCTTCACTCAATTTTCTGAATTCTTTTAATTATTTATCAATTTCTTTTTCCTGTTTACATGTCGTATAGTTTGCAATTCATAAAAAAATATTCACCCATATGCTGCCATGTTACTTGACCATTTGAGATATATGAATGTACTTCAGATACTATACTATACTCCCATATATGCTATTATGACAATTATCGGGCTACAACAGTCGTAATGTTAAGTACAAATACAATCATGCTAGTACCCCATAAGTCAAATAATATAATTTTCATGCTATAATGCCTTCGTTGATGTTTATAACGTCTGATAACTCTTATAAAGGGGTTCCTGCTAATCTTTTACTTTCTTATAGACAGTTCTTTTGTCTGATGTTATGACCTGTGTTACTCGGGCTCGTCGTCATTTTTGGTGGAGTACTCGTGTCGACACGACACTGGTACGGGAGACGGCTGTTTTTGTAGGTGGTTTCCGTTCATTGGTGAAGAAGAAGAGATGAGGAGAAGGAGGAAGAAGAAGAAAGAGAAAAGAAAAAGAATAGAAAAAGTGGGAGAAAAGGAAAAGGGTCCTGGTTTTTAGCTTGGTGTGGTCCAGTTGGTTTGGACGGATGACATTGGGATCCACGGTTATTTCCCTCAGCTTTGTATTGTTATACTCATTTGAATTTGCAGACCATGACTGTGGACCCCTTGTTTTGTTGCTGATTCAAACTGATTCATGTGGGATGTATAGAAATAGTCTCAATTGGATCCATTTCAGCTGTATGGTTTTTCTGACCCACGTGAACCTTGTGAGCCGTAAAAAATGTTCCATTCTTTTAATGTAAAAAATATTTATTATTTGACATTTAAATTTAAAATATAAAAAAATATATTATACGTATCCCCGCACCTGTGTCCAAATTAGGATTCGTATATGCGTATCCTCTATTTTTTGACTTCACGTGTCCGACACCTAGATTCGAGTCCGAGTAACACAGGTTATGACTTGTGATAACTTATTGATATCAATCTAGCTATTTTAGACAAACATGAGTTTCCCTGTTACTTTGTATCAACAGTTGTTTGTATGCTCGTCTAAACTACAGCATTGAATCAGATTTTGTTCATTTAGTTTATACGGGTTCAACTTTTATTATTATGTTCTAACATTGTGAGCTTATTAGGTGGGGGTGAATACGGTACTGGGATCTACTGCACCTCCTTTATCAGTAAAGCTCATGCAAGTTTTTAGTTCTGGTTCGAAGGACGCGTCCATCATTGACCAGGTGCTGTATATCATTTTTATCAACTAGTTTTCTTATTTAGTTATCCAGGATGAAATAATATTCTATAACTATTTACTACCATCATCTTCCATGGATGCACTTCTGATTCTTATGATGTATAATTTGTCTTGCGTAAACTATAACACTCTTTACAATTCCATGATGCATTATGCAGGAACTCACATTTGACCCTGAAAATGACGTCCATATCTTAAATGCTTTGCCAGAAAGTGTTGATATTGGAAATTATGTTTTTGTTTTGGAGGTAATACTGCATCTTCGTATCTTCATACTTTATGTCATTCTTCTTTCGGTTTGCATTCATATTGTGATATCTGCTTTCTCGGTTATGCTAGATTGTGCTTCATGATCCGGATCATAAGAAAACTTATGCTACTGGAGGTCGGACAAAAGTTGCGATATTTGTTACAGGAGTTGTTAAAGTTGATAACGCGAAAATTGCGGTTCTCGACAGTGATCTTGGTAGTGTAGAAACTCAGAAAAAGTACGTCGTTTACTTCCCTTGAATCTTAGAAGTTTTTATCTCCATATTTTTCCGTCACATATGGGGCACTGGTACTTGTTGAAGATGGTATCTGCCTACATGTATGTTGATTGACTTGAAGAATGCATGCACTTATTTGATGCCAGTGTTTATGTTCATGCATTGTTGTCCCTGTAGAATTGCCTCTAGTTGAGTAGTCTGTATAGAACAATTTACATTCTTTTATATGCATGAGTCGTGGTCATCATTTTATGTTTTAATTTTACAATTTTGGGTAATTTTATTGTATTTATTTATTATTATCATTTTTCTGTTTGGACAAGTCATTTTTGAGCCATCTATTCCAAAGTATGAGTAGTTTGCATTGCCTTGCCAGAGGCATTGCTGCCAGTGTCGGCTGAAATCGAAGTCAAAAGCAAAGTAATAGTTTAAATTTGTACGTCACAGATTATTTGCTATGAATAGTTTACATGTGTATGTCGCAGATATTTTTTGTTTAGTCTTTCTTTTAGTTTTTTCAAGAGATTTTGTAGTTGACTGACATTGAAATGAGACTTTGGCTAGTTGAAGTTACCTTGAATAAAATAAATTGAATGCTTGCAATATAATTCATAAGCATGGTTTTTCTAGTGTTGTGGTGCGTCTCAAAAGTGCAATGGGGCATCAGGTGTCATTCATCATTTTATTAGCAATGGAATTTGACAGAACAAATTTTACGTCATGCTATATTTTATTTATTTAGGTTAAATTTAGCTGAGAGAATTCTGTTTCTTATCTGCAAACCACCTTCAGAAGCTTCGTTTATCCTTTCAACTATCCACTCCTCTCGGGCATGCCTTCAATCCGCACCAGGTTTCTTATAAGCTTCCTATTGCCTGTTGAAAGATATTTTACTTTTTCTATTCAGTTATTTGAAGACATCTGTTTGCTGCAGGCATTCCTCAAGTTGACACATGATACCAAAGTTGAGCATATCTTTATTGTTGGAAGTTCTGGGAAGCAGTTTACAGTAGTACTAGTAAGTTTGTCTTTACATTTTCTTTATTCACTGGGTAAAATAAAACCTGCACAACCTGTTAGGACCTTTACAATTAATCATTCTACCAATGCTGACTTTAATGTCACTTTCTATTGTAGGATTTTCTGGGGCTCGTGGAGAAATTTTTCTATCTCTCTGGTAGATATGACATTCAACTCACAGTGGGAGATGCTGTCATGGTAAAATTGGAATTTTCTTAATTTCTGTGTGTTTTTATCAGATTTTCAGCATCTTTTGCCATCTCTTCCAGGAAAACTCTTTCCTGCAAAATCTTGGCCATGTGGAACTTGACCTGCCGGAACCACCTGAGAAGGCAATACACCCTCCTCCACAAGCTGTTGACCCTTATCTGAGATATGGGCCAAAGGCAGAGATTACTCACATCTTCAGGGCTCCAGAGAAGCGTCCCCCTCAAGAGCTCTCTCTCGTTTTCTTGGTCCTTATTTTACTGCCATTCATTGGATTCTTGGTTGGGGTTAGTATTTAATCTACAGATCTGTTATGCTCTTGACTTTATGTTAGCATTATCAAAACTTGGAGTGACCTCGCTGTTCCTTCCCTTTAGCAGTATATTTATTATCCCTCTTTCCTGACCAACAATGCAATCAATTCAGTATCCAATAAATAAAAATTGAAGTTAATTTACTTCAAACCTTTTAAACTGCATTTTATGGACTTTGGTAAATATTAAATGCTCTTGCATATCTTTTGACAGCTATTACGGCTTGGTGCAAACCTGAAGAAGTTCCCTACATCTACAGTACCTGCCATATTTGCCATCCTCTTCCATGTTGGCATTGGAGCTGTTCTCTCACTATATGTGCTTTTCTGGTTGAAGGTCTGTCCTTTACTTACATTTATGTGTATATCTTTGTTAGAATTCTAGTTGGCAAAATCATCCATGCTTGTAAAAGATGAAGAGTGTATTGGTTGGTGCAAATGGGTGGTGAATTGTTGTGGTGGAAGGTGACATTTATATTCCATGCTTTAGAAGTATAATGGTTACTTGAAAAAAATAAGGTATCATTTAATTGTTGGTCACCTGTCTGTCTGTCTTCCTGCAGTTGGATCTTTTCACAACGTTGAAAGCACTTGGATTCTTGGGGGTCTTTTTGATGTTTGTGGGACACAGGACTCTTTCCCACCTTGCCTCAACTTCAGGCAAGTTAAAATCTGCCTGAGCTGGACTATTTTGATTAAATTATTATTAAGTAATTTCGTAACTGTACGATCGATCATAGATTTTGAGAGCTGCATCAATTTTCAATTTGTCCCAACGTTATGATGAGCCGCTGTTTTTTCATTAATGTTTGAAACCTGGAATTAATGGCTAGTTTACCTTCAAGATTAATTTTAAAAATCTTGTCTTAATAATAATTTAAAGACTATAAAATTCAGTGCCCGTTCTGGTTTAATTAACTAAATTGGAAACTGATGCTGAAATATTAGGATAAGCTGCACAATTATTGCGGTTATTTATTTTGTTATTTTTAATGCACGACAGAATTGACGGTTTTGTACTTGCCTTTTTCACCCATATATATATTCCAGTTTTCACTACCTTAAATCAATATTTATATACCTTACCTTGTTTTGGGGAGTATTCTTTTGTTGGTTGGAACTTGGAATTGGATGCTCGACAAAACTCGTTTTCCATTTTTTCTTTTTAAAATGTATTTTTCAAGTCCAACTGTAGAAAGATACTGTGGTATAATTACTAAACAAAAAGAATTTTTTTTTATATATTATGCTCAACCATCTAACTTGTATCTAATTGGAGGGAGGCTGGCTTTTGAACATAATTTTTTATGTTAGACTAATTTTTTTAAAAAAGAAATACTTATGGAAGTTCCTTGTTGTTGTTGAGGTATGGCGTGATAGGAACACAAGAAGTAAGATTGAGGACATTTATGTTCTAATATGTTAACTTCCAGATGAGTATATACCATGGTTATGGGCTTAGGTCATGGGTAATGAAAATATGATAGACAAAAATAATTGATTGAGCAAGTGGTGTACTTTTGTGGCAACACACAAGATAATAGTAAAGTCCCAAATTAATTAGAACACAAGGAGAAAGATTGAAGACATATATAATATTCGGGCTAGATTGTTGAGGTGACGAGTACCCATAGGCGGGAGGAGGAGGAGGAGGAGGAGGAGGTTCCTTTCTCTCCTTTTTTCTTTTTCTCCTTTGCTTAATTTTCTCTTGTTTTTGTTTTATCATCAAAGTGGGACAGAAAAGGGTGGTAATAATTCTCTTTGTAAACTAATTAAAAATAAAAAGTTAAAATAAAATAATTTTTTTGGATCCTACTATAGTGACCATAAGTGCACCATAGTTCTATCCTATCAAGATTATTAAATCTCTATTCTTCTATTTTTTTTTTGTTTTTGTTGTTGGAATTCTTTTTTTCCAGCTAATTAATCCCATGAACCACAATATAAGGTTTTGAATATAATATTATAATTCGTAATTTATCTATAAAAATAGCTAATCAGTTGTCTAAAAACTTCAAAAGTCCGATTAATAGTCTCATAGTTAGGAAATTATATATATATATATATATATATATATATATATATATATATATATATATATATATAAAGTCATTAGACTACGCAACTCAAAGTTTGATAAGGATTGGAATAAGATGTAGTGAAATACTATAATTGAACAAAATGAATTTGAAAGAAGCACTTCAAACGTTAATAAATAAATTTTTTTACTGATATATTTTGACCCTCTAAAAATATTCTGATTCCGTCATTGCGAGTACCGCCTTAAAATTCTACATCAGAACATAAGAGTAAAGATTGAAGACATAATACTCTAATGAACGATTAACTTTTTGAGTCAACTTGTGGTTTTAATCTCAGACAACATGCAGCTCTCTCCATGGATATGCCTACTTGTGTTTTCCTTCCCCTTTATATAATCTATTATATATACTAAATCAGAGTACATGGTACTATATATTGACAAATGTCTTTCTACAAATTCAACACTTGTCCATCTTAAATAGTTTTAATTATGTTACAATTATCTTAATTATATCCTATCCTTTTTTAAATTATGGATAAATAATAACAAACCAATTATCTTAATTATATCCTATCCTTTTTTAAATTATGGATAAATAATAACAAACCAAGTAGAATGTAATCTCTTCAACAATTAATGAGCACAATTTTATATAGATAAAATTTCCTAACTGAATACGTATATTAATCAGACTAATTATTTATTCTCATAAGTGAATAAAAACCATGACTTCTTCTTCTTCTTTCACGATCAATTTTTCTCTTCTTTTCCGTTTTGTCTCTGTGTCTTTCTTCTACTTATGTCATTCACGTTTCGCGCAATGGAAGAGCCATTATATACACATATTATTACTTACAGGTTACAACTATATACAGGAGTGTGAAACATAACCCAGAAGCGGGTGGAATTATTTAATTGGTTTGCCTATTTTCTAAATTTTTAGATATTATGTGCTAAAATTTGAGATTATTGCATTTACATTTAGTTGCTGATATACGGAATAATGTTTGCAATTGATTTGATTGATCTGATATTTGTGTTGTCAATCGTGTTTAATTAAAAATTTTGGGGGATTTTCGATTGGAAAGTTTGTGTTTAGATTAGAGCTATTCACGTTTCTTATATCAACAGTAAGGAACTTGGTTTATTTCTTAATTTGATTATTTAGTATCTTCATTTTAAGTCTGTATTTTGGTTTTGTTAATATTATAAATAAACACAAACATATAAGTATGCATGTAAATGATGAGGACATGAGGTATTTTATTGGTATGACCTGTAGAGTTTTGGTTCTAATCCACACTCCCGAGTCCCGTGTACAAATTTACTTTTTAATTGTTGCCTTTATTTAGTACAAATTTACTTTTTTAGACTTGTTCGTTTTAAATGTGTTATGGTCTTTTTTTTTTTTTTTTTTTTTTGACTTATCTCTAATCCGATTATACTATTTGATCATCGCACAATAATATACTATTTTCTTATTATATTTTAATTTATTAATTATACGCACATATTTATTATTAAAAATTTGAATAATCTCACCGCAACGCGGGAGTTTGTATCTAATAAATCTCTAAAGATAGGTCTTTTAAAACTTTATTTTGAAAAACATACTTTTGTACCCAAGCTTCTTTTTTCTAACTCTCCGGGTATGGAATCAGCGGCGGACAAATATATAATTTAATAAATTTAAGGAAGAAAAATTAAATTTGGAGAGGGCAAATTTTTTTTCATAAACTAATTTTAAATATAAGTACAAAAATATTTTTAGTTTTAAAGTTTTGTGAAATCTTAGAATTAAGTATTTTTTTGTATAGTTTTTGGTTTTGAATATATTGTTAATCAACGTGTAAACTATGAATGATTGTTTGATTCAAGTTTAATTTTTTTTTTGGTTATTGATTTGGTTAACTTGTGGTTATTATTTTTTTTGGTCTGATTGAGTTTTTGTTTGATCTTTAATTGAAAATGGGATCATTTTGATTGAGTAATTTCTCTTTTATTGTGATAGCTTACAATGAGTTTGACTTATTTTATAATGGGAAATGAAAAATGAAAAATGACTATGAGCCTTTAGCAACCGCTCATTTCTAGTTGTTATAATTATTTTATTCATTTATAGTTGTTATAATTTATTTCAAGTAAGACTTATAAAAAGTTACCAAACTAGTTTATGATTTAAAATTAATTCATGATTTTGTTTAACTATAGAAAACAAATTTGGTTTGAGGCTTTAAGCATTTGAAGAATATATCGTTCAAATTAAATTATGACAAGTAACCGAAATAAGTTTCTAAATTGTATCTAAATATTTTTTATTTAAAATTATTTTTTTAGTTTGGATTATGAATATTTATTATAATTTATAAATATTATTATGATTACTTAATATTATGATTCGTTTAATTTTTTTAATTTAATTTCAACAAAAAGATTAATTAAAATCCTTTCCAAGTCAAAAAAATTCTTGGATCGGCACACGTATGGAATCAAACTTGTGACTAATTAATCACAATAACGAGATAAGCCTTATCTCTATCTATCACCTCTGTTGTATCGTAATTCAATATATATATATATATATATATATATATATATATATATATATATATATATATATATATATATATATATATATATATATATATATACATGTTAAAAGAAGGTGCATATAGACTGAGACGTCCATTACTTGTTAAATAAAATTTAGCTACATGTATATATTGCATTCTATGCTTATGGAATATATATATATATATATATATATATATATATATATATATATATATATATATATATATATACGGTTAAGATCAAAGCGATTCTCTTTAAATAACATTCTTTTATTAAAACGACGCCGCTTTTAATAAAGAATCTTATTAAAGAGGAATGTTATTTAAAGAGAATGTTCTTGATTCTAACCGTATATATATATATATATATATATATTTGTGACGTACGTGTCTAACTTTTGCTAATTTGTAGTTGTGCATGGATTGCCAGTTTGGTGAAGTATTAATTATCACTTAATTTGCTTGCTGGTTCCATTTTTATTTACTGTGTAAGCTGCTTTACAATTAATTAATATTCCATGACTCGACTTACACCTTGAAGCTGGGTACTCGTACTCGTATGTGAGAGCAGATACTATGTCTCTAATTTTTTTGTTCTGTAATGTCTTTCTACTTAAATTTTGACATTTAATTTTTTATTTAATATTAATTAATTTTAAAATTAAATAAAAAGACATATGTCAAAATTTAAATAAAAAAATACAAGGGAGACAAAAAAATTAGGGACAGAATAGCGCTCTACTCTACTCTATTTTCTGTTTCAAATATGTAACGGAATTAACGTGCAAACTATTAACTATATACATTAATTATTGCCAAGACTGTTGTACCTTGTCACATGACTGGCCACAGTGTGGGTCCTAAGATAAAATTAATGTTAATTTATCAAATAATTTAATAATTAAGCTACTTTATTTTGCTAATTAGATTCGCCATATCGATCAGCTTCCCTTTTTATTATTATATTGATTGCATGCATGCATGACAACGATTGTACAAATACTATGCCTCATTTTTAATTATATTGCCATGAAAAATTCCGTTGGTGTCTTCTTAATTGAAGATTAATTGTTCAACAAGCTAGCTAGTCTTATATCATCATATCCCTTTGATTTGATAAAAAGATGGGAGAAACTTTGATGGTTTATATATATATATATATATATATATATATGGGGCTAGATCAGCTGGATGGATGAGCTAGACATGCGGATCCGGTTAGCATAAAGTTATTTTATTAGTAAGTTGGTCAATTGATCAATAGAATACTGACACACATACAATCTCGTCTGCGTGTCAATATTCTATTGGTCAATTGACCACCTTACCCCAAAATAAACTTCATACTAACTACTTCCTAGACATACATATACAGATTAAATTTAACTTCTTTCTTTTTTCTCTTCTTAATATATTCTTACACGTCCTCCCCATCTTTCTTTGTTTTTCTGTCTCTTTCTCTCTCTCTCTCTCTCTCTATATATATATATATATTATTTGTTTCAAAATTAAAGATATAATTTAAAGTGTTCAATTAATTTATGAAATTTTAAAATTAATATATGTGACAATAAAATGGGGATAAGAATCCCCATCCTTCCAACTCAATCTTGGCCGTTGAAGAGGTGATTTAGGCAGCCATACGCATGATAGTTATTAGGCAGACAAACAATATTATTGTGAAGCCTAGGCCCACAAAGGAAATGACAAAAAAATCATACTCCTACTTTCATTACCATAGTATCCGTAGGATATACTATAATTATGCAGATGTTATCCCGTCCGCATCCACATGATTATTATTGCGGTGCCTGCATTCTCTATATCAGAAACCTTATCCTCATTTTTTAAGATCTGTTGCTGCATCCGACTCCATTGAAAAAGCACAATTCCGGTGAAAAGAAAGTCTCTCAAAACTAGAGTTTTGTCATTTGCAATTCACAATATTGGTAATTAATATATCATTCAAATTATATATACGAATTTATTTGATATTAAATCATGTCATTTCATAAAATTTGTTGGTTAAAATATTTGTGATAACAATGATGATGTTACTAGTATTGCTCAATATTTTAATAAAAAAAATATTTGTGATAACAATGATGATATTCCATATAATGGACAAATTTTTGCTACGTTAGAAGAAGTTGAGAATTTTTATATATAAAAGATATCCCCAACGTGTTGGATTTGAAGTTAGGATTAAAACTATTAGGAAACATGCGAACTCAAATGAGTATTGTTCTAGATTATACCAGTGTAAAAAAGGAATATGAAGTCGTTAGAAAAAAATAGTATTGCTTACGATAATATATACTCCATATAGTGGACAAATTTTTGTTACGTTAGAAGAAGTTGAGAATTTTTATAGAAGATATGCCCAATATGTTGAATTTTAAATTAGGATTAAAAAAACGTGTGAACTCAAATGAGTATTGTTCTAAGTTATACCAGTGTAGAAAAGAGGATATGAAGTCGTTAGAAAAAATGAATTTTTTTTTGATGATGATGATGATGATGATGATGATGATGATGAGAACTGAATGCAAAGCAAGATTATACGTTGTTCATAATAAAAAGACAGATAATTAGTATGTGTCTACACTTGAGCTAAATCACAATTAATAATAAATTTCTGTCAGCAAGTAAATTAAACTTCTCAAATACAGACACATAAGAATATAAGTGGGGTGACTAGAAATTTTATTGAAATGTTAAACAATGTCGGAGTTAGGGCAAGCCCGATCGATGATGAGTGATGACTATACTTAGTTCAAATGGTGGTGGGAATGGAACATGTGGGGTTTTCAGAGAAAGACATTCAGAATGTAGATAGAGACGTATGAGACGATGCCATAGATTCGAATGATGCATGAGCTGTTGTAGATCAATATTTAAATAAACTTGAACATGAGTGCCCCACCAAGTTTTTCTATCGTATTAAACGAGGGGATGAAAATTGAATTGCAAGCATGTTGTGGGTAGATTATAGGTCAATTGTTGCGTATGAAAATTTTGAGGATGTAATTACATTTGATACCACATATATATAGAACTAATAAGTACTCTACGCCATTTGCTCCATTCACTGATGTAAATCATCATTATCATTCTATCGTGTTTGACTTTGCATTATTGACCGATGAAACATTTGTATGGTTATTTGAGAATTGACTAGAAGTAATGAATAACTAGTTCCTAATCACTATCATCATGCACTGATCAAGATCGAGCAATGTCAAATGCAATAGATGGGATTTTTCTGAGTAGTCATCACTTTTTTTGCACTTTGACATATAAACAATAAATCCCAGAAAAATTAGGAAAAGTCTATTCAACTTTTAAGGTTGATTCTAAATTATGTGTATAAGTCGATCTTTGAGTATACAAGAGTTGAGGAACGTTGCGAAAATTGTTAATGGAGGACTACGATTTGCGTGATCACAAAATATAGTTGGCTAATCCATGTTTATGATGTTATCTGTAATATATAGTATTATTTAATATATATATAGACATGATAAAACAGAAAATATTAATAAATAAATCCGAGTCCTTTGAATTCACAAAGTCTCTTTAAAACAAATTTATTCTCCCATAGATGCTAAGGGTTAATTGAATAATTGCTCCCCAAGATAAAACGGATTTCAATTCTTAATTAGTAGCATTACAAAATTAAGAATTCATCGAACCAGAATTTATATTATGTACTGAACTTACATGAATAATAATAATGATGACGCATGCAAAAAATAAATTGAAAAAGAAGAAAATTCTTACTTTTGTTTGTCTGTCAAAAAGTAAATTAGGAGCAATAAGTTGTCTGTCAAAAGTGTGCCTATGTAGTCTGTCAAAAGGTGAGCCTATGTTGTCTGTCAAAAGTGCACACTGCACTATGTTATTTTTTGCTTGTCAAAATTCACAGAAAACACAAGGCATATAACTTGGAAAAATAAGGACAGGAACGGCGGGAAGGAAAAAACAGGTATTTTCTCATACGCGCCCATCTTCTTTAATTTATAGAAAAATTAACGGTTTATTACCGTTCGCGCACAAATTGTTTTGACCCGACCCGGCCCGAGTCAATTTTTCTCATTCAATTCTATTTTCAACAATCCCCCACATGAATGTAAAATTGACTTTACAATATGCAAAATATGATATGAATATGCAGACACTAGTTCGAGTACATGAGAAAAGATATTTCATCAGGTTAAGTAGCCTAGTGGCTTTGAACTTGCCCTAGTAAAATCTATCGGATTTACTTGACTAATCAGTAGACTTGATGTCTTTGAACTGTCAGTTTTTTGTGTAAATCAAGACAATAGAATTCACAAAATATCTCTTCAGACATAATTGGTTCTCACGTTTGTGTTCATTTTGGCCTTGAAACACCTCTTGGTTCCGTAAGTATATTAGAGAATTCAGCCTTCAAAATTCTCACAGAAGTGGCTCCCTTCTTACTCACGTAGGTGACTTCTATCAAGAGTATCCTACAATACCCCACTTGAATGTATTTCAAGATATAAAAGTCATTAAAAGCGTAACTTATCCTGATTCTCATGCAGATGTGCACTGTCTCATAATAGGAATGGTTAGGAGTAAATAACTCCTCAGTGCTTTACTGAGTACTACATAGTTCGGTTTGCCCATTGAACCTAGATCTTGGGATCTCCAGTCAGTTAGGTTGGGTTGCCACTATCACGACTCTTATTTAAACAGTAGGCTTTAAACCCATTCCCTTCGATGATTTTTTCACTTGCTCTCTTGTTAAACATTTCAGTAGCGGATCCATAATATTATCTTTTGACTTTACATAGTCAATTAAGATAATTCCATTTGAGAGTAATTGTCTAACTGATTATGTCTTCATCGTATATGGCGTGACTTTACCGATTATATAAATGACTCTCTGTCTTCCAATCATCGATTGGCTATCACAGATGTATACATATAGCTGGCATGTGTCTTGACTAATTTGGAATATCCTCTAAAAATTAAGCCACTCAATTTTTTCTCCAGCTTTGTCTAAAGCAATGAATTCTGATTCCATTATAGACTCTAGCAATACACGTTTGTTTTGAGGATTTCCAAGATACTGCTGCACCTCCAAGGGTAAAGACATATCCACTTGTGGATTTCAAGTCTTTATTATCAGATATCCAATTAGCATCACTGTATCCTTCCAATACTGCTGGATATCTTGTATAGTGCGATCCATATTTTTCGAAGTATGTTTTAAATATCCTAAAACTCTCAAAATTGCTTTCCGATGATCTTTACTCGGATTACTCGTATACCTACTTAGCTTACTTACCTAATAAGCTATATCTCGGTCTAATCTGATTCATGACATACATTAAACCGCCTATTATATACGAGAATACTCTAGTTGAGATATCTTTATATTTTCATTTTTAGCTAGATGAAGATTTATATCAACTGGGTCTTATTTAGAATTATATTATACTTGTTAAAATTTTCAAGTATTTTTTCAATGTAATGAGTTTGAGATAATATAATTCCATCGGATGTTCTAGAAATCTTGATTCCTAATATTATATCAAGAATCCCTCAAGTCTTTCATGTCAAACCTATTTGACAACATACGTTTGGTAGAGTTGATAACTTCATTGTTGCTACCCATGATTAACATATCATCCATATAAAGATAAACAATGACATATTCCTTTTGAGTGCTTTTGACATAAACACATTTGTCACTCATTGATTTTAAATCCATTTGATAATTATCAAATTTCTCATGCCATTGTTTTGGTGCTTGTTTCAATCCATATAAAGATTTAACAAGTTTGCATACTTTCTTCTCTTGTCTAGGAGCAATGAAACCTTCATGTTGTTCCATATATATTTCTTCATCTAGTTCACCATTTAAGAATGCAGTTTTTACATCCATTTGATGTATTTCAAGTCTATTTAACGATGCTATTGCTATTAGCATTCGAATAGATATAATTCTTGTAACAGGTGAATAAGTGTCAAAATAATCCAATCCTTCCTTTTGTCTATAGCATTTAACAACAAGCCTTGCTTTATATTTATCAATTGAGCCATCAGCTTTCATCTTCTTTTTGAAGATCCATTTATACCCTAAGGTTTTTGAACCAGGTGGAAGGTCCACCAATTTCCATGTATGATTTTGCATAATGGACTCAATTTCGCTTATTTATCGCTTTCTTTCCAATGAGAAGCATCCGGAGAGAAGCCGCTTCCTTGTAGGTTCGAGGATCATTTTCTAACAAAATGTTAGAAAATCCGGACCAAAAGACGTTGAAGTCCTTGCCCTTTGCTTTACGTCCAGGTTCATCCACTTCTGAGACTTTTTGCTCATATTTTCGGGATTATCACTAGTAGCATCCAAAGGTCTTTTGTTTGAATTTGAATCATTATTTCCATTATATGGAAAAATATTCTCAAAAATGATGCATCTCTTGATTCAATAAATGTATTAACATGAATATCGTTAATTTCAGATTTATGAACAAGAAAACGATAAGCACTGCTGTTATTTGCATAACCAATGAAAACACAGTCAATTATTTTTGGTCCTATCTTAACCTTTTTAGGTTTAGGAACCATTACCTTTGCTAGACACCCTCACATTCATAAGTATTTATAGAAAGGTCTATGACCTTTCCATAATTCATAAGGTGTTTTATTAGTTTTCTTATGAGACACTTTATTAAGAATATAATTGGCAGAAAGCAAAGCTTCCCCCCACAAATTCTGGGGTGCTCCAGAACTGTTTAACATAGCATTCAACATTTCTTTCAATGTTCGGTTCTTGCGTTCAAAGACTACTGAATTAGATTGAGGTGAATAAGGAGCGATAGTTTGGTGAATAATACCATGAGTAGAGCAAATCTCTTCAAATGGTGATTCATATTTACCACCTCTATCGCTTCTTATTGCTTTAATCTTTTTGCTAAGTTGATTTTCAACTTCATTTTTATAAAGTTGAAACATTTCTACAACCTCATCTTTGCTTCTTAGTAAATATGCATAACAATATCTTGTGCAATCATCAATAAAGGTTATGAAATATTTTTTTCCACCTCTAGTTTGCACAAACTTTAAGTCACATATATTAGTGTGAATTAAATCTAGAGGTTCAGTTTTTCTTTCAATGAGAATGAAAGGGTAATCTTGTCATTTTGATTCCACACAAATTTCACATTTATGTTTCGATTAATATCAAATTTAGGCAAGAATTCTAAATTAATTAATCTCATGAAAGTATTATAATTAACATGTCCTAATCTAAAGATGCCATATATTTGAAGATTCCAACAAGTAAAGTTAGTAAGAATTAATTTTATTATTATTAATTGACTCAAATTACTAACAATCATAACATTCATCTTAAAGAGCCCATCATTCATGTAGCCCTTTCCTACAAAAACATATCATTCTTAGTAAGACAAACTTATCGCAGACACAAACACCAACTTAAAGCCATTCTTGCTAAGTAGTGACCCGAAACTAGATTCTTCGCGAATATCTGGCACATGAAGCACTTCATTCAAAGTTAGTTCTTTGCCAGATGTCATTTTCAGTATAATCTTTTCACGTCCTTAAACCTTTGAACTTGAGGAGTTGCTGTGACAACCCCAAAACAGGTCCATTCCATCCAACCCATTCTGAGTCGCCAAATACATGGCACGTAAAATAACTACAACTTTATTACAACAATTATCGTGAAAATACAACAACACATATATCGTGAGTTTGGATTCAAATATATACCAAATGTGACACATGTCCCAACCGTAGTGAAAGACCTCACAATGACACCTTAATAAAGGTATAGTCAAAAACTATTTTAGAAACTAAAATCTTTGGGAAGTGCTCGAGAAACCTTCGCATAATGGGAGACCATGCTTACAGGTTATGATAGATATCATATGGCCATGTAATTATCCTTGGTCAATCAATAGTCCCCAAAGAAAAATGAGAAGATTCTTATCATATTCTTCCCAATGGTAAGTCTTCTCTTGATTTATCATTATATCATAATCTCAAATTGAGAATTATACTTCAAACAAACACCAAGATTATATAGGTAGTGCTTGTAAATATACTCAAAGAAGTGGATGATCACAACCCCGTCTTATGATGACACGAGGTTGTATGTCATTAGACATCTTGTATGATATAGTGGCAAAACACCCTTCCAACGTTGGGTTCGCCTCCCTATATGATTCACCAAATATAACTACTACAAGATGTATACAACACACTTTGTCTATACTTGTTTAGGAGAACTCCACGACTAGAGACCACCGATTCTATTCTCTTGTTACCCTCATTTCAATCAACCAGCCTACACTTTTATTACCCGAAATGAATTGTGAAGCAAAAGGGAGCACAACTACCACTTCGATAAAGAATATCATGACTAAAGATAATTAAATTATCAATAGCCTTCATCATCAATAACAAATCGTAGATTTAGAACATATGGTAGATGATAAAAATTTCAACCATAGTTGCATTGAACGAAGCAATCCATTAGAAGAGTCAAATATACAATACAATTCTATTATCTTCCACGTTAAAAGTCCACCAACAATGTTTTAGCCCTATAACATCAATCAGCAGTTCCTTTCCATAATTATATGAATATCTCATAATCATAATTGTAATTCTAAATTCCTCTTCGTACCCGGGCGAATATAATTTTCATCATATGTCTTTACGAAACATCAAAGATCATGGTTATACCAAATCACATTCCTGCTCATAATCATACTAATAAATTCATCTGCAGACTACTACCAAAAAAATATTCATCCACAGTTCATCTTCGCACTAATCGCCAAAGATATTCAATAATAAAGTCATCTTTTGCACTACAGGCCAAAGATATTCATTAATCAGCTCATCTTTGCACTACGTGCCAAAGATATTCCTCAACAGATTCATATTTGCACACTGTGCCAAATATATTCATCAACGATTCATATTTGCATTATGTGCCAAATATATTAATATCTCAAAGAAATATATAACCATTTCGAATTTATATAAACAATAATTATAACCATGTTGATCAATTCACCTTTGCACTTAAGTTAAAGATATTCAATTATAAATTCAATGGTCACGATCATACCACCACAATTCAACTTTTCACTACTACTAGCAAAAAGAGAATCCTAGTCATGATCATACTAATAATCTACCCATCTTTATACTCAAGTGAAAGAGAATTTCAACATCAGGGTTATAAAAATGTTATATATGATAATAAAAAATAATATGATCAAAAACTGCATTTAATCTTAAGAGTAATATTCCTAAATCAACGATAATTTGGTCAGAAAAAGAAATCAACTTTGTCGTGAATAGTATCCGTGAATAGTAACTCGTGAATAGTAACTCATGAATAGTAACTTATGAATAGTAACCCCGACTCAAAAAGGTAAAAATTCCACAATAAAATCCATACCAATATTTCGGTATAATGATATTGAAAGAATAACATTTCTTAAACTTATAAACAATTTATTTTAATTGTTTACACTTTATTAAATAATGCATTTAATCATCCTAAAATGCCAAACTCATAAGATTTCATCACCAATAATCAAAACCATCATCAAAAATTTGCATATACCTCATATATGATTCTCAAACCATAAAATCATATTTTCCAATTTTCTTCCTTCACATAACATTTTTAATTCATTTATTCATAACTAGTCTATTTTCATGAAAAATACCAAATCAGTTCCAAAACTATTTCTTTTTTAAGGATTTAGCGGTAATATAGTCCCATATTGAATATATATTTTCTCTTAATTTTAAAATTCATTTACTATTTTTCATATGACCAAAACCGCCGAATATTTAGACATTTATCATAAATTATTCTTTTATCCAAAAATTTCGAAATTCACAAAGTACACTGATATTATATAGATGTACTCCCAATAAAAATTTCATCAATTTTGGAGTTAACCAAGGAGTTATAAGCGGTTACATTTTTAAAATAGTCTTTTCTCATAAAATTCATAACTCTTAATCTATACATCCAAAATCACCATTTTTGAACACAATCAATAAAATTCATCAACATATCATTTCAAATTTTTCGAGAATTTTTCGAAGGTTAAGAAGTACTGAATCTGAAAAACATAATAACCCTTAAAATTCTTTTTTATCCCTTACCTCAAAAGAAAGAAAGACTTCCGATTGGATATTGGATATGACATCAAGGAAACTTGCACCGATGAATATCAACTCACCAAGTATCTAAATACTCAAAAAATACACTCAATAATCTAGAGAGAGAAAGAGAAAACTTATGTTTCTGGTGTGATTTTCAATTCTAACTTAGCCCTCTATTTATAAGAAAATTTTAGCAGACTTGACCTGCAACCTGATGGCTTTACCTGCTACTATTCCCACCCACCACATTTGAAATAAAATTCAGCACATTTCTTCACTAACCACAAGTGGGGCCCACTCAATTCTAGAATTTTTCACCAAAATGCTAAATTCGAATACTTCAATAATTTCTGAACCATTCACCTCTTAAAATTCATAACAAATCACACGTTCATTTTTAACGGTTCAAAATTTGTGGACATATACTCAACTTATATATGTATAACATATCAAAAAATTACAACGATCCAACGATCGGATTAAAAATTATAACTCACGCAATATATCTCAAAAACACTGGTTTAATTTTTAATACCTTCATTTCGACAAAAATACTGTTAAAATACCTCAACATTAATTCCTTCATTTATAACCACATAAATAAATCCATCATTTATATCCACATCAAATAAATATTTCTTATCATATAAATCAATAATTAATTATTCACTGAATAATATTACAGAATCACAATTATGACAACCAGTAGTTCCCGGAAAGGGGGCTTTCCAATAAGAATTTATCCTTACTGGCGCGCAATTAGGTGACCAAACCTCTCATTGACAAAACTTTCTAGACATTGCCAATAATGCTATCTAATAATATTATTCAAATAATATGAATTATTGATCCGATAATGAGAAATATCAGGCAAGTTGATAATTATCAAACAACAATAATATAAAATATTAACGCAAAGAATTATTGAATCAATAAAATAAAATATTGAATAAAGTAATTATTGTAATAATTATTGAGTATCGCCTTCTTACGTAAGTTAATCAATAATTCAAAAAATCGTAATATAATCTTGGTGTCTTCTTGTCAACAACGCGTATTACATTTTTATTTTACCAACCGTATTCCAATAAAGTGTTAAGCAGTAGAATTCATACCAAGTTATTTATAAAAACTTAATTTTGTTGTTTTCTTTCATCCGATGCTTATTCTCATAGGGGCCTAAGGCTATTAAATGGTCGCTATGGCTGCATTTAATATTCCCATACGTAAAAGAAAATTCCACGACCAAACGAATATTCCCACAACAATGAATATTTTATAACCACTTGTGTATTTTGAAAAAAATTTCATATATCACCCTTTAACTTTAACTTTTATCAATTTAACCATTTCTTGAATAGTAATTATAAGAAAAATTGAATACTTTTATTTTATAAAATTCGGGGTCTTACTGATTTGCTTTATAAAGAGTTGATCATCATTTTTCTTTGGTTTGTAAGTAGAAAACATCCATTTATTGGAACAAATGTGGCGAAGTAGCCCAAAGTGTCCACGCATTCACTCTTTTAGGGTTTCTTACCAAGTTACATTCAGATATAATCGCATTAAAGATCTGCCGTCTCAAACATCTTCGTAAAGCTTTTCCATTCTCATCACATTTCTTTGAGGCTTTTGTTCTTTCTTCAACTTCTTTCGCTTTCGACATTCATTAGATTTATGTCCCTGAATGCCACGGTTAAAACATTTGTCTTTGAATTTCTTCTTCGCCTTGAAAGTCTCTTTTGCCATCACGCTTCCTTTTGTTGTTGTTTGGCCTTTGTTTCTACAACATTTGCCCTTCGCTTCAATGAAATTCTTCCCACTTTTCTTCTTAGATCCTCGATTGTCCTTTTCAATCCTTAACAGACGATCGCCTTCTTCAAGATTCATCTCTTTCAAATCATGCTTCAGATAATTCTTCAAGTCTTTCCACGATGGTGGAAGCTTACTCAATCATTCTTCGCAACTCGGAATGAATCACTTAATGACATTCTTCGAGAATGAATGTCATGCGTGAAGTACTTGTAATTTTTGAACCCGAGTGATTACCGCTTTAGAATCTATCATTTTATAATCTAGAAATCTACCGACTATGAATTTTTTCATGCCAGTATCTTCAGTTTTATATTTCTTGTCTAAAGATTCCCACAATTCTTTTGAAGTTTGGATTGTACAATACACATTATACAAAGTATTATCTAATCCATTCATCACATAGTTCCTCTGAAAGAAAATTTGCATGTTTTCACGCATCAACAAATGACCACTTTCTCCTTGTCGGGTTTACCCTTCAACAAGAGTAGGATGACCTCTCTGTAGTAAACCGAGCCAAATTCAATGTTGTGAGATAGAATAGCATTTTTGTTGCCAACGCTTGAAATCGGCCCATTGAACCTTTCAGTTTTTTTCTCCACGAGACATACTCACGGAAGGAATGGTGCTTGTAGAAGCCATTTCTATTATACAAATAAAGATTATTGTCAATAGACAGAAATAAATTTCTGTTTGTACAAGATGTAACAAATTTTATTTACAAATTTGTTTTTGTAGAATAATTATATATTAACACAATAATATATATTAGTAATAAAAATAAATCATTATCCTAATTTAAAACCAATAATGTAATAATGATATTAATACGCAAACAATTTTCTCGCTTACATAAAACACTATTTCAATTCATTAATACATATAAATGTAATATTATATATCTATTAACATGTAATATTTATAAACATATAAACATGCAATTTATTAACATGTAATATAATAACTGTAACTAATTAACATGTAATATATATCGTTAATATTATAGAATACTATATACAAAAATCGAACAATGAAGTTGTAGAAAATTTGTTTACAAATTATAAAAAAAAAAACTCTGTTTATAACTTCTTTATAGTTGGACAGATATTCTATAAGCCTTAAAGGATATAAGAATCACCAAATTATAAAGTCAGTTGTCTTGGAATGCATGTGTATAAAATATACTAAGGAGACTTGAAATTATAAGTCGATTAACATTTAATTTTTCACGCACCATGCATTTTAAACATATCAGACTTATACTAACATATAAACCATGCATTTTGCATAAGGAGCAAGAAGACGTCTGAGCGAAGCGACCAAGAACACTTGCTTTTAGGAGTACAGAACTTTTCAAAGAATGTTGAACACTTGCTTTAATAAGGAATATATAAAGGTATAAATTATTAACAGTGAAGATATCAACATCGACTTACACGCAGAAATTGTCTTAAGACATTCGAAAAAATTCTAGTAATATGCATGCAACAAGTAATATACAAATATATATAGATCCTTACACTTAAACACTTAAAACAATTATCATGCATGGCATGAAAAAAAAATGACGTTGCAGACCAAAATTGAATCACAAGAATGCACATGTAATAATAAAATGTAAACATTCCGTAGAATATAGCTTTTTACAAAATAAAACTTGTTTTTAAAAACAATTTCTTATTCACATAAAACAATTTTTCGTTAACATAAAAAAATACTATAATTACGTAAAATATAAATTTGCTTTAAGATTGTTATCTCAGAATATATAGTATTATTTAATATATATATATATAGATATGATAAAACAGAAAATATTAATAAATAAATCTGAGTCCTTTGAATTCACAGTCTTCTTAAAGCAAATTTATTCCCCCATAGATACTAAGGGTTAATTTAATAATTGCTCCCCAAGATAAAACGGATTTCAATTCTTAATTAGTAGCATTACAAAATTAAGAATTCATCGAACCAGAATTTATGTTATGTACTGAACTTACATGAATAATAATAATGATGATGCATGCAAAAAATAAATTGAAAAAAAAGAAAATTCTTACTTTTGTTTGTCTGTCAAAAAGTAAATTAGGAGCAATAAGTTGTCTGTCAAAAGTGTGCCTATGTAGTCTGTCAAAAGGTGAGCCTATGTTGTGTGTCAAAAGTGCACACTGCACTATGCTTTTTTTTTGCTTGTCAAAATTCACACGAAACACAAGGCATATAACTTGGAAAAATAAGAACGGGAACGGCGGGAAGGAAAAAACAGGTATTTTCTCATACGCGCCCATCTTCTTTAATTTATAGAAAAATTAATGGTTTATTACCGTTGGTGCACAAATTGTTTTGACCCGACCCGCGCACAAACTATTTGACCCGACCCGAATCAATTTTTCTCATTCAATTCTATTTCCAACATATGAAAGTAGAGAAAAATGAGTTTGGGTTACGAAAAATTATTTTGCAGCTGGAATGACCACGTACGACCTCGAGGACCTCGAGTATTGACAACAGTATGTCGGGTCTTATAGACTTTAATTTGTTGTCATATCACAAGAAGCACTTGACAAACAATACTTTATATAGGGAGAAGAAGTATGATTATATATATCACAGTCAACAGGAGGAGGAGGAAATTGGTGTTTGAACAACAGTTGGAGCTTTTTACGACAAAAATTAATTTACACAAAAGAAATATTGTTTAGGCATTTTTTAGTTTGTACTGACCAAATCATTAAACTTAACAATACAAAAAATTCTTGGGTTTGAGTGCAAGACTTACCACATTTACAAATTTGCAGTCCCTGAAGATTGTATGAGATATATAGGAATCACAGTTCATTAAGTGCAACTGTAAAATGCGAGAACACTCAGACGTCACATTTTGAGGATTGTGATTACAAAAAAATTCATGAAAATCAAATCAAAGGTCGGAGCTTTGTATTAATTCTATCATAACAGGGGTTGACTATCGAGACACTCAGCCAGGTCGTTATAGAATTTAAGTTTACTTGAAATAAAATAGAATAGAACTTAAAATAAAATAGAATAGATTATAAATCCTTAAATTATGAAAGGTAAAAACTAAATAAGTATTTTCTTTAATTAAATAAGTAACTTAAGTGTTCTTTTAATATATAACAGAGTAATTCACACAACACAACACAAAGTATTATGTATGTCAATTTTTTCAGCTTGCAAAGTACATGTTAAAACCCTCAGCAACACATATTTAGTATATAAATCTCAACCACATCAGCAATGACAACTACATTGCAATTACGTACTAATGCACCTTCATAATATGAGAACAAACTAACTATATACAGTGGCGGAATCAAAAAATTTTGAGAGAGAAATCAAAATATACTTGTAAAATCATGACGGCAGCGATACAAGCTACAATACAATCCGATCCGAAGAAATTTCTCTTGCAAAAGTACATGAAAGTCTTGTGAAAGATAGAGAGAATATTTGAGCTGGAAAAGTCGAAAAAAATTCATCTTCCGAAGAAAAATGAAGTTGACTAGATGAAGTTGAAGGAATTGAAGCGAAATGAATAGATAGCTAAAACTAAGCAGACGTTAGTGAGGAAGAAAAAGTTGGCAGATCAGAAAGTGGCCGCTAAAGCGGCCATAAAAGCTCAGAAGGAAGTTGGAAAAAAAACTCTAGAAAATTACTTGTGTATCCACACATTTTAAAGATTATGTAAACAAGAAACTTAGTGTCGGATTTCCAACAGATGAAATTTGTGATTTTTTTTAACTGATGAAGCACTCAAACAACTTGAGTTAACTTATAACTCATGTATGTACATCAATTTACACAGAGAACCCGTTAATTTTCATGTTTTAACTAAATTAATCTCTTTATGGCATTTAAACAAACACATGGTATGCAAGCTTTAAAAATTATAGTTTCATAAAATCCAAACATATAAACACGGAACCTCCCTACAATATTCCATCCTTATATCATCTGAACCCTTCATGGTTCCATAATCAAAACTCCAACAACCAATTTCACATCAATAACAAATATATTCTATCCAATTTCTATAAACTTATTTTACATAACCAATTTTACATATTTTTTTCTTTGTTTTTGTGTGTGTGTGTGTGTGTGAATTGGAAAGTAAGTTTTCTTCTGTTTTGGCTTTTAGCAGAGTGGGGAGATATACTACATAAACTGGAGGATAGGAATGAAAGCTCGAGAGGATCCCGGTGACGAGTCCAAGATCATTGACTACCGATTTATACTACATCAAAGAAGAAGAAGATGATGATGGCCAAGGTATAAGCATAGTTGACTGGCAATTCTCCCCCCCCTCCCTCCCCTCCCTCCCCCCCCCTCATTAAGGAGAGAATACACTATTTTCACATGAATTTTTGATATTTTTACATGGTTCTCTCTCACATAAAAGTGTGACTTACTTTCTTCTCGGTGACTATGTAGAAATATAAAAAACACATGTACAAATAAATTCAATTTCCTAAAATTAAATTTTACAAGATAAATCAATGATAAAATATGTTACAAATTGAGTTCGGTAACAAATTACATTAGAATTGAATCTTTAATTGCCTCGTATTCAAAATTGGACATATAACGAGATTGACATTTACGAATCTCATCTGCTCCCTTATATCTAAATAAATAAAATAGCGTCTTCTATGCTCCAATACTTATTCCACGCGTAGTGTAGTCCACATATTTCATGACGTATATACCACAATTTGTACCATTTAATTCTTTGCTTCGAGCGATCTTTCATTATTGCGAGCTACATAACTTTATTTGAAAAATTATAAGCGGGTCGAAAGCATTTTCAATATATATTCTCGTTGCATATAAAAAAGAAAGGAAAGTTAGTACGATCAATATATATATATATATATATATATATATTATATATATATATTATATTTGTGGATAATTTAATTCATTCATTAAAAAACTACCACATATGCAATCTCGATCCTATATTGCGTGGTCATCTTAAGTCCTTTAGTGTCATCAAAAGCAGGATCAATGAGGATGACTCTCCATATATTGTTTAACAAGGACCACGAAAAGAAACAAGTGATTTCCCGAGCATACCAGAAGGAATGCTATGTTAATTACTACCGCATGATTAATATCCGCATAATTATCTTGCGGATGCTATGGTAATGAAATTAGGGTTTTTGTAATTTTCTTTATGGGCCCAGGCTGCATGCACATGATTGTTGTTTGTCTTCCTAATAACTATCATGCATGCTGATGGACTGCCCAAAACATCATTGGATCACTTCATCAACGGCCAGTCGGCCAAGATTGGGTTGAAAGGATGGGGTTTCCATCTCTCTTCGGCTACGGCCTATATATATATATATATATATATATATATATATATACAGTAATATATTACCTTTCGTCCAAAATATATACAATAACATGCATGATTTGATTGCTTTTTAGAATTTGAAGTCTCTGGAGTTCCGATAAAATTATAAAACCTAAGTCATATTGAAGGTGAAAAATCAATATATACACGTTTATAAATTGTCGGTTGTCATGCATAGATAGTGGCCGGCCCTTTTGCAAAGGTTTGAGGGTTAGATCGATGTGGAATGGTTACTGAAGTCCTGTTTGAATATTTGATCGAGAAATTAAAGCAAAAAGTTACGCGTAATTTTCGTCATATATATATATATATATATCATTGAGTATATATATATATATATATATATATATATATATATATATATATATATGTATTTTACCCGACCCCACCTGAAAAATGGATGGAGAAAGCTATGATCCAATCTGACAAGAAAGATAGAACTTCAGTTTTTTAAATGTACAGTACATCTGATAATATAAAGATTTTCACGAATAATTAAATCAGAGTTTCTTTAATTTTACCTTTTTGACTTTGCAATTTAATTACTAAGAATTTTTTTTTATCTTTAATCAAGTTTCTTTTGACATCACATGCAATATGCAAATAATTAAATTGGTTTAAAGTGAAATAAAACTCTTATTAAAGCTTACTCAAATGTTTTAGCAAGAAGATCAAACTTTAAGTTGAGTAATGAAAATTTTAATTGATTGAAGAGGAAATTAAACAAGAATTAAGCTTAATATTTAAGTATAGAAACTGGGCTGGTTAATAAGGCATCCATATTGTATTATATACTGGTTTGGCTTTAATTAGTAATTGCCTCTGAGCTTTTATATTCTATTTAATTTAATTTGTATATAAAATTTCCAGTATATATAAAAAATCATACAAATCAAAACAAAAATAAATTAAACAAATAGAGTGATCATGGACGGGTGATTGATTAACCAAATTTTTGTCCACACCCAAGCAAACAAAATGAAGGGAATTTACTTATCCAAAAATCTTAAAAAAATGAAGGGAAAATATTATTATAATCTTCAATATACTCCCTGTTATATATGTTATGTGTACGTGTACGCGTTTAAGTTCACTTAAATATATTTATTATGTTACTTTTTTTTTTTGGTTTTTATTTATTGTGTAGATCAAGCTTTCTTAATTTCAGTGTAGCTGAAGCTTCAATTTAAATACTCTTCAATGATTGATCAAAGCACTGTTTGATCATAAATTGCGGCTGCTTTTGAGTTTGTCACGGGTTGTATCTTTATAGCGAACAAGTTGGATAAATATAATCGTTTTTATAATGATAAAATTAATTATAAGCACACACATGATATATTGCAACTCAAATAACTAGGTGATGTACACTAAAGCGTACGAGGTCCTAATTAAATTGGAACTTTAACCGTGGTTAAGGTAGGAGAAATCCTATTATCATATAAAATCGTTTACATACATTTATATATAGTATATTGGTATAATATATATGACTTGCTCTGTATGCATGTGAGCTATATCAATATGTATGTGATCAGTATGTGAACGGTTTTTATGATAGTAGACTTATTGTTAAGATATGGTGTGGTTAATTTCAGTTAAAATAAAAAAAATAGTAAAAAAAAATAGCTGGATGATTCGAGATTCGATCAGTGATTAAATAATTGACATTGTCCTGGAGAACAAAAGAAGTCGAAATTAAGATTTTGTTCCATATTTACCCTTCACTTAACAATTAACTATTTATAAATTAGTTTCATCAAAACTTGCAAATATTGAATATGTACATTTCTTCCATGTTTACCCTTAAGATTATAAATATATTAGCTAGCATTAATTTAATATAAGTGGTGACATAATCATAAAATTATGATGATAAATTTTATGATATATATATATATATATATATATATATTTTGTCATTTAATTCTTATGTGTAACAAACAAATTGATACGTAGGTGGGATTTTTTTGTGAAGCAAAGGTATACGTAGTAGCTTTTGGTGCATGAACGTTGTTTTATGAATGCATTTAAGCTTAGTTTTGCAAAAGGCTACTTGTTTCATCATGTTAAGCCACACACACACACACACACACACACGGACAATTAGTACTTTTCCTTGCAATGGTTTGTGTTCTGAGTTTGTTCGTTTTGTTGGGGCGTTGAGCTAGTTTGTGCGTTTGAGCGGCTTAATTAATTATAAGTCATGCATGAATGATGAAACTCACGGTACCATGCGAGTTTGGAGCTTATAAGTCATATTTATAGACTAATTAAATAAGATATTTTTAGACAAATAGTAATTATCTAACCAGCTAGCTAGGTACGTAATTAATTCTCAAATGAAATGCATGCATGCATGCGTTTGAATTTCATAATTGTGTTCATGCACGTACCACTCCACTCCAAGTCAGCAAAGAATAATAGAAAGTACGGTCGAATATTTTGTATGATTGAAAACATGGGTGCCTAAATTAACATTTGAAGCACGTCGTCCTTGAGGCTTGATGGATATATATAGGCCGGAGAGGGGCATAGATTAAGACTAGTGATCGATGGATTCCAATTTAATTTGAAAGACTAGCTACTAGCTAGCTAATTAATTCTACTACAAAACACCAAGTAGGTAGCTAGCTGTGATATATAGGAACAGCACAGGTTATCATATCATAGAGTTCAGGGTTGGTACGTAGGTTGGTTAACAATTAACTTCTTATAAATAAGTTTCATTATATAGGCCGGATCATGGCTTTTATAATGCAGTACTCATTACTATGTGTATAACCAATAATGAATATTGGAGATCATAACCTGCAGTGTATATATATATATATATATATATATATATAAATGAACTTAATTGACGTCATCACACGATCGATTTGTGGGTCATTACTTGCTGCATGTGTTTACTCTTCCTAGTCATGATGAGAGTACTTAATTTCTTTTATCTGATCGATCGTGTCGTTTAAAGAAGTGAACTATATATCAATCTTAATTAATTAACCCCTACCTTAATTAATTAGCTATGAAAAATAGTACTAGTTGGTATATATTGAGATGATTTTGTTAATTAATTATAACCACCAGCTTTATATATCTTTGTCCTCGCTTGACCACGAACTAAGAACAATGGCGCCTAGCTAAGTACCTAGACACTCTTCCCCATTAGAAAATAGATTGGTTTGAGTTTGGTTCCTCCATTACTTTGCTATATATTTAATTATGTTATTCAAGACTGAGTCCATTTCATCCTATGTACCCGGCCAGTAGCTCATTTGATCATGCAAAATATATATCCAAGTTAACATTATTATTTTGCTAAAATAGACAGACAGCGCCCTCAGCAGTATATATAAATATATATATATCGATCCATGCATTACATATATAATATGGTCCTTTATTTCATAAAAAAGAATTTTATTCGTTTCATAAAAATATTTAGTCCTTCTTTATGTTAATAGTAGTATAATTAAGTGACAATGCCTATAAATTTATCATTATAATTTCAATGTCATCACTTTACTCGAATTTATGTGAGATCAGGACTATAGGGAACAACCATCCTTCGAAAAATAAAATTTGTTTAGTATTGAAAATATATATATACGACATTGTTTAATTTAGTATTGAAAATTTATTTTGATGATGAAATAATATTAATTGGATGATGACTGGATGCTGCAAATTAAATTTTGTTTTTACTTTTTTTGAGCTATACGAGAATTGCCGCAACAAAGAAAGCACAAAAGAAACGGGTTAAATCATTTTTTTGTCTTGAACTTATTATGTATTTTTTTTTCGGATGATGGATGGGGACTTGGATTTTATGTATTTGAGATGCTCTGTCGGTGGATTTCTGATGCATGGTATTGAGATGAATTTATTGGGTGTTGTAGTGGTGGTTTTCTTGGTAGTGATAATAATGATGGTGTTCTCTAGATTTTTTTTATTCGATCCATTGTTGGACTTTAAATGATTCCTAGATTGTTAGTGTGGGCAAAAAAATCGTGCCTTACTAATTAGGGTTTCGTATTGGCTGAGGAAGAGAGAAATCCACGAAGAGCACGGAATTGATTGATTGATTAAAGAGGGGAGAACGACAAGTGGACGATTACTCTAATAACGTGTGGCATGCAGAACCCCTAGAATCCGGAAATCGGGTTAGGATTACTGGAATTCCAAGAGCCTTCTTCTCGAGTCCTTTGAGTTGAGAGAGAGTGTCCAAACTTTTTTTAGTGCTTTTAGGTGGAATATCCAAGCCTTAAGTCACCAAAAGAGTTCAAGTTCTGAGTCTGAAGAGTGGTTCCCTTCCCAATGGAATGGAAAGGTATTTATAGGGTTATCTGGAAACTAGTCATGTGACGCCCCCAAAATAGGTATACAACACCCATTTTGAGTCGCCAAAATACATGGTATAGAAAGCGAACTACAACTTTGACAAAACAGATGTCGTGTAGAATACGACAATACAACTGTGAGTTTGAATACAAATATTGTCTTCTGCACAATATACACACCCAAATAAGTCCTCATTAATTATTCATACACTATTTTACGTAAATAGTGAGGACCGATAAAACATCTTCCTAGAACCATCACTCCATACCCCGACTCGATCCTCGCTATGTTCTCACCTCCCGAGAAGAAAAATGGAACAAAAAGGAAAAGGGTGAGCTCAACTAGCCCAAGAGAAGAATATTATGACTAAGATAATATACAACAAATTATCGTTAGTCTTCAACAGGAAAAATCTAATAGAATACAATAGACAACAAGTTTTAGATCAACAAATGCAATGTGAACAAAGAATCCATTGAAGAGTCACGTAGAGAAAGAATTCTACCGTCTTCTAAGGTTTAAAAGTTCATCATCAATAGTTTATCCCCGTAATAACAATCAATATACATCTTTAATCATCTTTGCACTACAGGCCAAAGATATTCATTTGTATCACCAGTTGGTCATGTTCATCTCAACACATGTTCATCTTTGCACTACAGGCCAAAGATATTCATTTATATCACTATTTAGTAGGACGAGGATGATGAAAAACATTTTTAAAGAAACGAATCCAGTGAAACAAAATGACAAGGATTAAGGATTAAGGATTCAGTACTTTGTTTTATCCATGTCCAAAAATACTTGAAAATAATCATATTGGTATAAAATTCAAGAATGATCAAAACATGGATACAATCAAAGCTAGTATCCGAATAGATATTTTGGACAAAATTTTTTTTTTTTTTATGAATAAAGGCCGATTCGTGAATAAAGTGTCGTATACGTGAATAAAGGTCAGATACGTGAATAAGAACCCGACACAACAAGTTCCAAATTTGATAAAAAATTCACCAATACTTCTAAGATAATGATATCAAGAAAAAATATCATTTAAGAAGAAAGTAATACGCCTTACCTCAAAATAACCGTATTTCCGATGAATTTTAGATATCATTCGATGTAAACCCGCACCAGATATAGAACACTCAAAGTATACTCACAAGAATACGCCGATAATTTTAGAGAGAAAGAGAAAACTTAGTTTACGGTGTGATTTTCAATTCTAACTTAGCCTCTATTTATAGGAAAATGTTAGAACGCCTAAAGGAGACTAAAATAATAAAATAATATTATTAATTTTTCAAATCCCACGCATGCTTTTGAATATTTTGGGCAAACCATGTTGGAAGAATTCAATGATTTCATGTGTTTTACTCACCAACCAAAAAGTGGGTCCCACCCATTAATTTAATAAAATCATTTTATTTTCCAAACTTCAACAATTAAAGAGAAAATAGCTCTTGTTATCAGAAAAATTCAAAACTCACGGCTTTCCATGGGAAATTCCATTCTCTACAACTTTGCAGAAGAAAGTTTTTCCAAGTTCCAAACAGAAATTGACCAAAATCCATAAACGGACGATTTTACAGTCTATAATCAATTTTCGGTCAAGAATTGTGTCCACCGACACACAAAACATGTGTTAAATATTTAATGCCATAAAATACTCTACCTCCTCATATACTCATATATCCCACATTCATTATAAAATATCACCAATTAATATATTATTAAAATAATATATTTAAATGAATTATTTTATCGAGAAAAAGATAAAATATTAATTTTTAATAATTGTCACATTAAAATTTTCTCCATCTATATCCACATAAAATAAATATTTTCTTTATCATAATAATCAATAATTACTTATTTAAAATAATATTACGTAATCACAAGATCGACAAACCAGTGCCGTTCTCAGAGAAGGGGCTTTCCAATAAGGATTTCTCTCATGGTAGCGCAATTAGGTGACCAAACCTCTCCTTAGACGTAACTTTCTAGACATTGCCAATAATGTTATCGATAATATTATTCAAATAATATGAATTATTGATTGATAATGGAAAATCTTGTGTAATAACAATTATTGAAATAACAAACAATACAAAATATCAACGCACCAATTATTGAATCAATAAAATATAATATTGAACAAGAATTCATCTGTAATAATTATTGAGTAAAGCCTTCTTCACGTAAGGATCAATAATTCAATAATATCGCGGTCTACCGCGCGCTTCTTGTCAAGAACCGCCAGACATCGTATTTTAACCACCGTGTAACCCAACAAGTGTTAATCTAGTAATAATTTACGTCGTTATTTATAAAACTCAATCTTTGTCGTTTTCTTCATCCAACCGTTTTTTTTCGTTATGGGCCCACCAATGATCAAGCTACCGTGCATTCGGAGATTCCAGCATAAAAAAAATATTCCCGACCAAACGAATATTCCCCAAACAATAATGAATATTTTATAACCACTTGCTTATTTTGTAAACTTTGCACATTTCACCCATAACCAAAGAATTATATCAAATTAACCCTTATTAATTTAGAATAATGAATAAAGGAAAATTCAATTTTATTTATAATAAGTTGGGGTCTTACAACCTCCCTCCTTATGAAATTTCAACTCGAAATTTACGACGCACTCACGGTATATCGAAAAGGTGAGGGTACTCGCTTTCATCTCCGATTCCAACTCCCATGTCATTTCCTCAATTGCATGGTTTCTCCACAAACCTTAACTTGTGGTATAACCTTCGTATGTAAGACATGCTCTTCCTATCCAAAATCTCAACAAGTATCTCCTCGTAGGTTAAATCTTCACTATCTCAAATGCGGTTTTAATGCAATAATGTGGTTCGGGTCTTTCACATATTTACGAAGCATAGATATGTGGAATACATTGTGAACACGAGACATACTTGGAGGTAACGCGAGTCTATAAGCTACGCTTCCTATTCGGATTCAAGAATCTCAAATGGACCAACAAACCTTGGATTGAGCTTTCCTCTTTCCCAAATCTTGTAACTCCTTTCCATGGAGCAATACGTAACAATACATGATCTCCAATATTAAACTCCACGTCCTTTCTATGAAGATCAACATAACTCTTTTGTCGATCTTGTAAAGTTTGAATACGTTGTCGAATCATTTGGATCTTTTCTCAGTAGTCATGCGTTTAGTTCGGTCCCAACAATGTTCTTTCTCCCACCTCGCCCCAAAGATATCTTTGAGAAACGACATTTTCGGCCCATACAACGCCTCAAATGGAGCCATGCCTATACTTGCTTGATAAGCTGTTGTTGTAGGAGAATTCCACCGGTGGTAGGTACTTATCTCAACTTCCTTTGAAATCTAGGACATGTAGTCTTAATAGATCTTCAAGGTTTGAATAGTCCTCTCCGATTGTCCGTCCGCTTTAGGATGGTATCTTTCGAATCAATCAGAATCCGTGCTCATAGCTTTCTCGCAAGCTAACCCAAAATCTTGAAGTGAATCTGGTCACGATCCAAAACTATGGATACTTGGCATGCCATGCAATCGCATAATCTCATTCACGCATATACGAGCAAGACGCTCAAGGGATAAGTCTCGCGATCGTAAGAAAATGGGCGGAGACTTGGTTAATCTATCAACAATAACCCAAATTGCATCTACGCCTTGAGAAACTTTGGGAAGACTCGTAACAAAATCCATAGTAATGTGTTCCCATTTCCATTTCGGAATCTCAAGTGGTTCTGAATGGACCTTTTGGCACTTGATGCTTCGCCTTTACACGCCGACAAGTTAAACATCTTGAGATAAACTCCGCAATCTCTCTCTTCATATTGTTCCACCAAAATGTATGTCGAATATCATGATACATTTTGGTACTCCTGTGATGGATCGCAAGCGGGTGTTGTGTGCCTCCATCATGATTTTATGCTTCGTGTCGAATCGTTAGAACGCAAAGTCTAGAATTGACTCAAGTATTCCTTCCTCATCGATTCTTGCTTCGAATAAGACCTTCTTGCACTTTCTTCTTCATTTGTATCGTATTTCTGTGTCCGTAGCTCGAAAGCAGCCTTTAACTTTATCAATTAAAGTAGGTTCTACTCAGATATTCGCCATCATCATGTGGGACCCCGAGTCTTTAATTCTATCTTCATCCTTTGTAAGTCGATAAAATGGGCCTTTGCGTTGACAATATTGCACTTTCGTATTGCATATGATCTTCACTCAACGCGCCTACTACTACGCTCGCTTTTCCGAGGATGATATCAATAGTGTGATCGTGATCTTTAATGACCCAACCAACGTCGTTGCCGCATGTTGAGTTCTTTTGGGTGAAGAAATATTTGAGGCTTTTATGGTCCGTATAAATCTCCACTTTCTCCCCGCATAAGTAGTGGTTCCATATCTTCAACGCGAATACGATCGGGCCGCTAACTCCAGATCGTGAGTAGGATAATTCCTCTCATATTCTTTGAGTTGTCGTGAGGCATAGGCTATGACTTTCCCATGTTGCATGAGAACACATCCCAACCCTTGCCGTAAGCATCATCGTAGATAATAAATCCATCCGAACCAGATGGTATTGTCGTAACAGTCTTAGAAATGAGTCTCCTTTTGAGCTCTTGGGAAGCTCTTCTCGCATTCCTCGCTCCATAAGAATTTTGCATCCTTCCGAGTCACCGAGTTAATCTGAGTAGCGATTCGAGAAAATCCTTCCACAAATCTCCGATAATAACCAAATTTAAGCCTGTAAAGTCACAGATTTTGGCCACCGACTTCGGTTGTTCTAACTTTGTATTGCTTCAATCTTCACGTCAACAGATACTCCTTTGTTTTGACACCACGTGCCCAAGGAATGCTACTTCCTCAAGCGTAGAACTCGATTTCTTCAACTTGGCATAAAGCTTGTGTTCACGAAGTCTTTGTAGTACCCAGCTTCAAATGGTGCTCATGATCTTCACGGCTTTTGGAATAGATGAGGATGTCATCAATAAAGACAACAACGAACCGATCCAAATATTCTTTAAATACACGGCTCATCATATCCATGAAAGCAAAGTAGGAGCATTAGTCAATCCAAAAGACATGACCAAGAATTCATAATGCCCAGACGAGTCCTCGAATGCCGCCTTTGGAATATCCTCGCTTTTAATCTTGGTGATGATATCCGTAATCTAAGATCGATCTTTGAAAAGAATTGCGGCTCCTTGTAATTGGTCGAATGGGTCATCAATGCGAGGTAGCGGATACCTATTCTTGATGGTGACATGGTTCAATTCTCGATAGTCAATACAAAGTCGCATACTCCCGCCTTTTCTTCTTTATTTAATAAAACAGGAGCACCCCAAGGAGACGTCTTTAGATTTAATGAAACCGATGTCTAATAACTCCTGTAGTTGGACTTTTAACTCGAAGTTCAATAGAGCCATTCGACATGGGTTTTAGAAATGGGCTTTATACCCGGCTCAAGGTCAATAAAGAATTCAACATCACGCTCGGGGGTGTAATCGGAAGCTCTTCAGAAATACATCGTGGAATTTCTCAACCACGTAAATATTATTCAAATCGACTTGTCTTTATTCAAATCCATAACATGGGCTAAGAAAGCTTGACATCCGCTTTTTCAATAAACGAATAGCTTTTGTGGCTTGATATGACAGCCGATCGATTTTTAGTGGTTTAGTGGTTTGAATTAAGTATGACAGTCAAGTTAGGAATATGAAAACTAACCACCTTATTTAAAACAATCAATTTTGGCATGATGAGTGGTTAACCAATCAATTCCTAAAATCACATCAAAAGCAAGTATCTTTAAAGAGATAAGATCAACAGTGTAATGTGATAGTGCCAACTTGGATCATTCAAGATTTATAAACTGTAGATGTAACGAAGGTTTCACCCAACTGAGTTTCAACAGATAAATCAAAATCTAATTTCTCCCGAGTCAAGTTTAAACGCTTAACACAAGGTGAGAGATAAAAGAATGGGTAGAACCCAGATTCAGTAAGGTATAAACTTCGCAAGAATTCAAGATTAGCTTACCCGTGATCACCTCGCTCAGTTCCTCACGCTTTTGGCTACCACGATAAAAAGCTCTTCCAGAACCACCGATTTCGACTTATCTGGGGCGACCCTTGAATCACCACTCCCACTGAACTTGGTTTCGCTTATAGTACAATCTCGAGCAATGTGGCCTTTCTTTCCACAACAGAAACATACCTTGGATTGTTGTGGGACGATTTTAATGATATGTCCCTCCTTCCCTCATTTGTAACATCTAATCAAGGCTACGTTTCTCTCCCTAGCATTTGTTGTTTCAGTCTGTGTGGTCGCCGTTGATATCTTCCGTCATTGTTGAATCTTCTCTTTCAAATTTCCACTTGAGTCACCTCTCCTATTATCATGTCCACGATTACCACCGAGTGGTTACCGCCTTTGTCCAGTATTCTTTCCTCCTCGTTGGTTATCATCGCTCGATGACTACCCCGATTGTGGTCCCCATTGAGTATACTCACTATCTCGCTTCTAATAATCGAGCCCCGCTGACAACATCCGAATACTGAGAGAAAATTTATGAGAGATAAGGTATTGACGAATCTCCGGTTTTAGACCTCCTCGTAAACATACTGGCGTCATTCGTTCCTCATTCTCCACCAAATGAGGTGCAAAACCGATAATTTCGTGAACCTTGCTCGTCATTGAGACACCGTCATGTTGTTCGCTCGAGTCTAATAAATTCTACCTCCTTCATACGACGAATACTTTCCGGAAAGTACTTGTCATTGAACAGATTCAAATCTTTCCCAAGACATGTTAAGTGCATTCGGCTAGTACGCTTCATGATTCCCACCAAGAATCTCGCTTCACCACGTAAACATAAAGGTGGCGAATGGAACCTTCGTTCTCCGTGCACCCCAAGACATCGAATATCTTGGTAATTTGCTTGACCCACGTTTACGCTTTTGATCGGGTCCGGCTTTCCATGGAAATCTGGTGGTCCCAACTCCTCGAATCGCTTGGATGTGATGATCATAGCGTTGCCATCATTTCCACCCGTATTTTGTACACGAGTCTCCTCGTCGATTTTGCATGAATCGCAAAAAGCTTCTAAACATCCCGCTGCTCATCATTTGCTCATTGGCGTTGTGACAGGAGGAACATTGCCAACTGTCAGACGTTCTCCTCGTTGGTGAGTACTGGCTGCCTCTCCACGGTCTCATAAACTCCATTGTTAACGCTTCTCACAGCCCATATTCTTAACATCGCCATAAAACAAGGGTTAATTAAACAAATTAACATATCACATAATATCCTATATTATGATCACCAACAAATAAGCTTAGGTAGGACACACTAGCGAAGGATTTACTCTGCTCTCCCTCCTAGTTCTATTCCCCGATCTCCGCCTGTAGATCATATCCCTAAGCTCGATACCAACCGTATGACGCCCCCAAAATAGGTATACAACACACATTCGAGTCGCCAAAATACATGGTATGAAAGCGAACTACAACTTTGATAATACAAATGTCGTGGTAGAATACTTATAATACAACTGCGTGAGTTTGAATACAAATATTATCTTCAGACAATATACACACCCAAATAAGTCCTCATTAATTATTCATACACTATTTTACGTAAATAGTGAGGGAATTAAAACATCTTCCTAGAACCATCACTCCATACCCCGACTCGATCCTACTATGTTCTCACCTCCCCGAGAAGAAAAATGGAACAAAAGGAAAAGGGTGAGCTCAACTAGCCCGAAAGAAGAATATTATGACTAAGATAATATACAACAAATTATCGTTAGTCTTCAACAGGAAAAATCTAATAGAATACAATAGACAACAAGTTTTAGATCAACAAATGCAATGAAATAAAGAATCCATTGTAAGAGTCACGTAGAGAAAGAATTCTACATTGCCTTCTAAGGTTTAAAAGTCCATCATCAATAGTTTATCCTCGTAATAACAATCAATATACATCTTTAATCATCTTTTGCACCATGTGCCAAAGATATTCATCGATTAATCGCTCATCTTTTGCACTACAGCCAAAGATATTCATTTATATCACCATTTAGGACTGAGGATGATGAAAAACATTTTTAAAGAAACGAATCCAGTGAAACAAAATGAAAAGAATTAAGGATTAAGGATTCGTACTTTGTTTTATCCATGTCCAAAAATACTTCAAAAATAATCATATTGGTGTAAAATTCAAGAATGATCAAAACATGGTTACAATCAAAGCTAGTATCTAGAATAGATATTTTGGACAAAAAGAAAATTTTTATTTTTAAATTGAATAGGTCAGATTCGTGAATAAAGGTCAGATACGTGAATAAGCCGTCATATACGTGAATAAGAATCCCCGACACAACAAGTTCCAAATTTGATAAAAAATTCACCAATACTTCTAAGATAATGATATTGAAGAAAAATATCATTTAAGAAAGAATACGCCTTTACCTCAAAATAACCGTACTTCGATCGAATTTCAGATATACGATGTAAACCCCAGACCAGATAAAGAACACTCAAAGTATACTCACAAGAATACGCCGATAATTTAGAGAGAGAGAGAGAGAAAACTTAGTTTCGTGTGATTTTCAATTCTAACTTAGCCTCTATTTATAGGAAAATGTTAACGCCCAAAGAGACTAAAATAATAAAATAATATTATTAATTTTTCAAATCCCCCACGATGTTTTGAATATTTTGGGGTACCATGTTGGAAGAATTCAGAATTTCATGTGTTTTACTCACCAACCAAAAAGTGGGTCCCACCCATTAATTTAATAAAAATCATTTTATTTTTCCAAACTTCAACAATTCGTAGAAAATAGCTCTGTTATCGTAAAAATTCAAAACTCACGGCTTTCCATGGAAATTCCATTCTCTACAACTTTAGTAAGAAAGTTTTCCAAGTTCCAAATGTAAATTGACCAAAATCCATAAACCAGACGATTTTACGTACTATAATCAATTTTCTATCAAGAATCAGGTCCACCACACACAAAACATGTGTTAAATATTTAATGCCATAAAATACTCTACCTCCTCATATACTCATATATCCCACATTCATTATAAAATATC
Source organism: Panax ginseng (assembly GCA_020205605.1). Classification (NCBI taxonomy): domain Eukaryota; kingdom Viridiplantae; phylum Streptophyta; class Magnoliopsida; order Apiales; family Araliaceae; genus Panax; species Panax ginseng. The sequence continues at coordinate 2,489,110 of CM035138.1, forward strand.
ACCGTTAATATATTATTAAAATAATATATTTAAATGAATTATTTTATCGGAAAAAAGATAAAATATTAATTTTAATAATTGTCACATTAAAATTTTCTCCATCTATATCCACATAAAATAAATATTTTCTTTATCATAATAATCAATAATTACTTATTTAAAAATAATATTATGTAATCACAAGATCGACATAACCGTGCCGCTCCTCAGAAAGAGAGGGCTTTCCAATAAGGATTTCTCCTTATGCCAGCTTAATTAGGTGACCAAACCTCTCCTTAGATGTAACTTTCTAGACATTGCCAATAATGTTATCTCGATAATATTATTCAAATAATATGAATTATTGATTTGATAATGGAAAATACCGTGTAATAACAATTATTGAAATAACAAAGAATACAAAATATCAACGCACCAATTATTGAATCAATAAAATATAATATTGAATAAAGAATTCATCGTAATAATTATTGAGTAAAGGCCTTCTTACGTAAGGATCAATAATTCAATAATATGCAATACCGTGTGCCATCAGTCAAGAACCGCCAGACATCAGATTTTAACCACCGTGTAACCCAATGTTGTTAATTCGGTAATAATTTACGCCGTTATTTATAAAACTCAATCTTTGTCGTTTTTTCTTCATCCAACCGCTTTTTCAAGTTATGGGGCCCACTAATGATCGCTACCAGGCCGTCACGGAGATTCCCGACAAAAAAAATATTCCCCGACCAAACTAATATTCCCTTAACAATAATGAATATTTTATAACCACTTGCTTATTTTGTAAACTTTGCACATTTCACCCATAACCAAAGAATTATATCAAATTAACCCTTATTAATTTAGAATAATGAATAAAGGAAAATTTAATTTTATTTATATTAAGTTGGGGTCTTACAAGTCATGTGCTTTTAGGAAAATTTCAAAAATACTCTTTAGTCATTAGAATGATGCCCATATTGCCCCGACCTTCTAGCCACCAATCCAATCCCTCAATCAATTCTCAAAACGAGTCGCATCCACGAGTCTTCTGCCACGGGACCCGTGGAGGCTTCTCTCGGGTCTAGCATATTTATTTTTGACTTTTCCATCTTCATTTCATTAGGTTATGCGAATCCTAATTTGCACATTTAATGAGGTTATGGAACCCTAATTGTGCATTTAATTTAATTAGGTCATGTGAACTCTAATTTTACACCTGAGCTCACAGTTAGAAACAGATAAAGGAAGAAGTTGAAGTAAGAATGAGGGAGGGAAATTTAATTATTATTTTTGTTTGATTATGCTATTTGGTATTAGAAAATTAAAGTTTTTATTTTGGTTTAACATAAATTTAATTAATTTTAGTATTAAAATATATATAAATAATGTTAGAGACACAAATTATTCAACAAATATTTTATAAAATGTTGATATGACATACTCCACCTCAGCATATCACAGCCGAAAATTACATTGAAATAATTTATTTTGTTGATCAATATGCTGAGAAAGACTATGCCAGATTAATAATTTGTAAAATATTTATAAAATAGCTAATTTTTGTCTGTATCATTACTCTTAAAATATTATAAGTTTTTCACCTTGGTTAAATTTCTGGTAAAAGTCAAATTTCAAATAACTTAACGGATTTTGTAATATTTTATAATAATTTATGAGTTCAATGAATCAAATAAAAAAAAATTGTTGAATGATGCAAATGTAAAAACAAATTGAGTATAGTGGATAAAAGTATATTTAACTCCAAAAGAAAGCTGAAAAGTTAATAAAAAATCAAGCCTAAGTGCCAAACCAATATCTGGATGGTGCAATTGGTAATCCTCAAATCTATACGTACTAAAGTTGAATCTCAGTTAACGAACATCATTTTTTCGCCTTACAAATTACATATAAAAGAAATGGTTTCTTATAAATTATTATAAACTATGTGCATCTTCAAAAAAAAAAAACCTCTGCCATATCAATACGTTTTAGGATAAATTTATATTATAGATTTATTAGGACATTCATATATATATATATATATATATATATATATATATATATATATATATATATATATATATATATAATGTCACTATGGTAATTAACAGATTGCCAGTACGTACCATGCATTAATGAAGGCCTGTCAAAACATTATTCTTACTTTATGGGTGGTCGAAACTAATTTGTTGAGAAAGAGTAGTTAATTCAGTTGACGTATGAGTAAGAAATTGAAAACAACATTCACGTCAACTTCTTTGCGAATCTTAAGATAGTGAATGATAATTAAATTAATGATATAATATCCATTTTATTTTTGTTTTGTCAGACGCTAGTGGGCCTCTTCATTTTCTATATGATTTGGCACGATGTAATTAGACAAGAAGCATTCTCTGAGGTAGATAATTGGTTCCAGGTCATAGGCCCAGCGGGCCCACTGGACCCACATTTAGCCCATAACTTATGGAAGTAAACCAAGTCCTAGATACGCTCAAATGGGCCTCGGAAGTTTTTTAAGTAATAATTGTTGTCAGCAAAGATTAGGAGTATGAAGCCGTCACTCTATCTCCAACATCACCACACGTACGGTGGCTAACCAAACGTTAAACCCAAACCCTAGAATTATATCAATCATTGAATCTTCCTTCCTTGGTTAGAAATATATATTCATGATTTATTCAAGAAGAATAATTGACACGTAGTCTCCCTAATGAGTGCCCCCAGCATGGCACGACACGTCACATCATGTACATTCCCATAGGAATTATTATATATATATATATATATATATATATATATATATATATATATATATGATGAACTTATTTAATTATACTATTAATTAATTAAGCTAGCTAGTGCATCATTAATTTAACTAATTCACGATTGAATTATGATTATATATATTAATAAATTAAAAGAGCAAATGTGGGGTTCATGCACCAAAACCTCCCTTAACCTCAAATCGTAGTTAATTACACAACTCCATTGTTTTTTCTTAGTTTGTTAGTTAGTTAAATTATGACATAATCTTTAATTAAGTGGTTTTGGGAGCAACAGTTTTCCTTTTTCGCTTCTTTTTAGTAATAAACGTACGTTGAGGCATGCATAGATTGCCGGTCGGTCGATAATGACTTCATTCTCGATTGCCGGCCATGCCACCGCGAGGGGCTGGTTGCCAATCTGTGGCGCCGGCCATTGAGGCGACGGACTAATTTGTCCGTGGACAATTAATTCTATTTGTTTTAGTAAACTGGGAAATACATACTACTATATATAATTTGTGATCAGACCGACTTATAAGTTCCAATATTAATTAATTGTAGCAGTACTGTCTACAAGATTTTCAAATGTTAGTAATGGTAATTAATATGAAATCATGATAATTAAGCCCCCTACCCCTACA